>MDSB01000004.1:763844-1082223 GCA_001754015.1 Brettanomyces anomalus
GTTGCTGTTGCTGTAACCGTTTCTGCTGCTCTTGATATTCATACCATGGAGTTATCATATTCTTATAATTTGATTGGCTCATAATAGAGTCTTTAGATGAGGAAGGACTCTCTGTGCAGCTGAAACAGGAAGAAGCTGAAGTTGATGAATCAGAAGAGCTGCCACTATCGTGACCTGTCGATGGAATGAAGTCGAGAACCTTGACTATATCTTTTGGAATCCAGCCTGCACGTCCCTTTTCATATACTGGACAGACGAATATCCAACCTTTAACGATTGACTTAGAAAGAAGCCGCACAATGTCTCCTTTATGTATAGTAAGCTCGTTTTTTGACTGACCTTTAAAAGGAGCAATGCACACAAGAATTGGTGGCTCCGAAGCCGATAGGTATTGATTACTGCTCGAACCACCTTGCTTTTTTTGCATAGCATTAGAAGGACCGGATTTGAACGGTAAACCCATTGTGCCCGATCCTGCATTAAGTATTCCCAGGCCAGATGAATTTGTAAATGTAGGTGAAACGTCTTTTAAAGGATTTTGAGATGTCAGCTTTTCAATGGGTGTGAGCATCGTATTTTTTTGCACATTAAAAGGACTCGAAACAGATATATCTGTTTTAATTAAAAGGGCAGGGGACATGGTACTCTGCTGTAGGGTTGATTGCTTTTTTTTCTCTGAGAAGAAATGTGTCATAACGGGAAGATGATAATTGGAGAGAGCGAAGGTAGCTTTGAAAATGGAAAGCAAAATATATAACAAGGTAATGATTAGTGAACGAAGGTAAAATGAAATGAACCAAAATGAGACAAGGCGGATAGAGATGGATTTAATCTGGAACACTTATGTAGCCGTATAAAATAGATGGGAACAAGTTGCAAGGTGGAAAGAAAGAACAGGAGAAACTTGAAAAGAAAGCAGCTAGCATTAAAGAAGAGAATGTCGTAAAAGATGAGCGGGAGATTAGAAAAGACTAAAGGTGAAGAATAGGAGGATAGCAGAGATAAATAAGTCTTGGCTGGTAAAACGAAAATCAAGGGGAAGTGCAAAATATGGGAATGGAAAAATAAATAATCATAAGAGTCCGAAACAAGGTGACATAAAAAATATATATTTATCAGCATTAACAATAGATTAGGGGGGAGGAATATACATGCACAAGATTAATGGATTTCCAAGTTTAACCTCACGGTTGAGAAGTATATCCGAATCGAGAAACGTTTAACGATAAAGCTGGAGAGAGATTCAGGGGATAAAAGTAAAAAAAAAGTCACCCTGTCCCGCTAAGGTAAACAAAAAGCGTGAGTAGAAAATTGGTTGACTCCATGTGAACTACAAACAAAATAAACATTAGTTGTTGTTTAGCTAAGAAATATAAACAATAAGCTGGTTACATTTAGGTTGGGCATTGATGTAAACATACAACCGGGAAAATAATTATAACAATAAAGAATATAATTAATAAATACTGCAGCGCGTATGCTATTGTTGAGTTGCGTAAAGAGATAAACAAATGAGAAACATTAGCGAGGCTGATTGAGAAATACAAGACGGTTGAAAATTTGGATTTGCAGCGTTAAAAGCCTTGTTTGTTCAATAAAACGTTTGTTGTTGCGTATTATTAAACTTTATTGTTTACTTCGTTGAAATGATCATATATTTACTTTTCTGAAATAATCATATATATATATATATTTTTTGTTGTTTTCCTTCGTTCTCCATGTATCACCTCATACAGTAGCATGCAAAACAAATAGTAATAAATCAAAAATGAAAATGTATTTTATTTGCAGGGTAATGTTGAAGTATAATATTTTACGGTCTTTATTCCCTTTCATTTGCAAATTACTGTATCTAAGCATTCTAATGGGAGACACCAAATTCCGACGAACATTAAAGACAAAAAAAAAAAAAAAAAAACTAGTCTCAGATACGATATCGGTGGCTAAGAATGTAAGATAAAATGAAAAAAAAAAAAGTAAGAATGTACCTGATTTAGTGCTCAGGTAAGAATGCTATACTCGCTTAGCTGAAAGTCGTTTACGTATTAAATTCAGCAAAAGTAACTGTCGATACTTAAACAGATGAACATGTTGCCTCATTGGATCCATAGATCCACTTATTCATACTATCATCTGAGATATCCATTCGCGCATATATGGCCACCGATTGTTATCTATGCATATCGAGGGTCTAATGCTGCTTGTAATTATAGTACGTCTTGAAATTTCCCTCTTAAATTGTGGGCTAATTAATTAATCTTCCAGTTTATTTCGAAAACTGAAAAGTGATATTTTCATGTCCAACAATATCGAAATTCGTGAGCAACTAGTTTATTTTTTTTTCTTCCCCGCTCCTCAATTATTTTTTTTTCCTTTCCCTCTATTCAATAAAGTTGGGTTTTGTTACTGATCAACGTAAAAACAATTTTCATTGAGCCAGACTCAAAATTAACACAGTTTTTGTTCAAAGTTTGATATTTTTCCCAAAAATATCGTGCATTTGGTTATTCACTTCGAATCACATCATTAGATCCTCGATTAAACATTGGCTAAATTTTCACCACTATTATTATTTCTTTAAAGTCATACCACACTAGTGTTAGAGCTGTCTAATATTTTTTTCTGCCTATACTATGAATATATATATTAATATATATAAAAGATCGGAAATGAGTCCAGGTACAACTTTCAGAGGATCGTTTCTCCTTTGCATAATTACTAGATTGGTTTATTTTGTATAAGAGAAAACGAAGAGGAGGTGGTGTAAGGCAAGTTCAGGGAAACTTCCCCGTTACGAGGAGGTGCTGCTTTCAATAAGCGCCGTATTCAAATTGATAACATCTATTATCATTTCAACTATATTGAACTCAAAAGTCTAGATTTCAAATTGTTCTCGTTGAGGAAATTTATCTAGCGTGATACAGGCATAAAATTTAATGGAATTAAATGTAGCATTGTACTGATATTTTTTTTCAAGCTTTGAAAGTAATCGCCGTATGCACCTCTAGAGTACAATGTACTCTGCAATACCATCTATGTGCATGCTACAGCATGCAATGAAAATACAAATCTCAATTTGAAACTCAACCCTCTTTTTGCATTGCAGTTCTATCAGCAGAAACGCAAGGCTGTGGACGGCTGGTCCCTAAGGCTAGCATATCGAAATAAATGAAATGATGTGATATTTCATATAGTTAAGGCACAACGATTGATGTCATAGGTGGAACACACAAAAAAACTAGAGAAACTAGAGACAAAATATCATTTCATCTCTAAATAATTGGGAGACTGACTTCGATTCAAATGAGATGTTTGAACCATTAGTACAACTATCTGTTGTCAAGTATGTTCAATTATTTTCCTTAGCCTAAAAACTTTTTTTTGTTATTATTATTTCCGGTTCTTCATATGCTCGTCTTTTCGAAAGCAAACGCCAAATAGAACGAACAGGCATCCCTATCCTCGCCAGAAATTCCATAAGTACCATCATCTCTCCGTAAAGACTGCATTAATGGTGGAGGGAGACGATGAAAATACTTCGGTATCTCTTTATTGAAAACCTCAAACAGATTTTTTTTATAACGAAGTTCCATGTTATACTCTTCACATAAAGCCCGAAGTTTCTCGAATGGAACAACATACTCAGGGACATGATCAACGGCATCTGCTAGATAGTATGTGTACAAATTTCCAAATGCACTCTCAAAATTGCCATCCTTTGGTGGTGCATTGGGAAATTCAACTGAGTATAGGCTATTTCCCCATTTTTTCTCACCTGGAGCCAGCCTATTAATTTTCCACCGTATGAAATCAGAAGATGGCATCGTTCCAATAAAAATTCCTCCTAGTTTCAACGATCTTGATATGTTTTCAAGAGCATGCCTTGCTGTTTGTTCGTTTATGAACGCATAATGAAAGCAAAACTGAAGGGAAACTGTATCAAACTCCAGATCCACCTCATTCTGAAATTTTGCTAAAATATCTGGAAGCGGTGTGTTGTATGCATCACCTGTTGCAAAAACAGCTCTGAATCCGTATCTCCCTCCCCTATATCTATGAATAGCCTCTCTGATAGATTGATCAGAGATATCGACCCCCACATATGAAGCTATTTGGGCCATTTCCCATTTGGACAAGTCACCACCCTTTCCACATCCAAGATCTAGGACATTTCCTCCACGAACTGCATATTTGTTAATCAAAATGTACTTACAACAGTTATTGAAAGACCGTAGCTTGTATATCTTTGATTGATTCCTTTTCTGCCTCTTAGATCTGAATGTCTGGTCATTATAAAAGTTCCTAACCATACTTTGATGTTCAACTCTGGATACCGGCCGTTGAGGTAGAGCGGAAGCACTGCTTTCCAATCCTAATCCTGGTGCAGCATAATGCTTTCTATCTAACTCCACTGGTCGTCTATTATTTGTAACCTTTAACCTCTGAACCTCCTGTGATTTTGGAGATACCAAAACTTCCACGGATTCCAGTCGTTTTTTGTATAAATCCTCCGGCATCCAGGATGGCCTAGACTCTTTCTTTTGGCCCCAGCGAGGATCTGATGATACTGGTTTTGCCTTGACTGGTGGTTTTTTTGGAATCATTGGAGGTCCATTTTGTTCTACCTGAATCTCGATCTTTCTTTGTTTCTCATCTTTATGCCTATCCACTTCTTGAGTTGTTCTTTTCCGTTTAAAGCTCTTCAGTCCAAAGTAATCGTATGACTTTTTCGCACTGCCTGCAATTGCAGTAGCACCTTCTTTCTTTATATTGTCCTCGCTTTTTGCTTTCTGTCGTGATAGTTCTGATACATGTTCATGCTTATCTTCTTTATTCTGTGCAACTTTATCTGAAGAGAGGATCTGCTCATCAGTGTCTTCATCCTCTTCATCTGCAATAACTGGCTTATGGCGATGCCTTGTAATTTTTGGTAGGATAGGTTCATTGAATTTATCATCAATGTCCTCCTTTAATGGCAATTGAGATTCAGTAGAATTGGAAACTAAATCAGGCATCACGGTAATTTTTAGAAGATTGATCGCTCTGCTTTGGAAATTGAAAAATCAGACTTCCAAAATACCTGCCTCAAAATCGTTAAGGTCAATGTTACGCCGATGGTATACATAAGAGCAAAGTATGGACATACGCAGTTAATGCTGCCTGACAAACTTTTCAAAGTATCAAAAGGTCGATCGACCCAGATTGACTTTTTTTTCCTCCTTTCTTTCTATTTTTCGCCGATCATATAATTGTTCCCCGTCCACAGTAAACAATAAACAGTGAGAAGATTTTTTATAATGAAATAGGTAAGGTCATCATAATACTACTTACTTCACGGCTTCACAAAAAAAAAATGATAAGCAAATCAAAATGGGTGGGTAAAATGATTGACAATTGGTTTTCTCATTCCTTTTTCATCGATTACATATCATGCCCCTTTTTCTAACCTCTGACTTTTTTTACAAGAATAATATTCAGAACCGTTTATACTGTTATACGATCTTTATTAACGTTCTATCGATAATTCACTCGCATTTAAACGTTGAAGCAAAGAAAGAAAAATGTCATCTCGAAGAAGTCGAACACAGAGTCGTCGACTAAGATATGATGAAGATGCACCATATGAAGAAGATGACGGGCAGGATAACTTCCCAGAAGTAACAGCAGAGACAACAGTAGATGAAGTGACAAGATGTATTTGTGGAAGTGATGAATTACTGGTACCAGATAATTCAGGTGCAGATTTTGACGATGTCGATCCAGGTTTCTTCATCCAATGTGATAAATGCTCAGTTTGGCAACATGGATACTGTGTAGGAATCAAGGGAGAAACTAATGCACCTGAGAAGTATTGGTGTGAAAAATGTCGCCCAGATCTTCATTATTTGTTTGTGGATAAGTACGGCATACAAAGAAGTCAATATAATGCAAATGGATATGGCAATAGAAAGAGACACTCAAAACCGAATTCAATCAGTGAATCTGAGAGTAGTGAGAAGTTATCCAAAGAAGAAGAGGCTCTCGAGAAACATAAAAGACAACGGACAACCATTAATTCCGTACGCGATTATGATTATGAGGCAATGTTGAAGAAAGCATTGGAAGAAAGTGCGAGAGAAAGTGGTGTACAGCCAGAGAAAGTTGACGCGCCGAAAGCAACGGTCCCTCCTTTCAGAAATACCCGATCATCCTCTAGAAAGCAATCTCCGAATTCCGGTGATGAAAGTGCGAGTGGCTCGAAACAGAACTCGGTGTCTTCTGAACATGTCGTTGAAGCACCTGTCAGTGGAAAGGTGCTTCGTTCATCATCCAATGAGCGGCATACACATTCTGCTTCTGGGTCTGGGAACGAATCTAGTGCTGGTTCTTCAAGGGCAAGAAGGGTGAGAAACTTCAGAAGTAGAGCGGCCAAAAGTAGAAAGGCTTCAGGCAATAGCAACAACAGAGATGGTTATCGAAGCCATGGTTCTGAGAGTGATTCTGGATATAGATCTGGCTTAAAGACCAAGCGTGGTCAACGCTCGAAGCGGGGGAAGCACGCGGTAGAGTCTAGATTAGAGGATGATCGACCATTCAGGGCCAATATTCCCAACTCGAGAATTAGCATTGAAGAGATGAGACGCCGGATATATTCCATAATGGAGTTCATATCTAACATAAAGGTTGAACTCACAAATGACGAGGATACGAAAAACAGCATGATTCAAATGCAGAAAGAAGATTCTTCTGGTGAACTTAGAAAACCCGAAAATCTTGCTCTCCAAAAAAATTTAATAGGTTGTTACAACGATTCTGTTGTACGTCTTGAGTCCTTAACTAAGCAGTTATCTGAATGGGAAAGCAAGTATTGTTAATATTTTTACTTTTTATATCATGCATCTCCATAATTTTGAATAAGTCATTGTGCTGTCAAACATTTTTAACTTGTATTTTCAAAGAAAAGTGTAGTTTTTATTGCTTTTCCCAATTTTTGTTTTTAGATTAACACCTCAAAAGTAGTAATTTATTATAGCATAAAAAAAAATCCTTGCAGAATAATAACCATACCAAGAGACGAAACCGAAATTTAAATTATTACCATATTGTTTAAATATATTATAATACATCGATTTCAGCTTCAAATAGCACCTCCTGCACCCCATGTTGATCCAACATCAATAATATTATTCGTGAAATCATTAGTGTTGGGAATATTAGTTCCTCCAATAACACATCTTAGGCCGGAATTAGAGCTATTAAGCTGTGCAACCAACCTAGCTTCCTCAAATGTAACACCACCAACTACAAATATCACAATTTCCTGAGGAGGAACATGATCACCAGTACCTGTGGTTTCATTTACCGAAGAATGTCCCTTAATATATGGATATAGTGAGCTATCCAAACTGCATTTTGCAATCTTCATTAAGACGTTTTGTAGCCGCGGAATATGCTGCATGTAAACATTACTAGAATCACCATGGCGACCAAAATTGAGTCCATTTATGAATGTCGTTGACGATTTCGCAACTCGATCAAAAATGGATCCAACGTTATCAGAAAGTCTACGTGATGAACCTGCATATTTCAACAAGCTAGGGACAAAGTGAAGATATTCAGGTGAAAATTTCTGCTTCTTAAGCATGCGAATAAGAGACGATGTCTGGTTGTCACTGAATGTTTCATATTTTAATGCGTACAACGCCAAAAGCTTAGCTTTAGTAATCTCAGAAAGCGGCGGTTGCAATTGACCCTGCTCATTCTTCTTGCGATCGAATAGGAAATCCTTAAGCTCTGAAAGCTCCTCACTGTGATTGCCAAAACTGGAATCGGATACTAATGTTTGCTCAAACTCACTAACCTCCCACATACGCCATTCATTGATCTTTTTGTCAATGTTAGACGATAGCAACATGTGCTTTGAGAGATTTAATGAGATTTTTCTGAATTCTGGATAGTTTTCAAGGAAAAACTTCATATCTTTTATTGTACTGATACTTGAATTTGTTTTTGTTTTCTGCTTATATTTGTTGATATAATCCTTGAGGGAATGAGAGAGTTCACCGAAATTGGAGAACATTGAATTTTCATAAAATTTGTCTTGAGTTTCATTGAGAACAACAGTCTTCAACTCTTCACTAACATTTGACAGCTCAGACATGTCAACTGTGTTACTCCGGATACCAAATACTTCGTGTATCATCGATTGATAAGTCCAAGGGAAAAGAAGAGGTGTGATAGGATCATTTCGTCTATCGACAATTAAAAGCAATGGAGATATATCCTTCTTTGGAACATCGGAGAATAAACCTTTATTCTCCTTTATCTTATATGAAACCGATGATGCAAGTTTGTGACACATTTTTGAGTTGGATTCGTACCGGACAACTGGATTCAGTTTCAATGATAGCAGTAAAGAAACAACAGACTCCAATGAGCTATCAAATGATGGGTCATCCCAAGTGTCTAAAACATTCATTCCTAGTGCATTTTGTATATTAATTGATGTGAAAAACGCTCTGTTGATGGTAAAAAAGTCTTGAAAGATTTCTGAAACCTTGGACACAATCTCCATATCATCTGATTCAGCCAACCTTTCTAATCTGGGCTTGGACACAACATTATTGAAGTATACCTGGTAGCTCTTGTACTTGGGAGAAGATATCTCATTACAAAGGTTTGAAACTGTAAGGTCAGATGGCCTAAGCAAACAGATACAGGGAAGGTTCTTCAAGTTATCTCTTTCGGTATTTTCAAGTCTATCAATAAGAAATATCTCATGCTTAAGCAACTCAGATTGTGTAGAAACCATTGATATCACTTTTGATGTCACATCATCCAAAAGAAGAATCTTTATGTGATCACTGTCATTATCATTCTTGGCCAATTGGTTGTCTTCTGTCTTATCACTGGATACTGATAATATCCTACTGAGGTAGTTCTGGGCCACTTGATATAAGTCAAAATTTGAAGACATTATGATGCACAGCTATAGGGCAATACAGTGGTTTCTGAGATGTTATTATAACAATTACTTGGTAAAAAAAATTGACGAAGGGCAAAATAGCTAGTACAAAGTCCAAATATATATATATATGTGTATGTATGTACAGAGGTATGTGTATATTATGATTTAGCTGTCGTAGACACAAAAAAAATAAGTCGCTCGTCCCGTCCCGTGTAATGCAATAAGGGGCCAACCAATTTTTTTTATCGTACTTCTTTCTTACTTACAATGACCTACCTAATCGATAGCGAGGATCTCCCCTCCCCAAAAAGCACGCCAAACTTCAACCTTCAAAGTATATTATCTCATCATACCACAGCATAACAATTTCAGGATCATTTTATTTCCTACACATTAGTTAACTTATAGAAGGAAAGTATGGTGCGGGTGCATTCGTCCACACATCTTAAAGATGATGGTGCAGGAAAAAGAAAAATGAGACAATTTGCTGCTGGTAAGTTGACCAGAAACAGCTCTCATACGATGCTACCGAGAATAAGATCAAATGAATCATTTGGGAGAACTGACAGACCATATATTGGGCGATCGAGATCAAGTGGTGATGTTCTTAGATATAATAAATCTGGTCTAAGACTGGGTTCATTGACTGTTGCACGACCTCATCACAAAACGAGAAGTCTTATCAATCTCACTGGACGGACTACTTCGTTGAGAGGCACGAAACACAAAGTTATCATTGATCTGGGATCAAGTGACAATGAATCTGGCGATGGGGATGGAGAAGCATCTCCAGAAGAGGTCGACTCCTTTCACGACAAAGCCGACATTGCTCGAAATAATGAAAAGGCACTAGATAACAATCAGAAGAAGAAGGGGAGCACCGAAGCAGAGGAACCAGCATCAGACAAAGATGATAAAGATATGAAACATGAAAAACTAGAGGGTAGGACATATTCTCAGGTGAACAAGAATCTTTTGATTGAACCTGTTCCTGAGGGACTTAGACAAGAGGAGGAGGAAAAATCAAGAAGAGACAATACAGAAGCGCAAGAAACGGTCTCTAACGGGAATGACGATCATAATATCTCCAGGAGTAAAAGCAAGGATAGTATACATAACAAGAATTTTTTGTCTTACAATGCAGATTATCTACTATCCCAGTCCACGGGGCAGGAAAAGCCTATATACAAGCCTGATAGTATACCGGACCATCATAGAGAAAATAACAGGGAGGAAAAGGTTAGAAACAATGGTACAAATGGAACTCACATCAGTAAGAATACCGCAGCTTCTAATTTACACACGCAGATGCAGGCTGTGTCTATGAACCAATCTAACAGTAGCGCTTCACTTTTGTTCAGACAATCTGGATTAAACCTTGCCTCTGCGAACTCCTTTTATCGCACAAACAGATTTACACCTGCTCGTTTAAGGGATTTCCGACCTTCAAATCAGAGAAAAGTGTCACAGAATCAGAATGAGACGAAGCAGACACAAAGCAGGCAGGAGAAAAAAACGAAGGAGGTAAACTCTACGGATTTCTCCAACAATTTCAGCTCATACATGGCAGATCAGCAACCAGAGCTGCAAACAAGAACACAACAAAAACTGTGGCTTCAAAGAGAAAATATCAGCTCTTTGGTGGATATAGCGGACTCGAACAACCCATTTACAACGAATGCGACACGACTGGAGTATGAAAAGTTATCAAGGGAATACCTTAGCATTAGACGGTTTAGCAATCCTATGCTGAGGTCATTAGACAAGGTGAGGGAGATTCCTGCGTTATCAATACAGAAATCACGGCCTGAAAGTGCGCTGTCTGCTGCACGAGGTAGCACTGACACGACACTTGGTATTGCCTCAAAAGAAGAGCCATTCCGTGGTAATTTCGATCAATTCAATAAACAGGCAGCTGCTTTATGGAAAAAATACAGCGACCAATTTTATTCAGGAAAGGGAGAGACATTAAATGCAGATAATAAAGAAGGTTCTTCCTCCAAAGAGGTAAATGCAGAAAGCACCGACTATTATGAACAATCACGCTCAGCAACTTCTCGGTTTAGAGCTATGCCTAGACGGTATCAGCCAACAACTAGGGCTCAGCAAAAGCTGGCAGCTTCTTCATCAATGAATTTAGTGAATTTACAGCACTGATATGTACGCATCTAAATAATTAAAAGTTGAAAGAAAGCTTATTCAGGGTTCTTTACTATTGTACACATATCCTATCTTTTTTTTTTTTTCCTTTCTCTCTAACGTAAAACGACTTCTCTCATTGAGGAATCCGAAATTGTGACATTTGTCCTTCCAAATATATTCTTTGCAAAACATCTTCAAATGTTCCATTGCTTTTAAGCTCCAAATACTTTCTGTAAGCACGCATTGCAGAGTCTGCATCTTCTATGGAATCATGATTTCCCACCTGAACGTTATCCTTGAAAAGCTGATATATAAGATATTTTAAGCTTAATTTCCGTTTTTCTTTCTTCAAGTAGAATAACTCAGCAGTATCTCTAACCTGCTCAGGGGGAACCTGGATGTTGATCATACGGAAGTCTCCCTTTAAGGAGTGTCCAACAAATATACATCCAAGATTCAAAAGGAGCCACATCTTACGGTATGCAGTCTGTAAGGTCACCAAAGTTCTTTTTGACTTATCAGGATCCAAATCACCTGGTTCAATACCGGAAAACGAAGTTATGTAATCATCAATATGCTCCTTTGCTACAATATAATCGTCAATAAAGCACATTCCGGCATTTTTGCCATCACATCGCAAAACCGACACACGACCAAGCACCAACCTCTTGGGCTTGACAAGCTTCTTTGGACGATGGAAGGATATTTCAAACTCTTGAGGTGCAATCTGCACAAACTCCGCATCAATCGCAACCATGGTGCCAGGCTGTGGAGGTTCATCGTGGGTGAGAAGTTCGTATTCTATGATCTTGCCTTCTCTAGTTCCTCTTGCAAAATGATCCTTATAGAGAATACTAGTATTCAGATTCTGCCGCCAGCAGTTAAATGCAAACTTGTTCTCCACATCTGTAGACTTGTACGCAATAACAACAGGCTTTTTCCACCAGTAGCTCATATTGAGAGCCTCGTCTTCAGAAATTTCTGTGACTAAAAAGTCATTGAAAAGGCACCACAACTTTCCATCTAAATTTCCATCGCTGTCAGGAACCTTGGCCAAAGTCACAAGGTGGCTCCGATTGACTCTGTCTGTAATCTGTACCACCATCCCTGTGATTTCATACTTCTTCTTAGGAACTAGCTCTGGAATTTCTTTGCCGTCAGTAAATAACACGGATGATCCGTCATTTGCTTGTGCCACGTAAAACTCTGGAACAAGCCAACCATTAAGAAAACGAATATCGACAAGCTGCTCATCTGTCAAATCAATATTAAGCACCAAATCCGAAGGCAATGAACGCACATGCAAGGAGGCATCAATCGGATGCCGTTTTCCACATACATCACAATTGATAACGCGGCTAACCGCTTTGTTCATAGATGCCTGAATGTATTCCAATATCGTTAAGCTTGCCGGTGTGTTTAATGGGACAGGAAGAACATTAATGTCTATCGAATGAAACACGGTGGAAAAGTTCCGCTCTAATGTGCAAAACTTAGACACAATCTGGGTTTCAGTAACAACTCCACACAACGAATTTAAGTGAACAGGCTCATCTGCTTTGTAAAGATACCGCTCATCACGCGATATTTGTTCTAAGAGAAATCTGTTGAATATTTGTACCAGCTTTCTCTGCCCATAACCATCGTATATACGTTCATTCTCTGTAATAAGACCAAGCTTTCTTGCTTCCGGATTTGTCGAAAGTATTCTTTGGAAGTTAGAAGGGGCACAATGCCGCCCATTGGCGTTCAAACTTTTGTCAAAAAGATAGCCAAGCTCCACTAGTAAAACATCCTCATCTGTAACGTCTTCTTTCAACGATAATAAAATATAGTTAAATAATGGTGGGTTATACTTGTAAAGTTGAAGGATGCTATTAGTGTAAGTGTTCCCTGCATCTGCCTCAAAGCCAGCAAAATGTGTATTATTGAAGTATTCGAAATCAAAATCATCCACACCAAACTTCGAATATGCAATGCGTATAAGCTTGAATGCATTGGGCACATCTCCCGTATTCGAAAATGTTTCAAAAACGTCCTGTTTCTTGGGATACGGTCTATCCTGCCTCAAATTATCCATTTTATTAGAGCCAGAAGTCTCCATGAAGCTCACATCTCCAGCTGTCACAAAATCTTGAAGTTGATCAGAATTACGACTATCATCCTCGTTATCGCTTTGGTCAGAGTCTTGCTCGCTAATAAACTTGGGTATGTTAAGCTTCTTCTGCTTTTCATACTTTGTAACAACATTTCTCGAGCCAAATCTCTCTTTATCATAGTGTGCAATATTAAACATCTGAACTTTCCTCACACCTCGTAATATTTCGTAGTCTATTGGCTTTGGAACAGCACCAACTTTAAAAACAGCACCTGGGGGCCAAGCCGAAAGTAACATCTCATCATAATGAGGAAGTTTGATTCCATTCAACGGTGGGAAAGGAGATTCAAAGTTCAAACGGTTCGCTATCGGTATGATTCCATTATCCACCGTCGGGAAATTAACTGGCTTACCATACACAGTGAAACTTGGAAGTGGACTCATCGGATCAGGAACCCTTGCCCATATATGTAAGTTTTGCATTCCATCTATAAATGCAAAATAGTCTCCAGAATCGGAAATATCCATCATTGTGATAAATGTGGTCAAATCGGCTTGGTAAATATGAAGCTTTGCAGGATTGGAAATATCTACAAAATGTATTTGTCCCATATTCGACGCTATCATTGCAAGATCAGGAATTCGTGGATGTAAGTAGACATGGGTAGGTCCGGCAGGAAAAGGATACGGCGGTATTGAGTCCAACACTTGTAAATCAAAACGATTAACCAACGGATCTGGAACAAATCTGTCTTTCTTTAGCGAATATCCCGTCGTCATTAAGATGTTGTCATGCACAAATATAGATGAAAGACTGGCAGAATGACATCTGAATGTCTTGACAACCTTCTCAGACTTTGAATCAAAGATATCGACGCAGCCATCTGACCGTCCAAGAATGACATATTGGAGATTACATGTCATATAGACTAGATCGTGCGAATAGGATATGCTGCCTGAAACCTTGCCATTGACAAGATCCACTTTAAAAATACGACTTCCTGTTGATGAAGCCCTACCTCCCGCATATACCTCTGTTTGTGTATTCGAAGTGTATGCCATACAACGTAAACCACCATGTTCTTCGGAGCAGATGACGTCAAACATAGAAATACCTTCAATAGTGCCTAACCTCACACCTTTGCTGGATAACGCGAGAACTCCCTTTTTATGACTCAAAATTTGATTTATCTGTCCTTTACATGCCCTACACGAAACGTATGGTTGCAGCTTCATACCATAGAATGAATATAGATAACCAGACGAGTCTCCTAGCCAAAGGAGATCGTGCGAGTCATCAAATTTGAGGGCTGTTATCCCTTTCTGTGCAACTTTGTCTGTTGACTGTGATCCTCTGGGCACCTTAATTGCGGGGATTTGAAGGATCTAAAGAGTAAAGGGAAAAAGACAAGTTGTTAGTGAACATGATCTCTTTAGGATATAAATAACTTGGAAGCGTTAACCTAATGTTTACTTACCTCTCCCCATCCATCCATAATGTTAAGAAAAATATCTTTCCAAGAGCAATGGAATCAATCCAGAATTGCAAAGAGTGAAAATGTGCTTTCAAAGAAATTCCAGTGTACAATGCTGTTGATCTGCGAGTAGCTTTCACAGTGACTCTTCCCCTGTGTACAGTACAATTACCGATTAGAGCGATCCGCGAAACAGTTTATGAGTGAACTTCACGAGAAGAGAAAGAAACATTTGAAGAGTTTTATAGACGTGTACGGATGCGCTTATAACGAAAGATGAGAGAGAGGAGAGAGGAAAGACAAAAAAAAAATAAACTTTAAATGAATGGTGAGGATACAAAGAGGTGAACCAGACAGGAAGATATCAAAATTTCACTGCACGAACATGTCTTTAAGGTACTGATATTGTTCAATTTTACTTATCTAAACAAGTATTTCAAACATTATGTTCTTTACTGGATTGAGGCAGCTGTTACCTCAGCTGAGGCTTTGCCCGACTAGCGTGAATACGACATTTCTTAGAGGATATAAGGTCAAATCATCTGTTAAGAAGATGTGTCCTAAATGCTATATAGCCAGACGAAAGGGACGAGTTTATGTGCTATGCAAAGCCAACCCTAAGCATAAACAAAGACAAGGATGAAGTTTCATACGCGAGGAGAGATTACAATTACTTCTAAGTAACAAGTTGATTTTAGTGCTCTTATTTTTTTGAAGAGCAGCGCCTTATTTCAATAAATGCAAAAATAGGACAACGCCCGGGATGGCTCCTTCTAGAAATTGTCAGATATGTGTTGTTTCCCTATCAATTTCATGTATATAGCAATATAAATTATTCTATTGGTTACATTCTATATGTAAATTATATTGTATCTCCCAGTGATGGTTAATATAACCTTCCCTTCCACTTTCATTTTACACTATCCAAGATGAAACACCGGCACCACCAATTAGACATAATTTTTTACCAGAGGTAAATTTAGCAAGCGTAACACAGCCTGTATCAGCGACAGTGGTATAATCATCTTCAATTAAAGTGAGGGTAGAATTCTCGAAACCCCAGAGTCTGACTTTTTGGTCAACTGATGCTATTAAAACAGATTTTGAGTTCACGAGGCAGACACAAGTAACAGTAGATGCAGCAGCATCAGGAATAAAAGAGAGTATGTCTAACGATAGTTTACCACCTTCCATTTTCAACCTGCTTAAAGCAATTCCGTTATCATCACCTCCAGTAACAATACTGATGTTACTTGCCGAAGTATACGAAAAGTCGAGGTCCTTGATAGATGATTGATGTATATGTTGATCAAAGGCAAGCACTCCCAACTTGGAAGCTGGCTGATAATCTTCAAAAGCTTGGGATTGAAGAGTTAGATGACATGCATCATTAGTTCCAACTAATCTGAAATGCCTTTGCAACACAGTTCCAATCTCATAAACAGTAATATTACCATTTGTAGATGCCATCATTATGTATACATTTTCCCCAAACACAACAAAATGAACGCTCAAAATACAGCAGGATCTATACCTGTCTTCAACCAAGATCCTGAAGGTGTTTTCGTCATAATTGAAGTACCAAACACGAATTTGAGAATCAGAGTAAACTGCCGATACCACAAATCCAACAACCTTTCCATCACTTTTTACCTCCATAGTATCAAAGTCCATCACACGTAAATCTGGGTGCGTTGATAAGGGTTTCACCGTTTGGTAAAGGGACATACATGAATTCTGTTTCTCTTCCAGGTGAATTTTCCATAAATATAGCTCTTCTCTAGCGGAAGAACTAAGCACATAATCATTATTGACCTTATGAACTGATTGAAGACCGGATCCATGTTGCCTTTGAGTCCACAACTGTTTGATAGAACCATTTTCATTTAAAACAGAAAGCTTAACAGTAGTGTCCTCACCACCAGAGATTAATAGTTTCTCATTCTCGGCGGATCCATCAACAACAGTCATACTTCTAACTTCGCGTCCATGAAGCCCAGACTCTAGAACCTCAACGTATGAAGCCCGCCGGCTTTCCATAAGCTGTATTTCAGTAGCCCTGGTAAATATGAATCTGTATTTGAGTAATCCCGCTGAATCGCAGTCATGCTTGAAAGACCACTGTCTATGTGGACCACCGCATTCGACACGAAGCATCTCATACTGGCAAGTTTCATCCCAAATATAGAAGTACGTTGACTTAAATCCGTAGAGAATAAGATGATCATTTAGATCCACGAAGCATCCTTCTACAAATCTCTTCTTTAGCCTATTGTCTGCAACAATCTCCAAAAGATGATCCTTGTTAATCTTAATAATGTAATATCTTCCATCCTTCATCGTCGTGTAGAGTGACAACTCCCTTGTCTCTGGGTTAGCGCATCTAAGCTCAAAATGCGACACAGTATCACCCTTCACCTTATTCTTATAGTATGCAGTGGGAGAACCACCATCGCTGAGATCATAAAGAACAATCATGCAGTATCTACAACCGACAACAAGATATCCGGTGTTCGTGGAATCAAGAATGGCAGTACTGGCAAGAATCTTTTCCTGAGGTCTGGCGAGATTCTGTTGTTTTGAAACTCTCAAGGTTGTTGGATCGATTTCTATAAAAAGTAATGGCTCCTTAGGATTCTGAGAATCTACCAATAAAAGAAACTTACCATCATCAGTTTGAACACTGATGAGGTTTCCAAGACGGGATAAGTCCAAAATTTGGAACTCCACCTTTTGAACAATATTTGCAGACTCATCGAATTTAAATGCATAGACATGACCAAGTTTATCAGCAGCAATAGCCACAGTGCTGTTCCGGAAACCAGTTAGCATAACAAAGTTGCCAAATCTAAGATCCTGGAAAAGAAACTTCCAATGGTTAAAGTTCGATTCAACGACAAAAAACTTGCCGGTAGAGCTCACCGCCAATAAGCCATAGCCAAAATCATAGTATGACCTGATGATTTCTTCTTCTTCCATAACCTGACCAGATTGTAAAGCAATTGTAGAAATAGTGAAGGAATTGGTAAGATGTCCAGGCTTCGACACCTCATTTAAATCATAAACCCTCAGCTTACCATCAGCTCCTCCCGTGAAACCAACCTCAAGCTTTTCATTCACGCACTGACTCCAGACATCTCGACCAGTGTGAGAAAGATAATCTTTCAACTGGATCAATTCTGTACTATCCATGCGACATTGCCAAACACGGGCAGTACAATCTTCTGAACAACTGAAGATCTTGAAACCTTGATCATTCATATCAAAAAAGCTTAATCCCCAGATTCTAGCTCCATGACCCCAACCAGTAGCCATCAAATTTCCGCTGGACAAATCCCAAGCTTTGATGCTTCTATCATCCGAGCAGCTAATTAGGTAATCACCGCAAGGGGATATTTCTGCATCAAAGATCGAACCCTCATGCCCCTTCAAATTGTACCTAATATCCGAGTCCTCAAGATTCCAAACCAATATTCCGTCCATGACTGTACCCGAACAGATTATCACCTGGCCACTTTTTAGAGAGCGAATACAGCCTGAATATAGAATCGACTTCCAACCACAGTTTTTGGTACCAACCAACTTCATGGTGTAAACATCAATAGTACAAACAACATTATGAGTAGTCAAACAGTACAATTTAGTACCATCAATCGAAAATTCAACAGCTAATATCCAATCTCCAACACCATATTCTCTTACTGGATATGAACTATCATTTAATTTCTCATAAGGCAAAACCGTTAGAGACCTTCCACCAAAAATAGCCACATTAATTGGAACTGCCTCCTCATATAATTTTATTCCATGAATCTTGTTTCTCTCAAATATCTTTCTCTGATATACCTTCTTTCCAGTTCTAAAGTTATAAGCACTTAAAGTAGGTCCTTCTCCTGATAAGACAATCTCATCACTAGTTCGAGGAGCTGATAACGCACAAATTGGTCCAGTATGTGCAACTCCCTCTAAAAATGTCATTTTTGACTTTTCCAACGCCCCTTCTAATACAAATAATTTTGTTTTCGAAGGGTCCGGAGCTACATCATATACCAATGAAATTAGAGATATCTGTATGTGGTGGTGAAAAATTTGGTGAACTGAGTGAAGAAGCGCTTCCTTCCCCCCAAAAAAGTACAAAAAAAAAAAAAATAAAAAAAGACTAAGAACAAATTTATCAGAGGCTAGCAAAACTGCCAACTTAATCAAGACAAACCATATTACTTTGATCAATAATAAATCGTATACATAGCTTTCAAACAGATAGGTCAAATGAATAATTACGGCAACAGATGGAATAACAATTTTAACAATGGCAATAATGGTGGGATGGGGGATCGAAAATGGCAGCAAAATAGTTTACCTCCATCAAATAGAAGGCCATACCAACAACAACAACAGCAACAAACAAATACCCCAGGATTAAAACAAGGGTTGACTCCAGAAGAACAGGAAAAGAAAGTTCAACATAGAAGGACCATTGATTATTTTACGCCAATGGGCAAGCTGATGATACGAAAAAATGTGTATAATAGGAGAAAAGTGAGACAGCCATTGGGACATATGAGACCTGAAATGTCGTACCTTACATATATGCTTCCACCATTTAAGGAACAACCAGTGATATATGATGCTGAGATGAAGTTTGTTCATGTGTCGACTAACAAGGCAAGGCATGCTATCCATGCCATTAGATGGACTCCAGACGCAAAACGTGTTTTAGTTTCGTCTTTTTCTGGAGAATTCACACTTTGGAATGGAATGACATTCAATTTCGAGTCTATTATGCAGGCACATGACTCAGCAATATTTGCTCTACAGTATAGTCACGATGGTGATTGGTTGATCAGCGGAGACCAGGAAGGTACAATTAAATACTGGCAGCCTAACTTCAACAACGTGAACATCTTGCCCAAGTCACACGATAATTCGATTCAGGGCTTGGCATTCTCTCCGAATAACTCCAAGTTTGTCAGCTGTTCGGATGATCAGCTGCTTAAGATATGGAATTTCAGTACTGCACAACAAGAACGTGTCCTAAAAGGTCATCATTGGGATGTTAAATGCTGCGATTGGCATCCAACCCTTGGAATAGTTGTCAGTGGATCAAAAGACAACTTGGTCAAGCTTTGGGACCCTCGTGATGCTACCTGTATCACTACTATGCATGATTTTAAGCATACTGTGACAAAGGCTCAGTTTCAACAGATTGGTACTCAAAGGCTCATGGCCGCTTCGTCACGTGATCATTCAACTCGTGTGTTTGATCTTCGTACGATGAAACCGTTGTTGTCAATACGTTCGTTCAACGATACAGATATGACTGCAATGTCATGGCATCCTGTTCATTCCTCCATTCTTTCTATTGGTGGATACGATGGGTCGCTATCTACATATGATCTTGACAAGGCAGTTGATCCACAAATTATAGCCGATGATAGCTCGGTCAGCACAGATGCTCAGCCAAATTCCCTCCCAGCCCTAAACTTTAAGGAGTTCCACGTGAAAAGTATAACAGAGCCATTAAATCGGATACCCTATGCTCATGACAAGGCTATCTATACAATTGAGTACCATCCGCTTGGTCATTTACTGTGTACTGCTGGAGCAGACAAGTCACTTAGATTTTGGTGTAGAGGAAGACCAAACGATCCGTTTGCTTTCAAAGACACTGCATATACTGGGGAAAGCTGGGCGGAAAAGCAGCAACATTTCATGCCAAGAGGATTTAGGCAGGACAATCAGGAAGGAGAGGAGCCTCAGGAAGAGGAAGAGCCACAAGCCCCAGCTCCAGCGGAACCTGCATTTCCAGGTTTCAGTATACCGGGATTATCGGGTTAAATGAATGTGTGTAATATAGAAGGTAAAGTTTTAATAGAGTTCGATTTTATCGATTGCTCAGCGTATCTTGTAACCCGAATTATGTTGTATTCTGTATATATAGTATGTATGTAGTAAAAGTGAAGAGTGAAAAGAAAAAAGCATTAATAAGAAAGAGAAAAGAAGAAGAAGAAAAAAAAATACCCAATTTAGACCAGGCACCTATGTCATTAAATAGTAGTCATAGTAATAGTACATTACCTTTCCAAACCTTTCCCTGTCTGTCGATCCCATTCTATCACATCAGTTCCTATGTTGTAAAAGAACGGGCCTTAACTTATCCTTGGTTTCCACAAGGACAGTTTTGGCAGTTTCTGTTGTCGTTGCCGTTGTCGTTATCGTCGTTGCTGTTGCTGTTTTTGTTGCTGTTGCTGTTGCTGTTGCCGCAGTTGCTGCTTTTGTTGCCGTTGAAGAAGTTTTTTCAGGCAGGCTGCTAGTCCTCAAGCAGGACTTAAATATAGGCCTATAATAACCTTTTGTGTAGAAATCATCCACCATCTTAAGATAGGTCCCAGCAAAAAAGCATCTGTACGAAATCAAAAAGTCATATATCAAGTTCAAAACTGCGCTCTTGAAAGTCAGATTTTGATGACACCTTGTATCGTGATGTGCAAAGCCGCAGTCATAACAAATGGACTCACCAGCATTCGTTATGCTAAAATATTTCGCATGTAGACGGCGAATTTCTGCCAATGTAACCCTCTCATAAACCTTCTCATATCGCTCAATTCTGTTGAGGAAATCCAAAATAGCCTGTTCCTTCGGTGTACCTTTGTAATCCTGGTTATCAGCTTTTTTGTCAATGTTAAATCTCCTGAGAGATTTATTGATGCATTTAACTTCAAGAATGAGTTTGTTTATCTTAATACCACTCTCCTGAGAAACTTTCTCTACGGTTTTAAACACCCAAGAGCGCCTTTCTTTGGTTGTGTTCGTAGCATCTAAAATACCGACATCAATTGTGTCGTTAACGAGTGCATCCGTGAGTTGCCTAAGAGCCTCGAATGCGTATTTCTCGTGAACAGCTTGAACACTTGCATTGTCCATGTTAAAACTAAACTTGGTATTCTCTTGGCGTTCATATTTCCTCCTAATGTCACCGGCATTGAATGAACAGACCCTTATTCCAGAATTACCTTTAGTCATTGTATTCAGGGTTGCAAAGTTGATGAGCTGCTTGACGACTGTAGATTTCCCAGACGCAGGAAGCCCAATCAAACAAATAAACCAGTTCTCCCTATAATCAAATTTCTTTGGATCATATCTAGAGGTTTCATCGATCGACTCGATGCTAACCATGCTTTTACATTTCTCTAATTTGCCGTGTCCCTCTGCTTCTTCAGCACTCAAATACATGGTCGGAACACGTTCTATATCGTGTATATCTTCAGGTGTGTAATCATCTTCAGTATCCAAGGTAGGCTCCTCGGCTTTATCATCATCAATAATATCGGGTCCAACAAGATCCAGATCATCCGCGTCTAACAAATCGCCAACCTCAGTATTGATTAAATACGGCGAGTAATCCGGGGTGGTTGCCAAGGATGACAGCATCGATTCTAAAGAAGCACTAGATCTACCTGTGACGGGCGAGTTGCCACCCACCTTGCCCAGACTTTCAAAGCTGGCACATCTTGAAAGAGATGAAAGTTGCCCAAGATGCGTGCTGGACAAATTGTGCTTGTGTATGGTCATGCTTCGCAAAGGTCTACTGAAACGAATGTTTGAAAATTGAACGAAAGACAGCTTTTAGGGCTATTCAAGTGTGTAGTAGTAAGATACAGTGTGAAAATAATCCCAGGAAAAACCCGCGTTAAACACACTGGAAAATACGTACAAGTATATATACATTTATTTGAAAAGTTAGCAGAATAATCGCAGGTAAAGTGCGAGCAGGTTTTTTAGCGGAAAATTTGGCTTTGAAAGAGTTGGGCGGATCTCGCAAAAATAATCCGAAACCAGTAATCGGCAATGAAAAGGTAAAATTTTCTTTCTCTTCCTCAAATTTTGGTTTGTTCTGCCGTGTGTCATCCTTCCCTACCTGTTCTCCTCACTTTAACTGCCAAAGCTACCTTCCCCTCTCTCTCAGCCTCCGGCCATAAGAGCATACAAAAAAAAGGCAAGATACTGGCAATAGTGCCGAGAATCATACCGCTAAACCGTTATCTCGGTAACTTTGACGACAAGTACTGAATGGTTCAGTCCTCAAAGCAAATTCTATCAGCACTCATTTAATTTCCGAAGGAAAATAACGGTAAATTTCCGATAGTCAAAAAACGCCTTCGAGAGCCGGTTAAAGATTTGATGTTCCCGCTGTGAATCCATTTTTTTTTCGGGCTATTCGTACTCCGACACCATCTCAGTAATATTTTCTGCAGCAGAAAACAATTTATATCGGTCAAATTTTAGAGCTGTACAATGCGAAATATTGATAGCGGTGTTCTGATCCTATTGAGACGGGGCGATAAATTTTTTTGAAAGCACCTCTCGGGTCATAGCTAACCATAAGAATGATTTTCTGTTCTGTTTTCATCCAACTATTCAGCTTCTTGCATCTCCCTCTTGAGCATAAAGAACATTCCTAGTTGCACCTCTCGTATGACCTTGGTAATTTCAAAATCTTTGTTATTCTCACAAGCCGTGCCATTCAAATGGGTTTCCCCAGGTTGCTCATCCTTTTCTCTCTTGTCTATCATACGGCCCAATAATCGTTGCATTGATGCCATATTACGCTCAGAAATCTGGAGATAATGGAATGCCAAAACGTCTTGGTCTCGTCCCTTTATTCGTCCCATCTGGTTTCCAAATAACTTTATGCCTCCATACAATAGCCGGCGGCAAGATGATTCGTACTCCTCCCTTACAATGATTTCGGCTGTTTCTTTTTGGCAGATTTTTTCTCTTCTAACCATCTTCCGTTTTTTGCAAATTGTGGGTGTGTATTTAAATTGGTTGAAAATCATTATCCCGTATACATCACTGTCAACATATGCTCTGACTGGTGTAGTATGGAAATGCTCACTTAGATAATGTAGGAATATCCGTGTTGACCTGTCAGGAAAACCTTTACCCGTGACTAAGATGATGCCTTTTCCCCGCAATGTGACACATAGGCTTTTGAAAATTGCCTCTTTTTCAATGACCATGATTTCCTTTGGTGATATCCCAGTATTTTGGAACTCAAAATCAGCGTGTTCGGAACTCAACAAGATTTGAGGAATTAGGCTTGGCCCTTGGTCTTCATTGATGGAAATTGATGTTCCCTTGTACGTCAATTCTATGTTGCCGAAAATTAATCCTTTCTGTGCGGCAACAACATTCAAACGGTGTATATTCACCCCTAGGCATTCCGCTATTGTATCTATATACTCGTCAACTATCCGTTGCTTCCTGAATAAAGCAACATCCGTGTAGTATATCTGTCTTTTTGTAATATATCCATGACCAGATATCATGTTACTGTAAATGATATTTAACAATCTGACATACCGCGTAAACCTTAGATTCTCTACTTTGTCAAAGGATGGAAATTGTGTGCTCACTTTTCTCAATCTATAGGCACTTTTCCGAAACCTCCCGTCACAGAAGACTTTCCTGTGTTCGCTCACTTTTAGAGTTAGCGTGATAGAGCTTCCTTGTTTCAAGCCATTCTCGACAAGCTGTAGAACAACATGTAACTGCTTTATTAGATAAGACTTAACCTCTTCATCGGAACTATCTTACTGTTGTTAGTATGTTTCCAAAGTTACGATCATCTAATTAATTTGATAAGTGGATGTTGATCCCTTACCTTTTTGTTCAGCTCAATCAAGCTTTTCTTTCAAATACTTACGATAGATCTTCACTTACAGCAGAACACGATAGAATTATCTCCCTCATTTTTGTTAGAAAACTGCTCAAAAATATTAAATTGTTGTACTGTTGTGGTTCCCTCCATATAAATCCAGAAACATGAATCCCTTAGCTTCTTAGTTTTTTTGACTCCTTTTCGTTTTTAAGTTTTTTCCAATCTGCAACTGGGTTATATTTTATTCAGGATTGTATTTCAAACCTTCACCAAATTGTTTAGTTACCAAAGCATAATTCTTACAAATCAACATTCAATCAGCTCCACTCTAAGCTTTAAGATGCATATAATATTATCTTAAAAACACATACCAGAGGACTTGATAGGTCCAAGAACAGTAAAGAAGTTTTTCCCTTACGATCAAGCATATAGCCCTAATTCTGTTGAAATAGAATGCATTTATTCTCTTTAGGTCTTTTGTATACTTAAGATTTACTCTTACTTAAAATGATGCATAAGCTATTCTGCTCTTTCCCTTTATCGAAAAGGATAGATGGATCTGGGGAAAATATCGACTCGGTAAGAATTATCACTTAAAATAATGTGCATATAGACACTCTAAGCGGAATTGATGGCAGTTAGTTCAAGAAGGGATGTATAATACTATGGGGCTAGGGCTAAATTTTGATTCTTAGAATAATACATTCTGAAACCGTTTATCGTATATATGTTAAATGCATGCAAAATTGAGAAAGAACCCGAAATTTGGTACCTGCGAATAAATGGATTTCGAGATAGCAGTTATTTTTAACAGTATTCTGTAGTATTTGCATAGTTCATGTCTTGATAAGACCGAAACCAAAAGGTTAATATTTTTTATAGATATGAATGGTTCACATATAAAAATACATGGCTGTATTCGAAAAGGTTGATAACCGGAATCATATTAAAGTACACGTCGTATTATTGTTATATAATTTTTTTTAAAGAAAGTATGATGTAAGAAGGGGCAAACTTTTTCTTGGAGTGTTCCGGTGCCGAATAATCGTTATGTTGACTATGAGATAAGCCACAAAACATAAAAAAATTGCGATCATAAATTTAAACCCTTAATTCAAAGTCGATTTCTCTTGCTACCAATTGACCAAACTTTAATTCGATTCAAAATTCTTTAAAAGCTGTTTCATTAATCGCATATTGTGAAGTACTATCTCTCAGATTATTTATTGATCGAGAGTGATAGAGAGCTTCAAGTGCCCTTTAAGAGGCGGTCATTCGTATATACATACATACACATATTACTAATAAACAACAAGCCAAGGAAAGCAGGGCGAAACAGACAAAATAGAACAAATGGCTTTCATTGCACAAATTCCAAAATCAGGCTTGCGGAAGCGAGATCTATATTACTCATCAGGTGGTGGTGCAAATTATGCCTTCTTGGCATTTATAATAGCGGCGGCAGCAATCATATTTCTGATGATATGTTTTGTTAATGTTCGGCGTATAAAGGCGGGAAGGCGACCTCTAGTTTCCAGATATTTGGCACCACCATCTTATGTGCAATCTCAGCAGCAATATCAGAATGATGCGCCCCCACTTCCTACATATACAGAGGCACCAAATCCGGTCCAAGATGCTGGATATTATGATAATCAGGGGAACTTTGTTGCTGCAAAGCCGGGCGAACTTCAGTACCCACCACCAGCAGTATCCACACCTAATGCTGCAGCAGGTTGTCAATATCCACCAGTTGGTGGGGGGTCAAATGATGAAACTTCATACTCATCACCATACATGAACCATAATACCCCTACAAATAACCCGGCAACCACAGGAATTGAACCTGCACATATCAACGAGAATCATTCAAAGGATTCCACTACAAATACGCAATCTACACCATATGTACTGGGACAAGGAAATAGTAATTCCGGTAACATAAACGAGCCCCCTGCTGGATATTATTCTCCTCCTCAAGAACCGCCACCTGCTCATTCGAGGACGTAAATGAACGGGATCAACTTACTGCCTATTGACTATCTATTTTATTAGCCAAAGAACGGATGGAAGCTTTTTTTGGACTTAGACCGGATTTTTGCTTTTCCTTTAGGGTGGACATGCCAAAAAGCCGTAGCATTCCAATTATGATGCACTTTTCCCCATAGGCTGGATTTTTTATGATTATTGCATATTATTACTAATATTATTACCGTTTTTCTTATATTCTTTTTTGTTTGCGTTGATCGCATTTTTGATCACATTTGTTTACGTGCGCAATTTTGATTGTTTAATGCTAGTGTTCGTACTGTATTATATATATTTGGATATACGTGCATGCTGATCTAGTTAAGTAAGTATGAATTTAATTAGTTTGTTTGAGACTGATCTTCCATAAACCATGGCTGTGTAATTTTAGATCTACTTCTATTTTTTTTTTTTTTTTTTTCAATAGTCAGTGTCTATAGTTATGATCTAGGTAACTACTATCTTTGAATATTACTGACAAGAGAACGCAAGAAGTACAAAAGCAATCAGAAACAAACTAGAAAAATTGTCTTTGATGGCCAAAATATCTGCAGATAAAAGTAATAATGGCTTTAAAGTGCCGTCCAACAGATCGATGGCGGACTCCCACTCATTGAAAAGCATATTGAAACAGAAAAGAAGAAAAATATTCAAACCAATCTTGTCAAACCCATATACACGAAGGAATGAATGGCCCAATTTAGAATACAAAGTCATGGAGGAAATAGCTGATCTATTGACAAATAATGTCTTAAGGGCAACTGGAAATTATAATAGATTATCCAAACAGGAGAGGACAGAAACTGCAGTGAAAAAGCCAGAGGAAGCTGACTACATCAGCTTTGGTTTTAACAGTACAATGAAGATGATGGAGCATCAAATCACAAATGTACGCAAGGGAAAGTTTGATCGGAATGATCCTGAGTCAATTAGTTACGTGTTCGTTTGTAAGTACGACATGACTACCAGTTT
The DNA here is from genome assembly GCA_001754015.1 of Brettanomyces anomalus. NCBI lineage: Eukaryota > Fungi > Ascomycota > Pichiomycetes > Pichiales > Pichiaceae > Brettanomyces > Brettanomyces anomalus. The sequence goes on from MDSB01000004.1 coordinate 791,171, forward strand.
ATTATACATGCACTTTCCAGTTATGTGCTCTCTCGCTAAGGTTAAGTTAATACCACTTCCCAAAGGAAGTAGTGCAAAGTTGAAAAATGCCCTTGGAGTACGGCAATCAGTGGATATATTAGTGTTGAAAAAGAGGGCAGTCGATGAGTGCGATTCGTTGAGGAGCTTGGTAGAGAGAAGTGTAAAGGATATTGAAATTGGCTTTTTAAACGGGAATGACTCGGAACTTGATCTTAGGGTGCAATTTTTACATGTGGACCAGCCAATTAAAACAAAGATAAACTCAAAGAAAAAGCAGAAGCAAAAGAAAGGCACAAACAGCAAGTAGCTGTGCACATTAATTTGAACATCCAATAAAGAAATATATTATAAATGTTAATGGACACGTGAGGTAAGTATGCGTGGAAAATAGATGCTTAAATAAATATTAATGCGCATCAGGTTCTAGATTCGAAGATGACTCAACACGGAAGTAGAAAGCTTCAAGGCCTTTACTGAGATCTCTGATCCAATATTTGCTGCATTTGACCTACCCATGGAGTTAAGCAATCTCTGTAGCGTAGCTGAATCGGCAACTTTTGGTGTATTTGTTGTGCAGAGTACTTTTTGTGATCCATGCCGTGTAAGTGAGCTAGACGGGTTAGCACTGAGAGTGACGTTTGTAAATGATCTATACTTGTTTGAGCTGCTAAAGGAATTTGTATGATGTGACTTATACTCTTGAAAAGAGGAGTACACTTCATTTCTGTATTTTGGATCGAAAGGTCCATCAATCACCGGCTCCCATTGATAGTCAAGCTTATTGAAATATAGCATTGATGTAGCTCGTGTCATACCAACGTAAACAAGCCTTCTCTTGGCATATTTGCTTATGTTGAAGTTATTTTCAGATAGTAAGAACACAATTGGAAATTCCAAGCCCTTAGATGTGTGTATTGTAGAAAAATTCACTTTGTTTTGACCGTGAAGTGTTAAAAAGTTGGATCTTGGATTCATAAACAGTTGAGCGTTATAATTGTTTAGATAAAACTCGAGAAGAGTCAAATCTTCTGGTTTCAAGTTAAGACATTCTTTCAAGGAACTGTGCATAGCTACCAAGCATTCATAATATTCGTTCTTTTGGCGCTTAGTTAGCTTTGCAGAAAGCAATTTCTTTTTCAAACCGAACTTCTCCGCCATCTCAATCAAGTTCAACATGATCGAGTTTGGGTCATCAAGATTGATCCTAGATTGAGCCTTCCGAACGTAAACTACAAAATCCCTAATATGTCTAGAGATCTGCTCCTTATTTTTAATGCATAAACATAGATATTCCCAGACTGTCATAGATTTAGCTGCTGCTTTTGAAAAAATATTGTCAATTGTGGCGATACCGACGTTATGAAGTAAGTTTAGAGATGAAAGTAATGGGAAGTTTTCAAATGGAGAAAGAAGTACTTTCAGGTATTGTAGAAGCATTGATAAATCTGTTCTAAGCCAACGTGGCGTACTATTGAGACGATTAATGCCAATCATATCTGCATCTTTGACGTTTATGGATGCATTCCTCTCTTCAAAGTATTTGTATACATCATCAACATCTCGATTTGTGGCAGACAATATTGCAAAGTCCGAGTATTTGATAAGACCATGAGAGCCATCCACTAAACGTCTGATCTCATCATACATAAATTGATGTTCCTTGGCTTTATTCTCGAACGATTTCCGTATTGGGGCGATTTTCGATGACACCTTCACACATTCTTGGATATTGATCTGTTTCTGACCCAATACCTTATTTGACAGTTCCAAAAGTTCTGGAGTGGAACGAAATGCTTGATTCAACACAATCGAGCGTCTCATTTTTGGATCATACATTGATGCTATCATCCGCCAGCTTTTTTCGGGAGCTGCACCCATGAACTCATAAATGGATTGATTGGAATCACCTGCAAGAGTTAAGTGGCGTCCTTTATTTAAAGAAGTGATAGTACCTATTAGTGCAGGATATGCATCTTGAAACTCGTCCACAAAAATGACCTTGTAATTCTTAATAAAGTCAGGAACATTGTCCGACTGCAAAATCCGGTTACATTCTAATAGCATGTCGTCATATGTAAAGGCGTTGGTTGCACCAATAAGTTTCTGAATTTTGGAGTAGATGCCTTTAGAAACACCATATTCACTTAAAAACATTCGATCTGAGTATGATTCAAATTGTTCAGATGTCATCAAATGTGACTTACTAATCAAGTCTTTCATACGCAAAATCGGAAACGACTGTTTGTTATTTTTGGGGTTCCTAATAAATTCACAGAGCCGTTTGATGTCATCATATTCCATTAGTCTCCAATTATGATATTTTTCCCTCAGCACAGAGGCAGCAAATGAATGAAATGTCATTACATTTGCATTTGCGGCAATACTGTTTGAAATTATACTTCCCAATCTGTACTTAAAATCGTCAACTGATTTATTCGTCAAGCTTAGCACGAGGATCTCTTCTGGCTTTATTCCTCCACCTTCTTCACTCATCATATAGGCCAAACGGGAGCATAGTGTACGAGTCTTTCCTGATCCAGGACCTGCAATTACAGTGAGTAGAGTATCTGGACCGAAATCAGAAACAATCACCTCTCTCTGCAACGGTGTGCAGAAAAAACTGACATCTTTGCTCTTTTTTTCAACTGCATCATTCATAGTGTGAGGACGATGCCGTGAGAGCCTTTGGTGAAACGCATAGATAACAGAGTGCACAGTACACAAAAGGAAGCTGGAATAGCAAACTATTGGAGTGACCTGTTGAAGTTGAGTAGATGGTCTTTCCGCACACAATGTATGATGAGGGACGCATTAAGCATGAAACTACCAAATAATGATGACATATCGCAAAGCTTGGTTATCGGAATTCATTTTTCCCATATTAGGCACACGGGTACGAATCGGGAATAATGACGCGTCGAGATGAAGATAAAAAAAAAATTTATATAATTAAAAGAAAAGTCAGCTCGAGAAATATTATAAAACTAACCAATAATGACAGAAATGGCGACTGGGATGGGATTGATTAATAGTAACAAAAGTACTTCAAGCCACTAATTGCAATATCCATGAAAATATCGATAGAAAAGAATTAGTTAAAAATATTTATATAATATTAATTGTTATTCTTCCTTTTTATGTTATTTAGTATAGATGTTTCAACAGTATTATTGACCGAACACACCAAAAAATCCTAATAATTTCATAACTATGGTGCGAGAGATAGATATCATGAGAAAAGGAATTAGCGAAAAAAAATCAAAAATATATATATCTTTGGACCTTATTATTAGCGGCGCATGCATGCTGAAGCAGCATTTATACCTTATTTCTTTATTTCAATTTTATCTTATCTGTGTATGTACTAGATATTAACGATCACCCTACAATTCAAACTTGAAATTATTAAAGGCCTGAGCAAACTGAAATGTCGGCATCATCATCCCAGTTCCAACAATTAGAAAAGTTAGGCGAAGGTACTTACGCCACGGTCTATAAAGGTAGAAACCGTCAGCTTGGTACTTTAGTTGCTCTTAAAGAAATTAACCTAGACTCGGAGGAAGGAACACCATCCACTGCAATAAGGGAAATCTCCATCATGAAAGAATTGAGACATGAGAATATTGTGACATTATACGATGTGATACACACTGAGAATAAGCTTACATTAGTGTTCGAACATATGGACAAAGACTTGAAAAAGTATATGGATGCATACGGTAACAGAAATGGATCACTTCCAGCTCCAGTGGTGAAGTCGTTTATGTTTCAGCTCTTGAAGGGAATCGCTTTTTGCCACGATAACAGAGTGTTGCATAGAGATTTAAAGCCACAAAACTTGCTAATCAATGATAAGGGCCAATTGAAATTGGGAGATTTTGGATTGGCAAGAGCCTTCGGAATACCAGTGAATACTTTTTCCAACGAGGTTGTTACTTTATGGTATAGAGCACCAGATGTTTTATTGGGCTCTCGGAACTATACCACTTCTATTGATATGTGGTCTGCTGGTTGCATTCTTGCTGAAATGTTTTCAGGAAAGCCTCTTTTTACTGGTTCTTCCAATGAAGACCAGCTTAAAAAGATATTCAGAATCATGGGTACGCCGAATGAGAGGACATGGCCCGGCGTGTCAAGCTACCCAAACTATAAGTCAGATTTTAGTGTATTTATACCCCAAGACTTGCGTATTTTGATACCTAGCATTGAGCCGGGTGCTCTTGATTTGGTCCAAGGGCTGCTCCAGATGAGGCCAGAGATGCGTATTAGTGCCAGGCAAGCTCTAAACCATGAGTGGTTGGATGAATACTCACGGGGAGGCAAATCCCCTCTCGCTGTATTCCAGCAACTGCACCAAGGGGGACATGCACAACCGCAACAACAACCACCACAACCGCAACAACAACAGCAACAGCAACAACAACAACAACAACAACAACAACAAATGCCGATACAGACACAAAATCAGCCAAATCTACAATATGGATATCAGATGCAGAACTAAGTGTGCATATGTGTACACGCAGATACATAATTTTTTGTGTTCCTATTTCTAATTTTTGTTTATAATAAACGTTTCGGTGTATTGTCAGTAAAATATGTATATTAAAGTTTCTATAATGTATATAGGGTGTTATCATGGGCTCTGTGAACTTCTTGCCAAGATATTAAGAACCCCGGCACCCGGACTTAATTTTCCATATTTCTCCAACCATCGGACATAATCGAGTCTCTTACTTTCCATGATACAAGTCCAAAAGTGTTCGTCCTCCTCCACCGCATTTTGAGAGACGTACTGTAAAAGGTACTTGGACCATTTCTTTCCAGCTTTCATTAGAATACTGAGAACGAGATTAGAATTTGTGATTACAAACTCTTTCCTGGTTTTCATATTCTCCTCGGCAGATTCATCATTAGATTCATCTGAATGCTCATCCAATCTAGTCTGGTCATTGATAAATGTCTTAATATCCTTCAACCTTAATCTGATGCTATTGAACTCAGTATCCGTGTTCATAACCTGCTTGACCTTAATATTTAGTTCTATCAAAAAAAAGACAATGTCTTGAGTCATATTTTCGAAAATTGGATGCAGCAACAAGATTTTTTTTACTAGACGAAGCTTGTCAATGTAGTTATCCTCTCCAAGATAATCCAAATTTGATGGATCATTTGGATCAATATATGGGAAAGGAATCTGTGATTCACTGACAAATTTCTTTAAAACTTCTGCCTTGTTCAATCTATCCGTTCCAACAAATGTGGTCTGGTAAGAGTTGGTCAAATTTTTCTGTAGGATATCCACTGAATGCTTAACTTCAGACTTCAGTTGTTCAACCTTAGATGCTGGTAGAATTGCATCAACAGTGAAAGTCTTGAACAATCTGTATGTCATATACGGCTTCACTAGGCACTCCGAATCAAGAACAACAATAGTGTCCTTGCTTTGATAGTGAATACTACTTCGTCTTCGTTTTCTTCGTTGTTCTTCGTGTTCTTGCATCTCTTTTTGCATATCCTCAATTGTGAGTGCAAAAGAGTTTGCCTGGTGCTCTTCATCCGTAAGTCTGTTCGATTTTATCACTGATCCAAACGTGACAGAGCATTTGATTCTATTTAAATAATAACATTCGGTCAATAGTCGATAAATATGGGCCTCGTGCAGAACAACAAAATCAAAGAAAAAATGATTCATTTGCAATATTCCAGCGATATTTTTAGATAGTGCTATTATTCGTATCAAGATCTCAGTTGGAAGATCAACGAGTTGTTTTGGCTTTGACTTTTCTTGATCTGTTTGTGACTTCTGGCATATTTGAACATCCACGAGCTCTGGAGATTTTTGCGGCTGTATGTGCTCACAATTTTCGGACTTGATAATATCAGAATTGGTGTTAATTTGTAGAGGTTTGGAGACTAAGTAATCATTATTATTATCCTCACTAAATATATTATTATTATATTCTGGATTTCCCACATCTGTGTCAAAGCCATCGAGCACTGAGTTTCTTCTGGCGTGCAAGTCATAATCTCTACCTTGGTTCATACCTGTTCTGATGTTCCAATCATCTGTATATAGCATATTAAAATCATATGTTTCAGTTTGTGGTATCAATGGACTATAGCTGTATGCTTGGCTTGTGACAGATGGTGAGACAATTGAACGTCCATATCTATCGCATTTTATCTTTCTTTTTTTCCTCCAGTTGCTGTTGACATATTTCACTCTATACTTATACCCAATCCCGGGTATCTCAAAGCCCATCCTGACTCCCTGTAATAATTAGTCTAGAGGTGTTTGGCTTCCTGGTCTAATATGTTATGTTGAGTAAGGGTAGTTTTTTTTTTTTTTTTTACCCCAAGAGACAACAAGGGCCGACAAAAATCTTAATCGAACATTCTATTTCAGTGCTAAAAGATAAGCTTACATAAAGTGATAAACTACCCTTAGATAGGCACAGCTAACAAATTCTGATCCTTTATTGCATTATAACCCATTAAAGAACAAAATACTACAATTTTGAAGCGATATCGGTGCTGTAATCTATAGGGACACCGCCTGTTCCTAAAAGTGCTTGCACTTTTTTAGGATCTGGATGGTCCAGAATCACATGAATATGTGGGATTGTCTTAATACTTTGTAGAGTTGCCCAGTTCTTAAACCATAATACTTTATCCTCAGTCAACCCTAAATGATCGACGAAGGTTTTGTTCACGTAAAGATCCACAAGTTGTTTCATTTTCTCTGAGATATCGCCAAGCTCTGACTCTGGATCAGATGGCATTGGAAACTTCACCCAGGCACATAAGTGTACTAATCCATCCTCCAAATAATATGGAAAGCTGTTTGTAACGATAGTAATATCATGCTCGTTGGCAAATGGTGTACTATCCTGAGGCTCGATCTCCTTAAGAATCTCAGAAGAAGGAGTCCTGAGACTTGTTGAAGGCGGTAGCCAATGAAGTTGTTTTACCACAATACGGGTAGTCATATCTATACCTTCATCTTTGAGGACCTTCTTGAACTTATTGTACTTTTCCATACATTCCGGGGATCTGTAGAGATCTGCAATCTTTCCAGAATTCACAATTTCCCGAGCTTTTGCAAATGACAAAGGTGTATATCCAACCGGCATACTGAATACTATATTTAAAGCTCTGAAACAAAAAATGGATTGAAGTTAGAAATGTAATGTCTATCAGTAACATGATGTTATGGTTCAACATATGTATGAGATCTCCACTTTTTCTCCTCATTTATATATGTTACACTGGCCAAAGTCGCGTCTTTTAATTTTGTGCGGCCTTCTGAAAAAGTAACATGCGATAAGTGAAATGTAACATCCTGAACAATGTTGAGCATGAAAGGCCTTGAAAATTTATGTCAAGGTATTTATTTTTTCGATATGCTTCTAAGGACACTAGCCATTATACAGTATCTAGACATTTCAGCAGAGAATTGAAAAGAATAGATATATTGCTCAATACCACAACCATTCTGTAACCAAGCTACAATCAAACAGGAACTACACCTGCTACTTTATTCCTTTTATGTTGAATTTGATTTGAATAACGGTGACACTTATTCTTAAGCTATGAATATGAACTCAAATTCATCTTTCCAGCACCATCCCTTTTATGAAAGAAATCTTGCTATCCTCCCACAAACCTATTTATATCTTAGTGCCTGCCTCTTTCCGCGTTGAGACTCTCTGTGTAAGCCTCGTTAAATAGTCCCATTGCTTCTTTCACTTTCAGCTCATTGCTACCTTCTACCAAAAGATAAAGTTTAGGTGCGTCACCTGCCTTTGGAACCTTTCCTGGAGGATAAAAGCGTCCTTTATTTGTAATAGCGACTGATGTTTGGTCAATGACCTTCTTCAATGTATTCGCATTGGCAACAGACCAACGCACGTGTGGGGATAAGTCGTTGATCTCGATCTTGGCATGAAATGGAACTGCCCCAGGAGAAGCAGGTTCTGCAAAGAAATGTGCCGAAAGTAATCCTTGCTGTACTTTCTCTTTGAATTCATTTCCTGAATTTTTATCCTTTGACTTTCCATGTTGTTTATCTTCTCCATTCTCTTCGTCATTCTTCTCGTTATCATCATATATCTGTTCTTGCTGCTTTCTCTTCTCCTCCCTAAGTTCTTCTAACTTCTCAAGACCCTTTCCACCAAATCCTCCACTGAATCTTGCCTTTCCAGCATTCACCTTTTCCCTAAACGATTTTGACATATTTTGAAGCTCAGTTGGAACGGGCATTGCAGAAAGTTCTAGCAACTTCACAACATCGCTTGCTGCTTTTTCCTCTGTTGGCGTAATCATGGTGTAACTCAAGCCTTTTCTCCCGGCTCGTCCAGTCCTACCAACACGATGTATATAGTCTTCCATGTGACTTGGAGCGTAAAAATTAATAACCAAATTCAAGTCATCAATGTCTAAACCCCTCGATGCCACCGATGTCGCCACCAAGATATCGATCACTCCAGTTCTGAAATCAGTAATGATGCCATCACGATCTGACTGATCAAGACCACCATGAAGGGATAATGATGGATAGCCACGCTTACTAAGCCATTGAACTAGTCGGTCACAACTATTCTGTGTATCTGCAAAAATAAGAATTTTACCCTTAGCATCTTTCGCCCTGAATTCCCCAAGAATACGAAGCAGCTCTGGAAATTTATCATCAGGATCCAAAACTAAAAACTTCTGATCAATATCTTTACTCAATAAGTTTCTTATACCCACTGAAACTCTCACTGGATCATTCAAGAACTTCCTTGCCAACCTTTCAACTTTCGGTGGGAATGTTGCAGAAAAAAGAACTGTCTGCCTCTTTTCCATCATCAAATGTGCAATCTTTTCAACCTGAGGCTCAAATCCCATGTCGAACATTCTATCTGCTTCATCCAACACAAAATAAGAGATGTCTGAGAGTGAAAGTATCCGACCATTATTTGCCCCAAGTAAATCAATTAACCGACCGGGCGTTGCAACCACAACATCAGCATGCTGTTTCAAGCCTGATATTTGACGAATAATTGGTTGGCCACCATAGCAGCATTGACCATGCACGTGTAAAGACGAAAGAAAAGGTTGGCACACTTTGAAGACTTGCGTAGCGAGTTCACGAGTTGGTGTAAGTATAAGAGCCAACGGCTGACTTGCAGAATGTATATCGGGTCTATCTTCCTTTGCTTTTCTTACCAGTGTTATGTTAGCAAGAATGTGCCTGAACATTGGTAAAAGATAAGCTAGAGTCTTTCCCGAGCCTGTCTTCGCAATACCTATAAAGTCTCTTCCACTCATAATATTAGGAAGCGCCTCTCCTTGAATTGGTGTAGGCGAACCAAAATTCAGGCTCATCAGTACATTATATATATTGGAGGAAAATCCGGCCTGTGCCCACGTAAATATCGAACTTACTGGCTTATTACCGTGAACAGCTATGGCATTTTGAATTCTCATGCTCGACACCTCTTCCTCCGTCATATTGGAAATGAATAATGATTCTTCGTATAATTTCTTTACAACTTCTCGTTTAGAATGAGGAAAAGAAGGTAATTGTTGCTTGTCCTTCTTCTTAGAATCATGCTGTACTTGGTCATAATTATATGGAAGGGTATCAACCTCTATTCTATCCACATTTTCATCATCAACCATAAGCTGATGTCCATCTATTTCCTTTTCCTTCTTTTCTTCTAGATCCATCAGATAAGAGTCAAGATCAGTTTCCATTTTAGCATTACCTGGCGAAGATATCTCTAACTTAAAAGACTTTGTAGTATCTTTTAATTTTGGAATCTTTTTTGAATCTTCCTCAAAATCATCCATACCTAACACATTCTTTTTGAGTGTTATACCACCCAGCCTTTTCTTTCTGGTAATTGCCTTCTTTTTGAACGTCATTTTTGTTTTGTGTATTCTGTTCAAACCTGTTACAGTCTTCGCTGCTTTTAGACTTGAAGATTTTGCAACAGCAAAAGCTCCAATCTGATTTTTATTATCAACGGATAATGATGACTGTACCTCTTGAGTAACTTTTGAAAATGTATCACAAGTTTTAGTAATTATACTATTAGTCTCTTGTCTTTTTGTGTTGACATCCGAAAAGTTATTTTTACTTACATCGTTAGATATTCGTTTCGGTTGATTGCTAGGACGGCTTGGTAGTCTTCTACGTTGAAACGAATCTGATTCATTAAATGAATGTTTCAGTCTATCATCATAATAGTTTGCACTCCTGTTATCATAATCATATTGGTTATTCTTGTAAGACCTCTGTCCACGGTTATAATCTTCTCTTTCGGATTGTCCATTATGAAAAGAAGAATATCTTGTCCTTTTTCTCTCTGGTTCACGGTGTCTGTCATTGCTTTCATATCTTCTGTATCCTCTGCCACGCAGCAGATTATCTCTTCCTCTTCCTCTATACATTGCAAATCAGTCGCTTTTAAGGATGATAGTTGATGTACAAGGTGAAAAAAAAAGGAATAGAAAGATAGATAGATGGCTGAAAAGTTGTTAAATGATAGCTGATGTACAAGGTGAAAAAAAAGGAATAGTAAGATAGATAGATGGCTGAAAAGTTGTTCTAAGAAATAGTTCTTGGGATTTTTAGCCAGCGTCGATCGACTTGTCGCTGCTTATCTTTCTCATTTCTTATGGTTATTTGACCTAGTGAAAAAAATACAATAAAAAAAAGTTAAACAAATAATGATAAAAAACCTTACACGATCTGTATCAGGGGCTCTCTGTCAAGCTTATCCTAGTTCCTTTTTTGAACGGACACTAACCTTTTTCCAGTTGGGTATCTTTCACTTTTCTTCCAGAATATTCATTTGTATTCTATACAGACATTGCTAGTATTTGGTTTCTTGGTCTTACGTTACCGTTTCTGCTTTTTCATATAAGTTTATCAACAGTTTAAAATTTGTTTCTTCCATTTTTATACCTCCATCCCTTTAAGTGCAAAGTATAATAGGTTTCTGAAATTTCAAAGGCTGAAGGTGAAAGGACCATAAACTCAAAATAAGCTAATCAATTCTTTTGGTTTGGGGAAAAAAGCTGGGATAATTTCGAAGCTGCAAGTTAACTACAAAATATTGACTCAAATTGTTTATCACGGTATCACCACAACATTATCTTGTCAGGAACATGAAGTCTGTAAACGTACCACTTGCCCACTCGCGACATGAATCGTATGGTGCGATTCCAAAATCACCGACTATGATGAGAAGAAGATATGCTGGCGGCCCAAGATATCCAATTTCTGACAAGCCAAGATTGTCCAGAGTCCCTTCTTCCGGGAATGCTAACTATAATGGACAATGGAAACAGAATATAGGGTCATCTGCTGGAAAGGCATACAATGCATTCTATTCAAATGTTGGAAATGATGGACTACAAGGGGGATATGATTGTGATTTAGAGGACGACGGGGTACAAGTTAAAGGAGCTACAGCAGATAGCCCAAAGCAGAATGCTAGATCCAGCAAGCTGGGGACACTACCCGGAGTTACCATGCCAACAATATTGAACGTTCTTTCAATTTTGATGTTTGTGCGTTTTGGGTTTGTTTTAGGACAGATGGGATTCATGGGGACACTTTTACTTTTGGGTATGAGTTATGGTATTGATCTTCTAACCACAATGAGTGTTAGTGCAATCGCTACAAATGGTATTGTCAAAGGCGGGGGTGCCTATTACATGATCAGCCGAAGCTTGGGTGTGGAATTTGGTGGTGCTATTGGTATCATATTGTATATTGGTCAGATTTTGAACTCAGCTTTAAATGTGGCCGGCCTCATTGAACCATTGCTATATAATTTTGGGTTTAATGGCGGTGTCATGGCAGAATGGCTTCCAACAAGTGCGAATTGGCAGTTGCTATATGCCACGATTGTTCTTGCTATCTGCACATTTATTTCTTTGATAGGTGCAGGTGCAATGTCACGTTGTGGTGGATTGTTTTGCCTTGTGCTTATGATTGCGACACTTTCGGTTCCAATTTCATCGTTAATAGTGAAGCCGTTCAGTATCCCAGATCTTGGGACTGAATATACTGGGCTATCCTGGTCGACTTTCGAGAAAAACATGTGGCCTCATTACACGGTCGGAGCTGCAGGATCACAAATTTCAACCATTGAAACTTTCAATGATATATTTGGAGTGTTTTTCCCGGCTACAGCTGGAATCTTGGCAGGCTCAGCTATGAGCGAGGACCTTAAAAACCCTTCAAAGTCCATTCCAACTGGAACATTGCAAGGAATTGTCATTACAGTAATTTGCTACTTCCTTGTGATTTGCTCTATGAGTGCTTCGATTCCAAGAAGCTTGCTTTATCGGGATTCTCAAGTGATTCAAACAGTAGGAGTCTCTTCTACACTTATCATCATGGGTGAGACGGCAACTGCACTTTTTTCTGTCATTGTTGGTATAGTTGGTGCCTCTCAGCTTTTACAGGCTGTTGCAAAAGATGATATCTTTCCTGGTCTATACCGGATATTCGCTTTGGATGATGACACTAAGAATGGAAAGAGATGTGACTCTTCTTCCTCTACGGTATGCCCTAACGCTGAATCTTCTGGAAGATACCAGCAATTTTCGATGGATAATACAGAGGAGAGATCTAGACTTAATCCAACTAGTGGTTCAGCAAAGGATAATAACAAAATAGCGTCAGGTTATCCGTGCCATCGTGTTAATCGTAATGCTCAGTACCATCACCGTCATCAAGGAACTCGCGCTGCTAAACGTCGTTGTGGTAAGCCTTGGCATGCTATTGCTGTTTCTTGGTTGCTCTGTCAGGTGTGTCTTTTTGCGGATGTTAATCAGCTTGCCACTATGATTACCATGACATTTCTTATGACATTTGTTTCCATTAATGTTGCTTGTGGATTGCTTAGGATTGGTTCTGCGCCAAATTTTCGTCCTAGCTTCCGGTTTTTCAATACTTACACGGCCATAGCGGGAACGATTGCATCTGCAGCAGCTATGTTCATAGTTGATGGTGTCTCAGCTTGTTTGATAATTACGTTTCTCGCTTTTCTGATTGTCATCATCCATTACATTTCACCACCAAAGCAATGGGGTGATGTTTCACAGTCATTAATTTATCATCAGGTCCGAAAGTATTTGTTAAAGCTCCGTCAAGATAATGTTAAATACTGGAGACCACAAATTCTTTTACTTGTGGATAATCCCAGAACTACTTGGAAGCTCATAAATTTTTGCAATCATCTTAAGAAAGGTGGATTGTATGTTCTAGGTCATGTTATGGTTGCTAGAAGGTTCCAGCATCGAGTTGGTGAGCTCAATAAAGAAAGAGCAGCTTGGGAGAAGTTGAGGGACCTATCACATATTAAGGCATTTGTTCAGGTGTCAATTGCACCAACATTTTCCTGGGGAGTGCGCAATGTTTTTCTAGGATGTGGCCTTGGTGGAATGAAGCCCAATATCACAATACTTGCGTTTTATGATTTATCCCAGTATAATAGAGAACAACTTCATCTTCCGACTGGTCTAAAGTTTGAAAATGGAACCTACCAATATAGCAGTCAGCTCAGCATAGAGAGGGCTAAGCTTCCAACTGATAATTGCCCACTAGAGCCAAAATTGCGTCTTACTGAATGGGTACAGACTCTAGAAGATCTTTCCTTGCTGAACAGTAATTTGGCAGTTGCAAAGGGATTTCCTAGATTACAAATCCCAACAAATCAGTCTCCTTCTCTTTCTAATGGCAGTAAAGAAACAATTGATCTTTATCCGATTCAAATGGCTTCAAAAGTTACAGATAGTACAGGAGATAGAAACATATTAACCACAAATTTCGATACATATACGCTGATCTTACAGTTGGGTGCCATTCTTCGAACGGTTCCCGCTTGGCATAAAACTCATAAGCTTCGTGTAATCGCATTTGTTGAGTATGAAGAGGATATACCGGAGGAAAGACAGCGGGTCAAATCACTTCTTGAAATTTTAAGAATAGAAGCCGATGTGGTTGTTAAGTGTCTCGATAGTGGCGAGCTTCTTACTTACAGATATATTGCAAAAGGTGAACCAGTTGAGGATAATAGCATAGCTAAGATGGTTGATGAAGCTTTAGTTGGAGATGTTTGGTGGAAGACCGTTAAACAATTCCGTAAAGAAGAGAGAAACATGAAGAAAGAAAATGGGTTGCAAAATGAATCCGAAAACCCAACTTCCAACTTGAAGACTTCACTTACATTGAGCGCAGAGAGCACAATTTCTATAAATCCTCGAGCAGTGCGTAAAATTGAAAAGTCGAATAAAGAAAGATATACATTCTCGAAGATGAATAATCTGGGTGTCTCTCTTTCTATGGTAGCTAACAAATTGCCCGCAGCTGATATCCATCGTATGACTGAAGAGGCTACGGAGGATGACTGGAGCTATAATCATTCCATGTCGGATGTGGATTCCATGATGTCTTATGCATCAAGTGTCTCCGCATTTCCAAGTCCGTTTATGTTGCCAAAATCTGCAAATGCTCCTTCCTCTGAGCACATCCCACAGCTTAGTATCTCCAGTCAGAAAGGTACAAACTCGGCAGCGGGAATTACTGCAACAAAGGGAAGCAGCAATTCTTCTCGGAAGCACGTTAATGGACGTTACATGCGGAAACCGATTTTCGACACGTTGAAATCAACACATTCTTTGCGTAAAGAGAGGTCATCGATGATGTTCACCGCCGACACAATGCCATCGTCTCAGATACTAGAAAATGCACAGGGAAATGAGCCATCAATCATATTCGTCAAGGATAAAAAGGATAGAAGGAGGCGTGAAAAAAAGGAGAAGGACAAAGAGACTCAACCTTATAAGGACTTGGAATATAGGAATCGTGGAAGTTTAAGCTCAGTTAATGAAATGGATTGCGATGACAGCGATAAGAACACTACATGTGAGGGAGGTAGAACCATAACAGATGGCGATGCTTTAAATTCATCTATATCTGTTAGAGAGATTGATTCAGAGAATACGTCCATCAATTGTGCGGATAAACAGGCAGGTAGTCAAAAGCAAATGAAAAGTGAGGAGAGCTCAATAAGGAATGTTGATACCTCGACGCAGTCCGATGAGACAGTAATTGGTCCGCTCAATAAAAGGAGAAATGGACCCGTTAACATATCTGTGACCGAAAAGCAAGATGATGGTTTGTTTCCTACCGGGGTGACAAGTCCTAAATTATTGAATTCAAATCCAGCATTATCATCTGTTTCAGTGAGGTCTTCTATATCTTCAGCATCATCAACATCATCTTCTTCTTCCAGTTCTATAGCTACCCTTTCTTTTAACGAGCTTCCAAACAGGTGTCAATTTCTGATTTTGAACGAGCTTATGAGCAGGATATCACAGGACTCTTCGCTCATTTTTTCAACTTTGCCGGTGCCTGATATAGGGTTGCATGAAAATGAGGAGGACTGTTTAGATTACTCTTGTAATCTTGAGTTATGGTTAAATGGGCTACCCCCTGTTTTGCTAATTAATGCGCAAACCATGACAGTGACAACAAATCTTTAAGGTATATATAATGCACTAGCTTTTTGTTTTCAGCTTATTGCTTTTAAGTGATATCAAGGACTAAAGTTGTATGTTTCTGTAATCACATTGGTCACACTGGTTTCAGATGTCGATTGTAATGTGAATAAAAAATGAGAGCCGAATTATATCTTAATAAGCAGTAAATATAAGGCTCGAAGGCTCGTGTTGTCATTCCCTTTGATCAATACTTTATGCATCAATACTACCCGCCAGAAGTTTTCAGTACTTCCTATAAAACCTCAATGTAAAAACCGACAGAGGAGTGCTTTTCTTTCTAATGGCGAATTACTTAACGTGATGTCCATTTGTATTTGCATTAAATTTCATGACCGCTCTCTAGCACACACATTCCAAATATTTTCATGGAGTTTAAAGTTCTAGCGCATAATATCTGTATATTATCGAAATCAGTGAAAGTCGAAATGTGAATTGCAAAAGGATTTTACAGTCATCATATATCCTTTCATAGTGTTGGTATGTTCAGATCAAAGTTTCATAAAAGTCGACGGTGCCTGAAGATCTCAGTTAAGGTATCAAGTACCTTATTTCTTCTAGTGCAACCAATTCTTGTCTGAAAAGTATAAAAGTATGTATTTAGCATTCAGTGGACTTCAATTGGTTCAACATTGGCGTCCTCCATCTGATAGTTTTCATAAAAATACTTCAATTGCTTGTTCTCTTACTCATATCATTCTTTATAATCTTAAATTCGGTCATAAGAATTCAACGAGAAGAGTATAATGATCAAAATTTTATAAAAAATAGCAATAATCGGCTAAGTCGGATAATTGTTGAATACTCCTCATACATATTCATCCTAGCGCAATATATTGAGCTTCCGAATATTGCCACCATAGTGTGGTCAATGAGAAACATCATACAGCTCACATACAAATGTGTAAGAAGAAGCTATTTCATTTGATTTAGTGATCCTAAGCATCATACAGCTCACATACAAATGTGAAAGAAGAAACTATTTCATTTGATTTAGTGATCCTAAGCCTACAGATAACTATGTAATATAACTGAAAAGTTGTCGATGCGCTAAACACCCAATTCCCAAACTTTAGACGTTTTTTACTAAAAATGCTACGCAGATGTATTTGATTGTATAACAACACATTACCAAAAAAAAATTGAAAATTTGAAAAGAAAAATTAAAAAAAAAAAAAAATTAACACAGTTAGCCAGAAAATCAAATAATGTATTAGAAAGCACAATAATGCAGGGTATAATGAATAATGAATGTAGTTGCCAAGAAAATAAGAGGGTTAGATAAAGAAAACGAGAAAAACTAATGTTGACCGATGAAAATGGATGATGTGTGGGATTTGTCAAACACAGTTGAAATTTTTAAACAATCATAGATGTGGTAATAGAAAATATTGCGGAATTACTGGTAGAGGAAGGAAAAAAAGATGTTAGCCTCGTCTGATACATCTGCCATATTATTCCTATGCAAAACTGCATTGTTATATATTTCTGCTACATATTTTTGTTCGTCGGAAGCAATTTTAATAAACCCACACTCTATGGGCGGCTTCTCGACGGAAAAGAATAAAATTTCCGTCATCAAATGATGAATTAGTACTCAAGGTGGTGTGCCCAGTAATTTTCTGTCATGACAGCTAATTGTTTCCATATCAAAAAATTTATTTCAAAAGGCAAAAAAAGATTGTCTTCTTACTTTTGACTCTTCCCATTCATTTCCCCTCTTTTCTAATAGTTCTACAAAGAGAAACTTTCAACCGCCGATGAAGACCGAGTGTGCAGTTGAAAAAGTGTGGCTGACTTGTTATTCATGAGCAACATTGCCAAGTCGCATACGACCAATAAGAATAATACATCAATGTAGAGATATAACAAGGGAACGAGAATACTAAGCAATGTGTCTTTTAGACCCACAAAATGTGATGTCTGCTCTGAACCTAATTATAATTAATTGGATATGAAAAATGCTAATAAGATCCGCGGATATATCCCGCGGTTTGGGGCGGACTCAGGAAATTGATACTTCTTCTCTCGTATACTTCTGTTTCTATTTCTATTATTCCTGTTCTGAACTATACTTTTTTCGGTAGAGGTTGCGGATTTTTTTTGTTAAATTTTTTTCCTCCCGTTTTGACGTGCGTTGCGCTCTCATAATTGTTCACTCTGTAGTGGAAACCAAGGAGGACCAGATTATGTACCGAGATAAGGGAGACTCATATTTTGAAGAACGCCAACATATCATCCAGTTATATTTCTTTTGTAGCGATTTCTTAACAGTAAAGCTTTGCACTGGTCCCCACCATTTTCAAGTTCGTAGATTTTTTATTCCGCTGGAACATACATTTGATGTGTGTATCTGTCCACCTTTACTAATGCGGATGGGCATTCGCCGTTATTTTTTATGTGCTCAATTATTTTTTTTTTCACTCTCAATTTTTTTTTATCTGCCAGAACCATTTCGTCATTCATCTATGATCGATGAACGTTACCACCATGTTCCAATAGATAAAAAAGAAAAGCCGAGATAACTTTGGTTTGCATCTACATTCTGCTTTTTTCCACAACTATCCCTTTAGGTAATATCCGTTTGTGGCACAAGCTCTGCCAATTTTTTACTGATAAGCCATCGCGTTGAACAAATCTTACTAAGAACATGCAGTTAACAATAAGGCAGTGATCAAATTTCTAGAACGTCCCTTTCCTCGCCCGAAGTAATCGCCCTACAATTAGAATAAGATCATGCTGTTACCATTTCGGAGTTTTTTGCATACAGTACACGACAGCCACACCCGTAGAGTTGCACCGTTTAATGGTACCGCTGGAAACAGACCGGTTAGAAAAATTTACTAGTTCGGTGAATACTGTCTTGGCCAAACAATAACCGGAGTTAGTATAAATCAGGAAAATTCACCTAGGTCATGCGTAAATGAAGGAAGGCCGAACTCGAGCATGAGGCTCTCAAGCAAATTGAAATGTTTAGATCTCGGAGCTTATGTGTTTTCATGTATTTTTTTTTTTTTTTTTTTTTATCAAATGTGTCTGTCAATGTACGAAATGCACGCAATTAAAGAAGTGTAAATGTCTAAGGCATGCCATCATTTTAGATCAAAAAAAAAAGCATGCTTAGCAATTTCAAATAGACCAGAATATGTCTTCAACGAACCAGGTCAGTGATTCGATAGTTGTCGATTGCAAGAATGGTAGATAAGCAAAATAACCAATCGATTGTTAAAGGGAACAGTTAATGAAGAAACAGACTGCCCGATTAGGATAAGCCCTGATTTGGGCATTTGCGTTAATTCCAGCGGAAGTGTTGTGATATCCGATTTCTATTTTATGCACGTTCCCGAATCAGGATCAGCCTCGCTCCTCGCTTTTTCTTTTTTCTTTTTCGAGATGCTGTGAATCAGCTGCAGGATTTAAGTAGTCTGGTAAGGTGTGTAATTGACAGAGAATGAATAAAAAAAAAGTAAATGGGTGGAAGCCTCAGATAAGGATGTGTCAAAATTCAAAATTCCACCGTATTTTGCCCAATCAAAGAATGAACAATCTGCTCTCAATTTTCACTATAGTTCTTTAGTTGTATGACGTATAAATCTTATGTACGTTGAAAGAAATTTGACAACATCCACGTTTTACCTATATTGGGCTTAAAGATCGCATCTTTCAATTTATCTATCTATCCACAATTTTGTTTGTCTGAGTAACTAACTAGCTTGCTCTTCGAAGAAAAAAAAAAGACTCAACAATTTATACTCTGCTAAACAGCCTTTGGCAACGGTAACTGAAAATGAGTTTTTCAACTCAAGTGTCAGTTTTCCATTTTGTCATATCCCGCTTCTTAATATTCTCCCTACATTTGAAAAATGGCTAATCGTCAAATTGACAGTCTCCGATGATGTATCTGAAATGTATTATAGCTATACTGTGAAGTTTGGGAAATTCATCTCGCCTTACTTACTCACAAAAAAACAATTGGAGTAGCAATTGGTAAAAAGCACTTTTTTTGCTCGGTTCGGAATTGTGCACTTTTTTTTTATTTTTACTTTCAGCATGCCCTATTCGTTTGAACGGCCCGTGGAAATTAGAAAAAGAAAAAGAAAGAAGTTACGAAGACGTGCCGAATTTTATTGTTCTATTTCGGAACCTTTTTTTTGTTCTCCAATATCTAAGTTTTTTGTGCATTAAAGCCAGTATCCAGATTAAGAATACTTCCTCTATCCATATATCTGCGTTTGTTCATTGCACGCGGCAGCACTAACTTCTCTTTTTTTCACTTGACTTGCATCGAATATTACATTTTCATTCAGCTTTTTTTTTATTATTATTATTATCTTTGACTTGATGGTCAATTCTGTCTTTACCCAAATGATCATCGATATAAAATGACTTGATTTTTCCGGCGGTCTTCCTTATTATCATTTCTCCGACTAAAACTGTTTTCATTTTATTTGCCTCATTTGTGGGGTTTCTGTAAAACTTTCTTTTAACATACACCTGATCAATAACAAGCACCAACTTTCCTGAAAGTGAGACACTCTTCCCAATTTTTTTCCCATATTAAAGCTGATAAATCGGAACAAATTGGAGTCACAGCACAAAAAAAATTGGTCTGCAACCAGTTGTTATAGCACTGAGAACTAATTGGTGTTTAAGTGCCCACATTTTTCTATTAAGCATTGAACTAACTTATATTGGACTTATAATGAATGCACCACGTCCAGAGTTATCACAACCTTCTCAACCTTTGCTTCCGAGAATTTCAGTTGGTAGCAGATTCCCGGAGACAAATCTTCCACCTCTGAAATATTCATACGGTAGAGCCAATGATACTTATATCCAAAAGCCTTCAAACTACAGAATACCGTCAATTGACCAGATACACCCATCTGAAAGTCACTATCAGTCTACAGACAGGCTGCCCCCAATTCGTGCGCTACTTTCTCCTGCGACAGCCCTTCCCAATCCAATAGTATTACCACCGCCATTCACCTCTTCTTCATCATATCCTCCTCATCAATCTGTTCCCATTGAGCAGCCATCCGACCGACACCGTTGCAATTCTTTTCCATGTGAGTATAATTGTCCACCAACACCTTCATATTATAGTGCCGCAACTTATCCACCACAGATACAGTCTTATCCATATTACAGACGACAGAGTCTGCTGTCTCCTATGAACATTGCGCCTGCTTCTTTCAGTGTTCCTTCCCCGTATTCATCGGTTGTACAATTGACATCATCTGGCTCGTCTGCAAGTGCTTCAATAGACGGTGATATTCGACGTCCTTCACTGGTTTCTCAATATACAGAAGATAAAGCTTTTGGTCGCCGCGGAAGCCACAGATCAAGAAAGAAGAGAGCAAATCTTCCTAAGAAAACCACGAGCATTCTTTTGGGATGGTTAAATGATAATTTGGATCATCCTTATCCTAGTGCAACTGAGAAAACTGAGTTAATTCGTTTGACTGGCTTGACAAATCAGCAGCTCTCCAATTGGTTTATAAACGCAAGGAGGAGGAAGATACAAGTTCTCCGTGCTCTGAAGGATAACAAGAAGTAGTAAGAGCAGAAATGACCATAAAACCTGAAATTGGTTTCAGATCCTTTATATCTTTTTTGTCCCGTACTACAGTTTACAATTTTTTGGTTTTACATCTTTCTATTTCTATCTTCACTGTTTACACTTTTTCTAACCACTCTTACCCATCATCCAGCTGGCTTGGATGAATTATAGGGCCATCTTGCAATTTCAACGATTTTGTTTCGTATCTTAGATATTTAAATTTGCCATCATCCAAATAAATTAGTGTTCATCATTTCCATAGTAAATGTTTGTACAAATGTTTTACTATACTGTTGATGCTACTTCAATATGGTGTTAAAGTCTACACTGATAATATACCAAAATGTGACAACGATAACGAAAACTAATATTTGGTTACGTAGCTGAGAGCAATATGTAAGTTATGTATTCGATTATAAATAGTATTGTCTAGTAACATTTAACCATAGTATAATATATCCTTTCACTATAAAATTGTATGCAATTAACTATTAGTATGCCGGCTGCATATTGTTAACTACAAAACTCGTTCTTTCCAGTATGATTGCACAGCATCATATATAAACTGAAATTGGGATGGTCCAACCATAAGCATTCTTTGGTTTCTCAACTCACGAACTATTTGCTCAATTGGGTCACCGTCACAAATATATTTTCCTTCTTTGTTTATCATCTCCGTCAAATGGCTAAGTATATAATGAAGAGAAATGAAAGCTCCTGTTCTCCCGACTCCAGCAGAGCAATGAACAATCAATGGATTTCGTGATAAGTCTCTAATGGAGCTTTGCTCTTTGATAACTTCCTCAGCAAGAGTTATTACATCAGTATGGCTGGCGGGCCTCCCAAAATCTTGCCATGCGTCATAATAAAAATGAACCACCTCTTTCTTCTGTGATGTCTCCGTTTCGGTCATTATCCACTTTCTCACTTCAAACAGTCCATCTTTGAAGTAATGGTTGACTGCATCAAAATGTAGCAATATATGATCATTCTGATCCCGTATATCAAACTCCCCATTCTTCCAATATTGGAAACACTTGTCAATTTTTTTTTCTCTAAGAGCCGTTACCATCACAATAATAATTTTCTCCTCATCGGTTTCCCTACACATGTCCCAAAAGTCAGCGACTGTATTCTTCATCGGTCCCTGTGTAGCAATATAGTATCCTTCCTTTGTCCTATTGCATACATCCTTCAATATTATGTGACTCGCATTAATGTATTCCCCGTTGGTCATTAGCTTGACCCTTGTTTGATCGTAAGGAAGAACATCGCTATATCTGTTCTTGCTTTTGTGTGCCAGAGCATCCTCAATGCTTAACCCAGATTGTTTTGAGCCTTGAAATATTGATCTCAATCTATGCCTTTCGTCATGAACAATTCTTCTATGTTTCTCAAGGATTTCTAGATTCAAAAGTATCTGTTAGTATTTCTTTAGTCTAATTAGTAGAATCCGAGACTACTTCATGCGTACCTTCATGAGATTGTTCTAGAAAAGCCGGAATTCCATCAATGTTCGACATCTTTCCACTCTCAGCTGAATAAAACAATTAACTGGATTGTCTAAAATCCAAAATATACAAGTATAGGGCAGATTGTTCCTCACTTGGAAAACTAGATGACCGAATTCCAAACACCGAAATCAGAGTAGGAAAAATATATATATATAAAATAAACTAAATTGAAAGCCAAGATGAAAAAAATAAATTTAGATCGGCAGGGGCGCAATATGGAGTAGAGTCCCTTCTTTTTGAAGAGGTTGCAACACTCCACATATCCTATACGTGCTCTGCTAATGGAATTGTCAAATCAAACCCTAACGTTTTGTTGTATAATCATCATGACCCTTTTAACTTGTTAGAAAGTTACACAATTATTATAGAAATTTACGTATCTGTTGTACCAATCATATCCTTCACATTTAGGTCACTTTCCAACCTAAAGCCAATTTCCAAACAGACATTATTTATCTTCGCATCAACTGGACAACTTTGTCTATTATGGTCGATTTTCAGGCGTTTCCGCCTTTTCCTTAGTTTCAGCAAGCATGCAAGGATATCAAATCTGAAATTCTTCAATTTACATGGTTCTAAATGTACTATTACTTCAAGACATCCTAATACATCTTCGTCGGATTTGATAATTGCTGGATTTGATAAAACATCCAAGGTTGAATAGAGTAATTGCTTCCTCAAAACCAATCTGTAGCTGCCTGCCAAAGGTAGAAATTGTTCATTGATCACATTAGTAATAATTGATACTAAACCAGTATTGTCACATACTTTGATGAGTGAGGGACAGATAAAATCATTCAAAAGCATTGAGAGTTTCAAATTGAGCTGTCTTTCATCTTCAATTGAGATTTGCCATAAAGAAAATATTGTTTTATACCCTTCCTTTATTGCTTTCCTGGAGATATCAGGTGGTGTCATTGAAGGAAGTGACAAAATCACAGGAACTATACTGTCGAAGATTATTGGCCCCACTTCAGCCCGTATTATGACATTGGAATGCTTTGTTAACTTCCCACAGATATGCTGAATAATCTTGCATGCCTCTAGTTTTATTAATGTATTTGTATCGTCAAGAAAGCACATAGTTAGGGTAAATATGATTCCCCAGTATTCATCGAGTAAGGAGGGTGATAAAGCATCAATGATGAACTTCAAACCACTTATCTTGTAGATATTCTTATCTACAAATTTGCTGTGTGCTTCAAGCTCATCCGTGTATGAATTGCCAGTAAGTGGGCTAGATACAATATCTTCTAGCTTATCCTTCCAAAGCCTTTTCCGACCTGAAGCCGTTAATTTCTCATTTGCATTTATTTTCGTTAGATCGTCTGCTGCTTTTTCATATGTATAAAGGAGTTCCTTAATATCCGTTTCTGTGACTTGCATTCTATGTATGATCTCTTGACATAGTTTAATGCTTCTTATTGATGACCATGGACAGTCATTAGCAAGATAATATGCAGAAATTTTGTCTAATGCATGTAATCTTACCTTGCCAGGCTTTGGTATATTTTGTAAACTTAATCGATTCAACAAACTAAAAATGTAATCGTTTTCATTCTTCTGAGTCTGGAGCTTGTTAGTTGATCTTTCTTTCCATGCAGAGCGCATATAATTGGGTAACCGTATTGCGTCAATTGAATATTGCCATAGTTTACTAAAATCAATATTGCCATATGTAATAAGGTAATCAATTAAGAGGCCTTTGATCAACTCATCACCAGTTGTCTCTATCAAGTTTAACGGGCTCTTATCTTTAATCACTGATTTGATAATATTATATTCACTGTCACCCAAATGGTTAGACGTCTCTGATGCTTTTTTCCCAAGGTCATATAACTGCTTTTTCTCCTCTACCGCTAATGACATATTCTTTATAGTGTTGGTTGATTTATATGTGACACTTCATGGAGGTAGTCTTTAAAATCTATGGATAAAGATTGTAACTAACTTTTTAGATATGAAACTTTTATATAATACGGCAGTGCTGGCATCAATTTTTCAATTTTTTTTCTTGGCCAGGGTGAGTTTTTTTTTTTTTTTTCTTTCCGATCATCCTGTTTTTTCTCTTAGACCATACGATAAATCAATATTCTTACCGTCTTCCAAATATTTTTCCAACTTTCCTTCTGATACTCCAGTTAACAGGACTCCTAAAGTAGTGTTTTTTTACATATTGAAGCTAGAATGTCCTCTAATTTGAAAAGAGCTTTTTCTGAGACCAGTTCAGATGCTTCATCTCACAGGCCCACTAAACTGTCGCGTTTATCTAAGACGCTTGTTAATATCTGGGAATTAGGAGAAGATATGATAACAAGATTACGCGGAAGAAAAATTGAAACCAACACAGGTTTGAAACAATATTCGCCTTCAACGGAACCGTTGTCTTTGTCTTCACGATCAAATGTTATCCAATCACCCATCAAGGCTAGTCGGCTAGCAGAATATTATGAAAAGGTCAAGCTGGAAAATAGTAAGCTTGTCTCGCAACTGCAAAAGCAGAAGAATGATACATTGAATTCAGAGACAGGTACCAGTTCAGCTGTCAGATCAAATATTACAAACGAGTTTCAACCTGCTGAATCAACGCAGCTTGATGGTTCCAATATTAGTAATGCGGACTCGAAGACGTTTGACGCTGCGTTGAGTTCAGCAAAAGTATCTAGTGATTCTAAAGCAAAGCTAGATGGCACAGCTGTTATCAAGGCTCCTCTGTATTCACATAGATTAACATTTGGCATAGATCCTGCTGAAAGAGCTCAGCTTATTCAATTAAAAAGAAGAATCCAGGCTGATCGTTACCAACGGACACGCCATAAGTATTTACAAAGTCATACGCAACACTTGGTGCATGCATCATCCACAATATCTTCCATAAACCCACATTATGTTAATACCAGTGTGAATACCATAGATAAGGATTCCGCTTTTGAGCAGAAAGTGCCAAGCAATGCTCTAGGAACTATTGATTCCATACCCAAAAGCAAGAGGAATACTAGAGGTATTTTCACCCTACAGATGGCTTATAATATCCCCTCAGATGATGAATCTGATGCCGATTCTGAACTCTCTTTACCACAGGCCAAGCCAGTGGCTTCCAAATTAAAGTTTTTAGCAAGTGGAAGGAAGAGTAAATTTAGTATTGGGGAAAAGAAAAAGCCCCTTACAAAAACCGTCAGTGTGGATAAAGATTCTAATGAGCAGAAGAATAAGAAGCACACTGATAGTGTGGCATTAAAGCCAACAGCAGCATTTACTTTTGGGTCCCATAAGCAGACACCTAAGCTCGCTTTTGTCAGTTCTGAGATGGAAGAAAAGCATGCAAGTTCGGCACTAAGTACATCAGGATCAAAGGAAACTTCCATATCATCAGTCCCAAGCGCAAAGACTTCTTTATTTTCTTCCACGAAGTCGTCCGAAGCAAAAAAATCAGTGCCGGCATTTTCTTTTACTAAGAAAACGGAAAATGACATCGAATCTGCAACTACAACTAAACCTGCTTTTTCTTTTAGTCCTTCTGTGAATAATGCTAAGGAGAAGATACCTGTAAAGCCAGCATTTTCACTTGCTCCAAAGAACAATAAGAAAGAAGGTGAGAGTATGCCTGCATTTTCATTTGAGACCAAGAAAGATACAGCTTCAGCACCTGCATTTTCGTTCGGGGGCAAGAATACTGATAAGACTGAAAAGCCTAGTCACTCCGAGAATGCTCCAACATTTAACTTTGCTGCAAAATCTGAAACTTCTCTCAGCAATGATTCAAAGCATGGATTCTCGTTTGCTAAGGATACACACACTAATTCAAATGAAAATGATAAACCAGCAGCATTTTCTTTTAGCAGTAAGAAACAACCTCAGACGAATAAAGATATAGAAAAGAAATCTACGGTTTCAGCTTTCAAGTTTGGACAGCCTGCAACTTCTTCAACCGTTCCATCTAAGCCAGCATTCAGTTTCAATTCTCCAGCTAAGCAGAAAATGAAAGTAGAGAACAAGACTACTAATGAGTTACCAAAAGGACCATCACAAAAGGATGAAACACAATCTTCTTCAACTACAGTATTCTCTTTCGGACATGCAGAACCACAAAAGGTCACAGAGTCAAAGTCAACAATAACAACAGCAGCAGCAGCAACAACGGCCTCATCATCTTCTTCTTCTGTGCCAGCATTTAATTTTTCGTCAAATGCTAAGCCGCTTAATAATTCATCTGCTTCATCTGGATTTAGCTTCAAACCACCAAAGCAAGCTGCAGCTGCCAATTCTACATCAATAACACCAGCTTTTTCCTTCAACGCAAAAGCACAAAATGTCACAGGTAGCAAAGCACCAGATAGTAAGCCTGCATTCTCGTTCAATACTCCAGCAAAATCTGATTCAACTAAGGTTGAAACAAATTCGAATGGCTTTAGTGAGCCGCAAGATAGGAAGCGTGTCCGTAATAGCTCCGCTGCCCCAGCTGTGTTCAATATGGATGCATCAAAAATATCATCGGCCGCTTCAAGCAGTAACCTTACGGGTAAGTCTACATCCGGAAATGGTTCAAGCACTAGGGGATTTACCTTTGGTGGGTCACAAGCTTCAACCGGATTTGGATCTGCTTCGTCTCCTGCTTTTAGTGCACCAAAAGCTCCAGGAAGTGTGCAAGCAACGTTTGCTACAAAGAATAGTACAAGCAACAATGATACTAATACTTCAAAAACACCTGCATTCACCTTTGGAGGCAAATCATCTATCGGTAATGATCCAGCCAGAAATGGTAGTGTTCCGCCATCTTTTGGTTCGTCTCAGAATAATTCAGGATTGAGTGCAAGTAGTGGCTTCTCGTCTGGATTTAATTTCAAGCAGCCTTCTGGTTTTAATACTACCGCTAATGGCTTTGGGCAACGCTCAAATTCGAATCCACCTCAGGGTACTGCATTTAAAAGTAATACGAACAACACTTCATCTGTGTTTGGCCAGAACTCCAAGGGTGGATCAGGATTCGGTGGCTTTGGCACCAACGCAGGAAATCAACAGGGTCAGAATGCATTTGGTGCCGGTAATAACAATAACGGCAACAATACGTTTGGAGGAAACAACAACGATAATAACAGTTCTGGATCAGGTATGTTCAACTTGAACAATAATGCTTTTCCAAGTCTGCCTCCTTCTCATATTCAACAGTCGCAACAGGCACAGCCCCAGCAGAATAGTCAACAGAATGGATTTGGAGGCTTTAATGGACAAGGATTTGGTGCATCACAAAATAATCCAAACCCATCTTTCAACTTTAATATGTCGTCAACCCCGAACTTCAATTTTGCAGGAAACAACGCAAATAAGGATCCATCTGCAATATTTAGCGGTCCTCCAGTTCAGCCAATGCCAAGGAGAGCAAGAAGAAAGCTGGCTCCTCATCCCCTCAGGCGTCACTGAGTGCCCATATTTTAGAGTATGTATGTATGTATGTTATTGTATACTGGTTTACAGACCTATCTGTTTCGTTTCTTTTTTGTTGTTTAACTTTAAGAATTTGCAGTGTGCTTTTAGATATTGTTTATTGATTATTACTGAAAGCTAGGTAATCTATTCAGTCTGCTGATTGTCTATATTATTTTTTATTTTTTTTGCGCTTAAAAAGTACCGACCGGTCGCCCCCACATCTACTGCTTTCTGGTAGCATGTTCTAGAAATGTATAGCACAATAAATCATCGGCAATCTCTTTTTTTTTTTATCGATTCTCTAATATATATGACAGCATCTCGCAAAAACTTCAAATTCAAGTCCTAACTTCATTAAATTAGCCATATTTGTTCTTTACTGGCAGACATACATTCATATATATACCTTATCAGTATAGTTGATTTCAATTGATATTTAGAAATGACAGCAATTCCTCCAGAAGGTAAGTGTTTGATACTTTGATGGACAATTACTTTCTTGCTCTTTGTTTTATCATAAGCTTCTCTTTTTTTTTTTCAGCTACTAACATGAGCAAATATATATAGTTCTATGGGCACAAAGATCCAGTGCTACAGTGGATAGTAAGAATATAATTTTCTTAAAGGTGAGATTAGTTGATCCTGCAGATCTAAAAATCGATCTAAAGAGTTCATCATTGGATATTACAGCAAAATCAGAGAGCCAAGATTACAACCTTCACATCGACTTCTATGCTGAAATTGATGAAAAGGAATCTCATTACCATGTTGCTGGATCACATATCGCTTTTGTGTTGAGAAAGAAAGAAAAGAAAAGTGAGTACTGGCCAAGACTCACAAAGGAGAAGGCCAAGTATCATTACATTAGAACTGACTTTGAGAAATGGTTGGATGAAGATGAGCAGGAGGCTGCACCTCCGGAAAGCGGTTTTGACCCAAGCAACATGGACTTAGCTTCGTTGGCTAAGCAATATGGTGGAAAAGGTGATCCAGCAAATGGAAGTACGGGACCATCTGAGTATGGCGATGTGAGTGATCTTGCACATAAGTCAGAAGATGCAAAGAAAGAGTGAAAGCAAGTATGTGGATGGCTTGAATTTCCAAATTTTTGTAAATTAAATCGAGTCGGTTCGCTTGCTGTTGATTGTCTTAATTACAGCTTTTTTTCCCTGTCTTTTTAATCTGTCTTATGTTATAATTAACCATATATGTTTCACTTATTCTCTGTCACTTTCTAACTTTTTTCTACACTACATTTATAAGTCCTAACTTTGTTAACATGAATTCATGAGTGCATTTATATTTGGTTTCTATGTATGTTTTCATTACTTTCGTTCATTACCTTCAAATTCCTGTAGCTTCTCTCTTCAGTCCTGTGATTCCGTGAACTTCGTATCCAGTTCATTAAGTTCTTTCAACATTGCCTTAACATCATCCAACTTCTTGTGATTCCCTCCTGACTCAGCCAACCTTTTACACTCAGCAGTGAGCTTTGAAATAAGCGTTTTGATAACAGATTTCTCATTTTCCACACGTTCTTCAAATGTGTGTCGCACATCTTCCAATCCAAAAATCGTCACCTCATACAACCCCCAAAAGGCTGCTAGAATGCATGCAGCTAAAGAAATATAACCTTTGAGAGTGAATCCCGGTGGTAATGCATCCGGCTGAAGATTTTCCCCAGTTAAATCAAGCCAATCATCTGAGTTTCCTGCTGCATTTCCAGTAGTTGGAACACCTGCAATTTTACATATATGCATATAGTCATCAGGCAATGTATCGTAAGTGATATAATTTCTTAAGACATCTGGTGCCTCGACTAGTACAACTGCGAGACCTTGCTCTAAATGAAAATCAAGATGGCAATGGAAGAACCAAACACCTGGATTATTAGCTTTGAATCTGATCACCACATTTCCAAAAGTATTCAACATGATGGTATCCCTAACGCAGGGTTCGTCCGGAAATGTAGCATTCTCGTAATTGAAACTGTGAGGTTCGTCATACGCTGGCGATCTCGCTATGAGCTGATACTGGTGACCGTGCATATGTAAAGGGTGCTTGTTTGAATCATAGTTGTCAATAACCATATCCACGACATCACCGGCATTCAAGACAAACGAGTTTGTATTGTGTCCATATATTTCAGAATTCAGCACAAGTTCTTCCGGAGCAGTCAAAGCGGTTAGAAGTGTTGGCACTTTAGGTGATACATACGTTTCATTATTGAAGAACGCATAGTTAACTCCGTTACCCAAGTTCTCCATGCGCAATTGAAGATGTATGATGTGATCTGCTTCAGGAAGAAGCGGCTCATCAACCATTGGCTTAAGGTTAAAGTCATCGAAAATCTCATAAGTGTCCACATCATAGAAATCAGGATCAGGAATAGAGTTAGGATATTCATCACCATAACTTAGATAATTGATTGATGTCAACTGAAGATTCTTCGGAATCACATCAAGCATCTCCGTGTCCAGTGTTTGAACTATACAGAAATTCTTCTTTACGTCGCTGAGTTTCTTGGTCCTAACAAGAACGGATGTTCTTTGACCAACGGTTAAATACAATGCCTTAGTCTTGGCAGGTTTTGTATAAACCCCATCGACCTCGATAATTACCATATCATGATCTTCTATAAATAAGTACTGTGAAACCATAACACCCATGTTGACAATGTGAATTAAGTAGGTAGTCTCGGGTTCCACTTGAACAGTGACATTTCTTGTATCGTTGAACAAACTGCTGTCAGGAATTGGCTCTGCACCAGTTGGATTGTAGACTGTTAGCTGTCTTTCGGTGAGAACTTCACTCTGATCATGGTACCAGTCACAAATAGTAAGATCCAACTCCTTATCAAATCTATACTTAGTTTCTATTTCAGGATCATGAATTACAACCATTCCCCTCATTCCGTCACTGTACTGAGCACCTGAATGGCTATGATACCAATATGTTCCAGATTGCTCTAATGTGAAGTTGTAGAGCATGGTTTCTCCCGGAGGGATTGGACATTGGGTGACCGCAACCGGGCCATCCATATTGTTGGTGTGATTTTGAAATATACCATGGAAATGAAGCGAAGTTGTAGTATTCCCAAGACCGTTTCTGAGATATAGCTGTATCTGATCACCCTTATTAGCTTCAATTATTGGTAATGGAAATGATCCGTTAAACGATATAACTGACCTTTCGTAGAGTCCATCAGGGTTTGCTCTTATCCATTCCGCGTTGAAATAATACGTGTGAACATCGGCATACACAGTCTTTGAACATACCCATAGGTACCCAAGAATTACGCATAATGCTTTATACATTGTTAATCGGATAGGGTTATAAAAGAAGGTGTGTTTTCCTTATAAGTTGATAACATGCCAAGAGAGATGAGATATCGAGGACAGGATTTATCTTAGCTTTTATCTTTTTTTTTTCATGGCGGAGAAAAATACCTGATCCGCAGTATTCACTCAATATGCCACTTGATTTTTAACTTATCTTTCAGCATTATTTTGTCACTCGGAGATATCGAGTGTGTCGCACTCTATCAGATGTATCTCAATTTTTTGATTTTTTCCTCAACCCCCAATCCACCCTTCTTTTTCTTCTCTCTCTCTCATCTCTCCTTACGAACATCAGTATTCCAATATTGGCTAGCCATTACTTTCTTACGATATCATCCAGTCTCATTAATATACGGAATAGCAGTACAAATGCAGGTATAAAATTGAATTATTCGATTACCTTGAAGCGTCCGTTTCTATAAATCCTCATCCTCAGGAAGAATGTAGTTTCCAAACTTATCCATTTTCAGCGCTCTACCAGAACTCAAGGCCTCTATTATCTTTTCATTCTCATTTTCATTCTCTGTCTGTTGCTTCTTTTCACCTTCATCTTCACTTTCCTCTTCTTTCTCCTCCTCCACTTTCTCTTCCTCTTCTTCACTTTGTACTTCTTCTTCCTCATTACCCATGTTCTCCTCCTTACTCATACTGGCAACTGCTCCCTGAAGATTTTTATCCTCTCTATTAAGCTTTGCCTTGTAACCCGAAGCCTTCACCTGAATATCAAGATCGTTTGTCCGTTCCACATCTCTTTTGAACGTAGGATAAGCATGCTTATATCCATCGCCGTATCCTGTATCGGCTAAGCTATCCTTTGAAGAATTGTCTCTTGGAATGTACTTAAATCTCCGCCTGAAAAACCTCCGTATGCAGTCTACATCCCGCTGAAAGTAGAAATTGGCGTCTGGATGCTCGATAGAAATACATTGTGGGAAGTCAATCACTACAAAGGCAAGCTCTGTTTGAGGATCAAATGTTCCGTCCTCTTTTATCATGATGTTATACTCATTGAAATCA
Organism: Brettanomyces anomalus; assembly: GCA_001754015.1. Classification (NCBI taxonomy): domain Eukaryota; kingdom Fungi; phylum Ascomycota; class Pichiomycetes; order Pichiales; family Pichiaceae; genus Brettanomyces; species Brettanomyces anomalus. The sequence goes on from MDSB01000004.1 coordinate 823,621, forward strand.
CCATGAATGAGCCCGTTGTTTGCCAACTTCACAATAAAGCACATTAGCTGGCTATACAACTTCTTGTAGGATTTGCATTCCCGTAGAATCTTCATTGTGAATCCCTTCACTCTCTCCATCAAAACACAGTGCCGTGAATAATCATAAGGCGTTGGAACACTAAATCCATTTGAATGTAGTATATTCATGAAGTCCCATTCTCTTTCGGCAGCTAGTCTGGAAAGGTACATCCAACTTTGGGCTTGTTTGTTTCGAAGATAGTCACGTTTGTTTTTAACGGATCTGAATGACACACGTCCAAGTCTGTGAATTTTAAGCACACGGGTCTCTCCATCGGGTGCAATTGCTGCATATATGTCCGACTCTTTGCCCACGCCAATAGTGGTGAGTAACTTTTTCAATTCATGGTCCTTCATCATTGCTCTTAAAGAAAGATAATCAAAGCCATTAAATGTCAATTTGTATCCGTCGTATTTCGCATTTCTCACCTTTGCAATAAGTTTTATCTTTGCGAGATCTGATATGCATTTATTTGTGGCACCAATTCCGGTTCTAAGGTTGGCTAGCTTTATTATCAGAGTGGTAGGGACGATTTCATGATTTTTTGACCCAGCATCCATAGCACTAAGAACCTGCCAGTCGTCAGGCGTCAAATATCTGATATACTTGGTTTCTAATTTCATTTTGAGTATTTAGTGCTAAATAGAATGTTCATAAACTTATCTTATTATACCAAATAGAAATGTTACCACGGATATTTCAACCCATATGATAAGCACCTCTGAACTTGCAGCGCTTTGATATATGGAAAATTTTTTAGAACCGATCTGAAAAAAAAAATAAAATAAAAAAGCCAGCTGATTTAACAAATGCTAGGAAAATCATTTAGAATAAGTAAACTTCTAAGTGAAAGCTAAGAAGACAATGTGAGAAATCCCAGTATCACATCACAAGACACATGCTGCTACAGTCTACTATCGTTATAAACTAACAAACGGATCTCTTCTTTTCATTAGAAAAAAGAAAAAGTTAAGTATGTATATTCTTCCGTAATCTTCCATATACCAATTCAGTCTAATGTTTCGTCTACTCAGGGCCTTCAGATGGAAGAATAATAAAGAACACAGCTAAAAGTCGCGGGCAATAAAAAATAACCCACAAAACCAAACCAGGCATATATATCATGAATTACACCATCATTCTTCTTAATTAAATGGCATCACTTAATGACGGCTGACAGCCTTGTTGACAGCTCTCTTCAAGTTCAACTCAGCCTTTCTCAAGTCGTCGGCGCTTGCGTCCTTCAACTCCAAAGAAGCCAAAGCATCGGACAAAGCATTCTCAATCTTGCCCTTCTGAGACTTCTTCATCTTAGCAGAAAGAACTGGGTCGGTAATGGTGGATTCGACAGAGGAAACGTAAGATTCAAGTCTCTGGTGAGCCTCGTGCTTCTTAGCGAACTGCTCGTCGGCCTTCTTGAACTTATCAGCATCATCAATCATCTTCTCGATCTCCTCACTAGACAATCTACCAACAGAGTTGGAGATAGTGATGTTAGCGGATTTTCCGGTAGACTTCTCGACGGCGGTGACCTTCAAGATTCCGTTAGCGTCAATCTCAAAGATGGACTCCAAGACTGGTTCTCCAGCTGGCATTGGTGGAATTCCCTTCAAATCGAAAGTACCGAGCAAAGTGTTTTCGGCACAATTAACTCTCTCACCTTGGTAAACTGGGAACTGAACAGTGGTCTGCATGTCCTCAACAGTGGTGAAAGTTCTTCTCTTGATGGTTGGAACAGTAGTGTTTCTTGGGACAACTGGGGCGAAAACGTTACCCTGCATAGCAACACCGAGAGACAATGGAATAACATCCAACAACAACAAGTCCTTGGTGTCATCAGAAGTGGACTGGCCAGTCAAGATAGCACCCTGAACAGCAGCACCATAAGCAACAGCCTCATCGGGGTTGATGGATTTCTCCAACTGCTTGCCGTCAAAGAAATCGGACAACAACTTCTGAACCTTTGGAATTCTTGTGGAACCACCGACCAAAACGACCTCATCAACGTCACTCTTAGCGAGAGCGGCATCCTTGAGGACCTGATCAACCGGCTTCAAGGTAGACTTGAAAAGATCACTGTTCAAGTCCTCGAAACGAGCTCTTGTGATAGAAGAAGAGAAGTCTTCACCTTGGAACAAAGAGTCGACCTCAACAGTAGTCTGGGTAACAGAGGACAAAGTTCTCTTGGCCTTCTCAGCAGCAGTTCTCAATCTTCTCAAAGCTCTGGCGTCTCCAGAGATGTCCAAGCCAGTCTTTCTCTTGAAGTCCTTCTGCAAGAAGTCCAACAAGTTGTTATCAAAGTCCTGACCACCCAAGTGAGTGTCACCAGCAGTAGCCTTGACAGTGAAGACACCACCCTTGATGTTCAAAAGAGAAACATCGAAAGTACCTCCACCCAAGTCGAAAATAAGAATGTGTCTGTTCTTCTCGGATTTACCAGCACCTAAACCGTAAGCAATAGCGGCGGCGGTAGGCTCGTTAATGATTCTCAAAACGTTCATACCAGCAATGGCACCAGCATCCTTGGTAGCCTGTCTCTGAGCATCGTTGAAGTAAGCTGGAACAGTAATGACAGACTTCTCAATTGGCTGACCAATCTTGGCCTCAGCGGTCTCCTTCATCTTGTTCAACACCATAGATGAGATTTCCTGTGGGGAGAAGCTCTTCTTCTCACCTAAGTACTCAACCTCAACCTTTGGATTTCCATTGTCGTCAACAACCTTGAAAGGCCATGTCTTCATGTCCTTCTGGATGCTCTCGTCAGTGAAACTTCTACCAATCATTCTCTTGGCGTCGAACACAGTGTTCTCTGGGTTCAAAGCGGCCTGATTCTTGGCAGAGTCACCAACCAATCTTTCTTCTGGTGTGAAAGCAACGTAAGATGGAGTAGTTCTGTTACCCTGCTCGTTGGCAATAATTTCAACACCTGCTGTCTTATCGTAGACAGCAACACATGAGTACGTAGTACCCAAATCGATACCGATAGCACCTGGGAATTTTCCTTCAGACATCCTGCTAAAATGATCTGTACTCGACTTAGTATATCCTCGACGAATATAAGGTATTGGAAGGAAAAGCAGGTATTTGTGAAAGTAGCGCACACAAGGTAAAGTTTAAAACGGCCTCTCTTAACTTTTCATTAAAAGGGTAAAAAAATTTTTCTTCTTCGTGCAAATTTATTTTTCAAATTTTTCATCCCAAGATGCTGTAATTGGCTTTGTTTGCCATTGTTTCTCACGCCTGGCAAAAAAATTTTGCTCCAAAAATTGACTGCTTACCGATTCACTGAGCCGCTAATCTCCTGAAAAAGAAAATTTTGTCCATCGGGAAGAAAAAAAAATTCAGAGGCCCAACCACAGTCCGGGATCTGAGCGCGGTCGATCGACTTTGGGTTTAGTTGGTAGCAAAGTCACGTGATAAAGAGAGTAAGACAAGATATGAATTATACTTGGAGAATATTACGGAAGCTAACCATAACCTCCTTTTACTTCAAATAATTATTCCCTAAACGTGTACAACATCCATATAGACATTAGAAACAGTTAAATCTGTTGAAATATGACCGAAACTTTTGCCTTTTATACTTTACCCTGCTGTGACAAATATCTGTGTGGTTTAATTTTTCAGGTTAAACCAGCTTTCGGGAGGCTGTTTGATATAATCATATTGAAAGTTTAATGTTGTAGCCCATTAATACTATGCATTTTCATGTAAGCTCAATAATAAAAGGGAATTTCACTAAATAAATTTTAATTGCAAATGCAGTGATATATTAAGGTACAACCCAAAGAGAATTTTTTTGTAATCCTGATATTTTTGTTATCGTGATACTTCTTATTTTGGCGATTAAATGAATTTTAGGAAAGGAATGCATTTTAAGATATCAAGGCACTCAGCTTAGACAATTCTATATATGATAATATCCTGGAACATTTGAAATGTAAGAAAATGCTTGAAAATGCAAATAAGCGTAGATTTTAAGAGTCAGCTCCCCATTAAATCGCTAAACTACGACCCCTCAAAAAAAGATTTCCAGGTGGCAAGTGACGAATAGTGTTTTGATGCTAGAATCAATATGAAGATTGATTACAGAACTCTCTAGGACAGTAATGTAGGGGGTGATGAAAGAAGATGGCATATATATAAATTCTTCTCGGTACTCAAGGTTATGGTAACCCACTTCTATAGGCGGGAGAAGTGGGCTGTAGGCGGGATAAAAGTGGGCGGGTTACCGTTATTAAGGACCCTAACATATAAATCCGCGTGGGCGGAGAAAAAGAGAAAGAAAAAGAAAAGAGAAAGGGACTCGTATAGCGGGAACGGATCTTTTTTATCGTTTCTCAAATATGTAAATAGAAAGTGAAATAAAAGCAAAGATGAGGTAATAAAAACTTTAGACACGAGTAAGTTGACAGTTAAAAGGAAAGCGAGGCGCAAAAGCTCCGAGACTGTATGTCAAACAGGGTTCAGGTTTACCGAGTAATCAGTAAGGTTCAAAAATTTTCAGTTCCGAACAATAGATCTGTTGAGGACAACAGATGATAATACGGTTTGATCAATAAAGTGAGATAGCAAGAAGTCAAAGAGGAAGGAGAAGATAATAGAGAATTCACTACCGCACTAGGTTGTTTTCTTATTATTTTCATATATGATCTATTTTTTTTTTCTTATTTATAATTTTTCATTTCTGGGGCTAGATAGGTCTGCGCTAAATAACTTATATGGGGATACATGAAAAAGAATGACCCATACTTAGGTAAAATATAAAAGTGTCTGTGTTCCTCCAAGATAACAAATTTGTTTCGTTCTTTTTCTCTTTCTTGTACATTAGTAGTTTCAAAGACTGATTTTGCCCCTTGTGATTTTTTCTTTTAATTAATACTTTCGCATCTATCCTAAACTTTAGTCTAGTTTAAACTTGCTACTACTCTAATACCACCAAAACCATACTTACACCAGGACCAGATATCCAAGGCCTAGTGGGATAAACACACAAAGTACTAACATGGCTGGAGCAGCACTATCAGAGGTCATTTATTCGTCGGTGAAACCGATCATCAGGATGTATTTGATTATAGGTTCGGGTATTATCATGGCTCGAGTAGGATTGTTAGGAGTTGCAACTGCCCGTGCTTTAAGTGATCTGGTGTTAATGGTTTTCATGCCCGCTTTGATTTTCGATAAAATTGTGAATTATATTTCAATTGACGATATCAAGACCATTGGAGTCATCGTTTTATCCGCTGTTCTTATGTATTGCATTAATGCTGTCGTTGCAGGCGTTATTGTTATAGCCACACCCATACCAAAGAAAAAAGACCAGCGTTGGGTCGGTGGTGCGCTATTGGCTGGTATTATGCAAAATGTTTCTGATTTGCCAATCGCTTATTTACAGGCTATGTCTATGCTCACAAGTGACCAGTCCGAGAAAGGTACCGCTTACGTGATTATTTGGTTGGCAATGTATATTATGGCCCAGTTCAACTGTGGTCTTTTCCAACTTGTCGAGATGGACTTCAGATACATTAGAAAGCATTCCAATGACACTGACGATGAGGATATTGAATCTAAAGCAGCTGATGAATCTGAAAAAACACACTCTTCCTCCGAAAAGTACATTACAGGATCAAGTGAAAGCACTCAAAATGATGATGAAAATGCCCCAAAGCAAGGAAGCAGTACAAGTTCAAACATGAAACCAAACTCAGCGGATGCTGATGGTTTGAAGTCGAAAGCGGATGGAACTGACGAAAACAATACAGAATCTCACACTACAGGTGCTCAAATACAGACTGACGAAGCTTCATCATTATCCGACTCAGTTCTTAACCCAGTTTCGCCAGTTTCCTCACTTTCCGACAACGCTAGTTTGGAATCCGATGCTACTGGAGTTGGCCGAAGACATTCGATCTTAAACCCAAAGGCTATTCTCAAGAAAACCACAACTCAGGCAGAACAGATGCTTTCACCAGGAGTTTCTCACAGAGCTATTGCCAGAATCCCCTCTGCCAGAAGCTTTACATACGTGGATAGAAAAAATACGATTGACGAGGAATTGAACCCTGTCTCGATGTACGATGAGGATATAAGAAGTACTCGTTCAAGGGCCACACAGGCCACATCTTTGGCCGAAGATTTGGTTAGAGAATACTCCAGAGCTGAGCCACACAACCAAAATACTAGCACATTGGCAAATATTGTGACTGAGACCCAGTTAAGTCACAAGGACGTGGAAAATGTGGCCAAAAAGATACCTTTGGCCGAGAGATTTAGGGCTATCAAGTACGCCCTATTCTTTGTTGAGAACTTCAAGAAGCCTGGCTCTATCGCATTGATTGTTTCTCTTATTGTTGCTCTCATTCCATGGCTTAAGGCTTTATTTGTGAACAGCGGAAGTGTGTATATATCAAATGCTCCTGATCACCAGCCTGCACTTTCTTTTCTACTTATGTACGCGGAATATCTTGGTATGCCATGTGTCCCTCTTGGATTACTTCTTATTGGTTCTATCTTGGGAAGATTGGAAGTTTCTGAAATGCCAAAAGGTTTCTGGAAATCCATCGCCTGCCATGTCGTGTACAGATTGTGCATTCTTCCAATTATTGGTATCCTTTGGGTGAATAAGATGGCCGCAATTCACTGGTTAGATGACTCTATGTCCAAATTGGTCACATGTATGGAATTTGCATTACCAAGTGCTACTGTCCAAATTTACATTACCGCAAGTTGCATGAGACCCGGAGAGAATAAATCTGCACCTATGAACTGTTTAGCATTATATATGATTGTTCAGTATGCTTTTTTGTGCATCACTTTACCAATTGTTGTTTGCTACACTGTCAAGGATGTGGTTCATATGTAAAATGCTCTCGTTAGGAGAAGAAATTTCTACTAATTCGCTTCCGCTTTACAAAGTTTATATAGAAAGCTTTATAATCATAAAGGTAACACGACATCGATATGGATTATAATTGACCTCTATGTAGTTATTAGTTTACTTTGGCGTGTACAGATGATGTTAGTATATATTAATAGGCCATATTATTAAAATTCTGAATAGGCTTCATTTTTTTTAACTGCGTCAAAATTTTTGTTCCTCGATATTTATTTCAGCCATCCCGACTAAATTTAGTAATGGCATTGTTCTCAGAATTCTTCTCTGGAGTGAGAGCTCGTATCGTTCTTAACATAAAGCAACTCTCTTAATAAATAACAAGTCAATACACTAAAACACCAGAAGTATATTTATGTGGCAACTATTCGATAACTGGTATTCCTTTGTACTCTTAAGCTTGGAAGAAAATCTACAATAAGTGTAGCTGTCAACCGAGAATGCAGGACTCTGACAAAACCAACAGATATTCCAAAGATAAGAATCAGTCAAATCAAGACGAACAGTACAACCAAAGATTTGGGGTACAGTTTCCAATTGGAACTAGCACAGATGAATCTGGGTCTACAGTTAGAGAATTGCAATCATACCTGGCTATAGGGCGAAAAAAGTTCTCTCAAGCTGTTAATGCAACAAAGGAATCCACGTATTATAAAAAAGTCAGCCAGCATTTTAACGGCAGTTCACCAATACAACAGGATGGGACAGTTCCAGACAGTAGTTCAATCTTGCTATATGCCACGTATGCTCGTCAATTGAACTCACAGCAATACTCGGCCAAAGTTTCTGGTGTTATTTTTACAAAAGGCCGTCTGAATAGGAAGAATCGACTGATGCTTTCAATGGCGAGAAGATTATCGAGAACAAATATACCTTCTGTCACGGCAGATCAGTTTGAAGATGAATTATCCGAGGCTATCGAGCATCCCGATAAGAATGGAGGGGATGTTGAGAGAAGCGATGATAGTGATAGCGTATCTATTTCCTCTTTCAAGTCTCAGAACAGTGCAAGTCATACAGCTGGGATCAAGGCAAACGAATTTTCTGAGGCCGCGACCGAGAAAAGAGTTAACCGAAGGATGGCTAACGTTGTCGCATCATCAATTCCACATACGTTAATCAGAATTCAAATAGGTTCAAAGCACGAGGCAAGATGTGTTCCTCCAGTTGATGTATACACAAATCAGTACGGAATATTTTCGTGCAACATAACCACCGGTTACATACCATCGAGTATTGAAGCGACATCAGTATTTAATCCAGAAGTTTTCCAGGTATTAGATATTAAAATGGTACCAACAGAAGGCATTAGTGTAATATCTGATGTCGATGATACCATTCGTGTAACTGGAGTCCTTGGGAATAAAATCGACATTTTTCGAAACATCTTCTCGCAACCATACAGCGAATGTGTTATTCCAGGTGTTGCAGAATGGTACAGAGAAATGCATGACAGGTTTGGGTGCGTGTTTCATTACGTCTCCAACTCACCTTCTCAGATATACAATATCGTGTACGGTTTCTTGCAATACGATAAATTTCCTATAACATCGATTCACTTGAAGCAGTATTTTGGAAATATATTTTCTTCTGTGAGAATGGGTGCTGGACGAAGGAAGCAGGACTCTCTAACAGAGATCTTGAATGATTTTCCCCACAGAAGGTTTATTTTAATTGGAGACTCTGGTGAGCAAGATATGGAGGCTTACTGCTCTCTATGCCTAAAATACGGTTCACAGATTATAGCCATATATATTCACGCACTTGAAAGATCATTTTCATCCATGGGACTTGACCACGAGAACGTTAAGGAGCTTCAAAATCTTATCGATAACAGAGGGGAAAGATTAAATAGTTCTATAAGGAACATAGCTCCTTCATTGATAGACGCGTACGATAAGCCAGTTAGTGATAAATTTTCTGTGATGAAGCCAATGAAGTTAGAAGGCAGCTTGGCCAATAATGGAAGCTACAATGCTAAATCTACTAATAGAGAAAAGCCTCTCGATTCTTTGAAGGACGGTAATTCACCAGTACCGGAAGCACGAGCTATGAGAAAAACACTAAAACATAGAAAGGTGCCACCAATAGTACCAGAAAAACCATGGAACTTACATGCAAAACCAATAAAAGAGCAAAGAACACCAATCGCTCCCGCAAGGCCCAAAACAGTTAATACAGAAGATGATACACCACCACTTCCATCAAGAAGAGCATCAGTGAGACGGTTCGCGTCAGAGAGTACGGGGCGCATCAGTTCATCAATAAGCAATTCTGCTTCTAAAATGGGCCATCTTCCCTGGCTTAATTCATCACCAATTAGGGCAGAGGATGATAGACCAAAAAATAATCAAGGATATTACTCCACTGGGAATTTGGTACTAGATGAGAAGTTCGAAACATGGAAACAAAGGATACTACATGTAATCTCAAGTCTACCAGAGCATGTTGATCTCCGGTTTTGGTGGGAGCCAGGAGATTTAGCAGATGAATGTTTCTCCACCATGGAGCAACAAGTGATAAACCGAACGACAACATTCACTTAATTAATTCACCATGATCTCTTAATGCAACGTTTTTTTTTTCTCTCTCTTTGCTATGTAGTAAACATTATATTTATATTGTTCAGTTTCAACAGTTTCTTAGCTATTTGCAGAAAGAAAAGCATTAGAGCCATCTCCATAATCTTTCACACTACGGCCGTTGAGTTCTTTTTCCTCAATAGCCTCAATCGCCTTTCTGAACTCAGACATATCGACAGCAGTGCCCTTTTCGGCAACTCGTTCCTCTTCCTCTCTAAAGAATTTGTCTTGGAACTTCTTAAGAACTATTTCCCGTCCGGTTAAGATAGCATTTTTCAACGTTTTGACTTTCTTGCTAACGAGTTTCTGCTTATGATCCTTTTTCCACTTGGCAAACGTTTCCTGAGTCACTGGTGTTAAATTTTCCTTCGGCAATTTCTGTCTATCTCTTTCTATATATTCTTCCAATGTGAGCCTGCTTTTCTTTTCGGCAGCAAGTTTCTCCAATCTTTTCTGTTCTTTGGTCTTCAACACAAAACCTGGTGGAAGGGTATGCTTGTATTTGCACTCTATACCCTTTTTTAGATTAGAATTCGGGCATACCCAAAACCAACCATATTTTCCATCCTCGACAGCTTGTATAAAATATTTACAGACTTTATCTGTAGTTGGATGCTCACCCTTTTCTTTCTTTGCCACAACAGTTCGAAGCTTTGTCTCGTCCCACTGATCCATAGTATCTTCCATTTTGTCTGCCTTCTCCTTCTCCTTATCATTCAACTTAGAATCATCCACATTTGATTTTTCCTTTGCTAAGCTCATATCATGACTGAACTTGCAGTTTTTCCCTCTAGTACAGAGCCCCAGCCTAAAATGCTCACATAATATACTTTTCGGATCAACACCAAATGGAACTTTTTGTCTTGGAAGTGATGGTGTCAAAAGTTTCGATGCCTCTTTTCTTGCCTTTTCCAGTGCCTTCCTCTCGGCAGCTTTCCGTTTTGCAAGTTCTTGCTTCTTCCTTAGCAATGGATCTTGCTTCTTTACACTTTCGACATATTTCTGGACTTTTTTAGACTTGTTCTTATTTTTCAATCCAAATGTCCTATCCTCAGCAACTTTGGCTGCTTTCTTCGCTTTCGCTTTCTTAGCAGCTTCTTTTTGTTGCCTATTCTCCTTCTTAGCAGGCATTACTAAAATTTAACAGCCCAATCTTGTATAAGCTCTGTAGACTAAATTTTTGAACTTACTCACGGATCGTGGGTGAGACTGAAAAAGTAGACGTCAATAGAAAAGATCAGCACTTAGCAAGGCGATGGGGAAAAAATCGAAAGCACGGGACAAATGGAAGAAGATAAAAAAAGTAAAAAAATTCAGCCAAATCAAATCTCATTCAAATCGCTCTCAATAGAATTCAAGCTATATCTGAGATAAGCATCAAAAAAAAGCATGTTGTTGTTCTTTTTTATAAATCATACAAACAGCAGGTCTATAAGGTTTGTAATCATAACGTATCGTTACAATTGACTACTTTGCAGACTTTATTACGATCACTGAAATGATGAAACAATCATTCACGAGCTCTTCTAAATCGCTTAGAAGATTATCAATACGCTCAAGGGGGAAGTTTCATACTTCTTGTAAGCGGTTGTCAACATTTGAATACAAATGGAATGTTCATAAGGCAAAAAGAACGAAGAGAGACATAAACTATGCCCTTGCAGGGGGAATACTTTTTGCAGCTTCTTACATGTTCTTTACAAGAAACGAACTTTCTTTGGATTCATCCAGATCATTGACCACTGAGGGATCAAAGCTAATAACTCAACAGAGACACCTTTCAGGAACTGCTACTGCGACAAATTCCTACAACAAATCAAACCAAAGTCAGCTGATAACAGATGAAGAAGCAAGTAGGAGACTTAGAGCACAGGAAGAGAGTTATATTCTCAATAATGGCAGGGGAGTCAGCAGATATGACGTTTGCCAAGTATCCAGCAATAATCCTATCGAAGATGCCAGGGCAGAGAAGATTATCCAGGTACCAGTTGAGGATTCTGGGAGCGAGAATGGAAAGAACGACTCTTACTGGTATTTTTGGTCTGTTTTTGATGGTCACGGCGGTTGGAATACGTCCCAAAAGCTCAGTAAGGAGTTCACAGATGCCGTTATTAAGGAATTGGCGAATTCGGCGTATAAAGTAACTCATGATGATTTACACCTGGTTCCTTCTAGCGAGACTATTGACAACGCAGTCAAAAAAGGTTTCGTTCAATTCGACCACAAGATGGTAATAGATAACGTCCAAGAATTTTTTGGTGCAGAACCCAAAGACAAGTCTGCTGCAATAAAACTTCTTTTGCCTGCTCTTTCTGGTTCCTGTGCACTTATGTCGTTTTATGATACACACACAAGGAACTTGAAAGTGGCCGTTTCAGGAGACTCTCGGGCTTTGTTGGGTTCAGTGAACAGTAAAGGAGTATGGACTGTAAAGTGTCTTTCAATAGATCAGACGGGTAGGAATCCAAGCGAAGTGGAGAGATTACGCAGAGAGCATCCAGGTGAATCAAACGTGGTTCGTAATGGACGTATATTAGGATCTTTGGAACCTACCAGAGCTATGGGAGATGGAAAATATAAATGGGGACCGGAATTACAGCAGAAATTAGGTGATCTGTTCTTTGGGGGTAAGCCATTAAAAAAGCTAAAAAGTGCCCCATATGTTACTGCGGAACCTGTTGTTACCACCCAGGAAATTCACCCAGAAAAACATGATTTCCTGGTTCTCGGTTCAGATGGGCTCTATGAGATGCTCTCGAATGAAGATATTGTGGCTTTGGTTGTGAAGTGGATGGAAAAGAAGAACATGATCAAGCTTAAAAAGCCTTTTTTGGGATCATTATTTTCCAATACTGATGACACAAAGCTCCCGAAAGTGATAGATATTTCAGACTCTGCAGCTAAAGCAGAGAAGAAACCATTTAGACAATTTAACAGGAAGAATTCTAAAGAATATTTGCTTGAGGATGAGAACGTGGCTACTCACTTGATAAGAAATGCATTGAGTAATGGCGGATACAGTGAGTATGTCAAGCTGCTATTAGGCATTTCTTCTCCGGTCAGTAGAAGATACCGTGATGATCTTACTGCTACAGTTGTGTTTTTCTCTGACGAGGATTCAGCTGTACAAGAAGGTCAAAATCAAGCGTTTGTTGTGGTTAATCCACAAGCTACAAGAGGTGGATTGGACCAGCCATTGAAATCAAAGCTTTGAAGTAGAGCCACATTATTCATTTTTGACATTGATACTGTGCTTACATTAAATGGAGATTATTAAGTACTGATACTTATAACTTGGTAAATAATTTGTTACCGTGGATTAAATTCGTAAGATATACCATGCACACATACTAGATTCTACTTCTAAACCGAAATACCACCAGTATCATATTAAGAATAAAATACACATCTGCATCAGTAACGGAGAAGTATTTAACCAGTGTGGAGTACATAAGCGGACCCTTTTCTGTCAACCTTTTTACTTTCAAAATACTTTTTTCCTGCACTTGCGCTCTTGATTCTCAAGCATATACCTTAGCAAGAGCATGAACTATTGTGAATATCATTTTGAGCAGGCGCACTCAAGTCGATTCTATTCGAGTTGCTCTCCTCGTTATCTCTGCTTTTCGATGCAGTGTCAGGAATCTTCTCTCCTATTGTGGTAAAAACTTTGTTAACATTAAGTCCCGTCTTGGCACTAGTTTCAAAGAAAAGTAGACCTTCTTCCTCTGCTAAAGTTTTACCTTCGTCAATGGAGACCTTCCTTGCACCTTCAATCTCAGCTCCTGTTTCGGAGTCCAAAAGGAGATCATATTTATTTCCGACAAGAGCAATAATTATGCTCTTAGAAGCTTGCTCGTGCAATTCTTTGACCCAATGACGTGCCTTAATAAAACTAGAGGGCTTCGTCACATCATAAACGACTAATGCTGCTTGGGCATTGCGGTAGTATAACGGTGTCAAATTGGCAAATCTTTCCTGCCCAGCCGTATCCCATATCTCGAACTTGATGTTCTTATCTCCAATTATGCACCTTTGCGTGAGGAACGCCGCACCTATAGTGGGTTCCTTGTTGTCTTCAAAGTCATTGGAAACAAACCTCAAAACAAGCGACGACTTTCCCACTGCTGCCTCACCTAATAACACCAACTTGACAGATATTTGATTATTTGCCTGTGAAGACATGCTGTGATTCTTAGAATAACCTATAAGTTTTTATTTCTTTTAATGTGTCAATAAGAGTACTACCTTCTTGCCGTAGTTAACACAAGGTTACCAATAGTTAAAATGCTTTCAAACAAGCCTTAAAACCTAACAACGAGCTTACAAATATGAATATTTAAAGTGTATACTGCGTAAAATAAAGTGGCTGAAGACAACTGAAATGAAAGGGATAACAGCTGATCGGGCAAGAAAAAAAAAAAAAAAAAATAAAAGGAGATGGAGAAATCAGAAATATTGCACATCTGACATTTGATTGTTAGTTTTTAGCAGTAAACGGTAATGGCTGATATACATTAAACAAAAAAAATAATTAACTGGGTCCACATTCTGATAAATTAGTCTAACATTATCCGGATCAACAAAGCAAGAAAGCAGGAAGATAGTGCAGACGCCTTGATAAGACGTCGATCGACGCCAACAGCTTTGGCACTACCAACACTGCTACGAATTTTTTTTTTTTGAAATGAAGTATCGGAAGGCTCCTTGACATGGACGAATAAGGAAATATGATGTGATGCCTGATTCCAGAAGATATACAAATGGTGTAAATCCGGTTTCGTGTAGTTATTCTCATTCATTTTAAAAAGGCTGATTTTCCAAATAAATGTGGTATGTCATACATCTAGGCTTTTGCTATCGTTCTACTCATTTACTTAATTTTTTTTTTATAGAACTGTCCAGATCATCAACTAAGAGGTTTCACCATATATTGAATTAAGCAATGCCAAGCGCGATCACCAACATTCAGTACTTTAATGAAAAGTTTCCTGTTCCTCTTTCCTCTAAAGGAATGTCATATCAATTCCTTAGGCTTGAAAATGGGTTGATGGTTTTGATTATTTCTGATCCAACAGAGCAGATTTCTGCTGCATCTTTGTCAGTGGCAACGGGACATCATGCAGACCCAGACGGAATGTCAGGATTGGCACACTTGTGCGAACATATGATATGTGTCAGCTCCAAGGAACATCCTGAGATAGATAAATACAAAAAAAAGGTCTATGAAGCTGGAGGTACTTGCAATGCCGTTACAGTGAGTGAGAGAACATCATTTTTTTTCTCACTCCCAACAAATAAATCAGACAAGTTTGCTGAAATACTTGAGATATATGCTTCTTACTTTAGAAATCCTCTTTTTAATAGCGATTATGCTAACCGAGAAATTATTGCCATTGACAACGAACACGAGAAAAATGTGACTAGACCGTCAAGAAAGTGCTTTCAAGGACTGAGACTTCTCTCAAATAAAAACTGTGAGTTTCATCGTTTTTCTACCGGAAATTATGATACATTAAATCATCTAGTTTCTGGCAATGATGTAACAGATGCTCTTCGAGAATTTTTCAATACTGAATATCTTCCAAATCGTATGGCACTAACTATAAGATCACCACTTTCTTTGAACCAAATAAAAAAGCTGGTAATATCAAACTTCTCAGAATTAAGTCACGTTCCGTCTAAGGGAATGTTGCACATTTTTAAGAAACCAAGCAAGAAGCCGATATCTTCATCAATATCAGTACACAGTATTTATCAATTACACATAGCAGAAAATGTTTGGCTACCACGGTACCGAGAATTACCTTTTAGACCAAAAGACCTTGCAAGATCGATTTTAATTAATTCACCTGAAACCGATCCGTTAATAAGGGTAGATTTTATCGTGAAAAAAAATACACCAAACTTGACCACTAAAGAGCTTGCTGTTTTTAAATCATTTTGGTGTAACATTTTAGGTTCGGAGTCTGAAAAAAGCCTTTACAATGCTCTTATAAGTAAGCAATATATAACCGAGCTTATTACAGGTGGTAATTTCATTTCAAGTACAACAACTTGCCTGGAGATTCAATTGAAACTAACAACTCTTGGTATTAACAACACAATTGAGGTACTTCAGTATCTTCTTTCATGCATATCTTCTATATGTGATGATAACAATCAACAACAAGTACTTCAGATTGCAAAAATGCTTTCTCAACATAATGGAATTGAACTGTACAACTTTTATCACTCAGAATTAAATATCAATACAGCAGGAAGTATTCGTAGTTTGAGTGAGAGACTACTATTATCTTTTGCCGGATGCTCACAGTGGTTCTTTTCTGGATCACCAAACTTTGACTTTGAGGATAAAGGCTTTCATGGAGCATTTGAAGAGGGGGACCACTGCAAACAGTTTTGGATATATGAAGCAAAAAGATTCATGAGGTTTGTTAGGCAGAACTGCGTTCCAGAGAACATGGCACTTTGCATTGCATGTAACAAACGACTATGGAATAATTTGGACTGGTCTCTTGAAGAAGAAAGTGGAGTAGATATGCATTATAGGTTTGATTATAGTATTAGAAATATAACACTCTCAAAGCTTATAATGAAAAACCATACAAATAAAGAATACCATTTTGCATTACCGGGAACAAATAAATTTGCTCCTTCAATTGTCTATTGTCAGAAGAAACAATTAGAATTAATGGATAGGACCACAAAAGGTGCCGGCCAAGCAAGTTTGGGATTTGCAGTTGGAAATAGCAGTAATTCATTTGTGCCAACACTAGCTGGATCATCTCCCGGTTATCAGATATGGATTAAGATGGAAACAGATCCAATATATGCCGATAAAATATTAATCAGTGCCGAAATAGTATTTGTTTCTTGTCCATCAACAATAGACCAGGTCATCGCTCTAGAGCTTTTGTGCATCATTGTTAAAACAAAGTTGAAAAAAGAAATCTATTCTGCTCTAACAGTCGGATACAACTACGATATAATCCCATCGTTTAAAGGAGATGCTGGTTTGATAGTGCATGTCGGTGGACCTAAACAATATATATTTGAATTACTTGAATGCATCATTATGAAACTTAAAGACATCGTGCCACATTTTCGATTGGCAGTTCGGAATTCTGAATTTAGAAAGGCTCGTTCTAGTTTATTGAAGAAATACGCGGTGGGTGAGTCAATGCCCTCACATGTTCTCGCATCACTAGGTCTAATGGCTATAATGGAGGAAAATACTTGGCTTTTAAAGGAAAGAGTTAGTGCATTGGAAGATATTGATTTAGAGACTACTGATAAAATCATTCAAAAGCTTTTTCAGAAAGCATACGTTAGCTTGTTTCTTCAAGGCGATTTGGATAAAAATAACAGTACACAAATCAGAAATGTTTTATCATGTTTGCATAGTGTAATTAAGACATTTTGTGGTGAGCAAGTGAGTTCACCATCAACCATATGTCTCAAACCAGGAAGCAACTTTACTTGCAAAGCAATATGTAGAGACCCATCAAATGCGCTTGCATATTTTGTTCAATGTTCAATGAGAGACAAACAGCATTCGAAAGCTTTAACAAGATTTACGGCATTTATTTTGTCAAATCCATTAGCAAGAAAGCTCCGTTTTGAATACCAAATAGGTTACATAGTGTTGGTTGGTTTAAGAGTTTTCAGAAAGGTGGAAGGTATTCATGTTACCGTCATGAGTGGCCAATTGAGTCCCGAATCTATTGAATTAAAAGTGGAAGAGTGTATCACAGAATGGTTTAATGAAACACTTGAAAATCTGGATGAAAGGAAATTTACATCAAAGTATAAATCTCTCTTTTTGGAAAATCTGAAGGGAGGTGGCAGTCTTGCTACCAATGGTGGCCCATCGAGTATCACGCAAAATTTTCTCATCTCCGATCCAATTAATAGTACTCTAGGTAGAAAGCATCAAGGATTTTGGGATCAGATAGTCAACCGTTCATATCTATTTTCTCATAACACTGCTGGTGAGGATGATATAGATATTGGGTATATTCAAAATCTTACACTTGTTGAATTTAAACGCTTTGTCAGAGAATCCGTTTTACCTGATTCCAAGACAAGAGTAAAGGTTTCCGCCATGGTTAGTAGTTCCGCATCAGAAGAAGAAATCGAAGAGCAGCTTCGTCCTGTGAGAATCTATTGCTTTTTATCATCACTGGGTCTCCCGATAAAGAAATATAGATTGGAAAAAATCCTAGAAGAGTCTGGATCCTCAAAATTGGCGCTAAGCAAAAATTTGCTGAAGTATTACAGAAAACAGGGAAAAAGCATTCGTCTTATTCTTGCAGGTATGGCCAAAATTACTGCTGATGCTTCTACAAGTTGGAAGACGAAAGGAAAGGACAAAGAAGATTCCCACTTTTCAAATGCCAGCGAAATTGATATCAATAGATTACAAGAATGGCAGAAAGCAATTGGGTTCATCAAAAGTGGAGATTTACACCTTACTCTAACCCAATTTCAGAATTAAGGTTATGAGAAATGTATATACCTTTTATACCTTTAAATTACACCTCTTAATGAATAATTTTCAGGTTTCATTGTCTTCTTTTTCGACAAACCCAGAATTCACACTTATAATTCCAACTTCCCAGTGCCATCGGATCACCACCGTATGTAGTCTGAATATCTGAAATGTGTTCTATAAACTCAAAGCCAATATTTTTGATCAATTGAATCAAATCCTCCCGTGAAAGCTCAAGTCCTTTCATAGGTGTTGGAACTTTACGCCTTGAATTTGTTTTTGGATCTATTGTGATGCTGTTTATCACGTCATCATCATCCTCATGATGCCATAACAAAGGCCCAAAGTTGATCCAATACCCATCAACGGCCAGGCAGTTTTTAATACTTCTAAGATAGTCAATTATGTTTGAAGCGGTATCAATGAAAAAGCAAGTGGCGATTATTTTAAATTTATTTCTGACGGATCTTCTGAACTCTACAGCTTTTGGATCTTCTGTATACGTTTCATTTAATTTGTTAAGATCCAGTGGTCCGTATAAATCGACAAAGGAGCCAGCCACCATCGACATCAAATCACCAACTGGAATATCTGGATGCTCCTTTCTGATCAAAGAAATATCACCGGGAAAAAAATCTGGGAAATAAGCTTGTCTGACTTGGAAGTTTCGCTTCGCATTGTTTGACTGTTTATGAATAAAAGGACAGATATTAAAGTTGTTCGAGCAATAGGACGCATTAAGAATAAAACTTGAATTGAGAAGCATATGGTATGAAAATTCGTTTCCTTGAGTGCGGAATCCCCTCTTTACTAGTTCAACAACCAAGCGCCCAAGACCTGCTCCAGGAACTAAAACGTTAATGTTAGGTCGTTCATCAATATCCGGGAAAAGCTCCTCGCACTTCTTTAGTATTCTACCCATCGAAGTATCCCTTTCTTGCGCACATATATCGGACCATTCTCGCACATATTGAATCATAATTCCCCGTAATTTATCAAGATCTTGGGCGGAACAATCATACCAGGAGCTGGGATCTTTATCAGCACCCCATGAAGATGCTGTTGTCATGGCAACTTGTCGAAAAAACGTCTCATTGCTCTTGATGGAAAAATCCAACATCTCAAGATAAGACGGGAACCATGGAAGAAGTGCTTTCTCATCATCAGTAAGGGATTGCCATTTTAGCTTCTTGGGGTTGAGGATTGTGCGTCTTGCCCATTGACCGTATTTATAATGAGCTGTAAGTACCCCAGTGAGTGATCTATATTCAGCAATATCCTTAGATTTCTTCGGGCTAGAACCCACATCCGTAGGTGTACCCATGTTGTAATACGGTTAGTTGTGATGCTTGACTATATATTTGGCAATTGTCTGTATTGTGTGACTCAATGCCAACCGCTATAAGGACAACCCTGCCTAAAGTTGCAAGGCATTGGCTATAGCTCAATGAAGATTTAATATCACTTCTTTTCGCATTGTTGAATTTTTCAATGTGCAAGGATTTTTTTTTCAGTTCTTCTCTATATCTCACGAATCTTTTTTTTTTTGAATAGTAAAAGGAGGTGGAAAACGGGTTTACAGTAGAAGCTGGCTAATACCAATAACGATATCCAACGATGACTCACGAGGGATATAAAGAAACATGTACAATTTAAAAGCTTAAATTTCATTAGCTGAGAACACAATCCATACCCAATGAGATACTAACTCTATGACACTACTGTTTTGAAAAGCAGATATTAAATAAGAGGTTAGAACGATGAATTTTTGGCCTTGTTTTATTATTTTAAATGGTAAGCTAATATTTTCTCCAAGAGAGGATTAACTGACAAGAGAAGCAAAAAATGTATCTAAATTGTTGTAATATAACAGTATCACTAGAACTACAACGGTACTCACTAAAATCCACGGAAAAAAGGTACGAAAGTTAAACTAGCTAGCTAGCTAGCTTGGCAACGCTTTCTCAGGAACTCGTTCCCCAAAAATGTAGTCATATAATCCGAGTTTCGCAATTGCTGTGTCCGTAGAACCGGCAAATTAGTCTAGAACACACAATGCATCCTGCTTTCTTACAGATTGAGAAAATCTTTTTTTTTTTTGTGATACAATAATGAATATTGAATATACTGTATTCGGTCTCGGAGAGATAAATGTAAACTCCGATTGATTGATTTAAAGGGTAAAAAGAGCTAAATTTTTAGGCAAACAAATTAACAACTGAGGACCTTCTCGTGATTTAAAGCAGAACATAATCTCGAAGAGTCATGCTAGAGTCAACAATATAAACAACACGAAGATTAATAAAGAAAGTATGTTATACTATCCTTCGCCAAAGTTCTTAGATCCGAAAGAATAAACTTGGGGAAAACTTTTTTTCCAAGATCGGTATTTCGCGCTATATTAGCCTACTTCTATACCTTAACAAGTTAACACTAACAATAGGTCAGCAAGTGGCAAATGATAAAAATAGAGCAGGTAGCCAATTAATAATGCATTCTTATTTTAATCCCCAGTAAAAGCCGTTTCACTGTATGGTACGATAACGAGATATCAATAGAAATGAATGCAATTACTAGATTGAGTCATTCGTCAAAAGAAAAAATTTTAATTAGGAAAGCTTTTGTATCCCGGCACGGCCTTCTAAAATGTTACTATATATCAAGTACATTTCCATTGGTTTCAATTTGACAAAACTAAAGCTTCCGTTTGAGAATAATTTCACCCTTACAATTCAATCAATTATTCATTTATCACTTGAAATATCTTTTCTCTTTTAATATTACTAACAAAAGAGAACAGCAAAGCATTGCATGGAAAAGAAGGAGCTACGACAAGACCCAACCCCCAAAAAACTTATTACTACTGACAACAATCAGAGAACACAAATCGAAGATGTCTTACCTTCCTTTGCAATGCACAATTATATGTTTAACCGGACAGTTCAAGATGTCGAAAACGATTTATCCGGGGAACTGCCTCCAGCCTACGAGGCGCTGAGTGATCAGTCCTCGGGTATAGAGGCAATCCCTGCAGATTCAATGAGCAGTGATTTTAACTCCAAGGTGTTGAACCACTTGGATGATCTTCAAAAAATTGATCTTCCAATTGAGGTGAAAATCATTGTAATGGAGCAGCCTGCAAGAATGCATCAAAAACCTCAGCGGAAACCTATTCCAACAGAGTTCAAGCCGGGCGAAATGATCACTGGTTACATTTCTGTTAAGAACTGTAGCAAAGAAGTGATTCCTTTTGAGATGTTTCTTGTCTCTTTAGAAGGTGCAGTTGGAACTAGGATATTTCCTGCAGGTATTGATCCACAACCGCAGAGAAGAAAAGTATTTATGCAAAATTATGACTTGAGTGCGTCATATCATCCTAGTCGTATCTGTCTTGCTTCAAGTGGGCCAGATGAACCAGGAACCCAAGACAAGCTCGATGGAAGTATTTACGGTTTTCCAGAAGACCGAAGAATGCAACCAGGTGTTACATATAAGAAGTTCTTCACCTTCATTGCACCCTTCTATACTTTGGATACTACCTGTCCTTATCAGATTCCAGAACACTTGGTTTTACCACCATCTTTTGGAATGGACACTAGCGTGCATACCGGATTGTCTAGTAACCCTCTTTTGTTTCAAGCAGCCTCTGACTTTTATGTTGATTCTGTTCATGGCTATACTTTTAGGGATTTGCTACCTGGAAGCGCTATGAAAGTACGCGATTTCTCTCAAGACTATCAATTTGTCAGTTACAGTATCCGAGCAAAGTTAATAGGCTCTAATATGGAACTTAATAAGAAGAATTATGAGAGCAGTTCACCATCTATTCCTAATTTCGTTTTCTTGAAGGATATCCGTCGTTTTATTCGTATCAACACATCCAAGCCTTTTGGCAAGTTTAAAGTAGCACATGACTGTTTTCCACATGCCCTTTACTCTTTGTCAACGAAGAAGCAGTTAAAGTTTTTTGACGCTAGGGTTAAAGATGTTATATCCAAATTGAAGCAAGATGTTAAAACTCAGATTGATGCTTTAGAAGGGTCAGAAAATTCTTCCGATGAACATATTGTGAGCTCAGATGCTGAAATAAAGAAGCATGTTAGGGAGGTGGCTCAGAAATATGCCGCGAGATGCAGAAGTTCATTTGATAAGTCTGAGAATTTACCTACCTTTTCTGGTGAAGTCTGCATTCCTTTGGCTGATAACGTCCATGCAAGATCAAAATATTCACTTAGTGAAAAGATGACAGTTTCAGAGGGTTTAATTCCACGTTTGTTAGGGTCTATGAATGTTACTTTGTATACATCAGAAGACTTGATGATCAGGGCGATTCGTCCTCAAAACATCCAGGACAATGATCAAACCTTGACGTACGACAATGACGCTCCCCCTAAATATGAGCGAAATGCAACTACTTCAGAATGTTCTATGAAAAGTTCCTCTATTTTTGATGAAGAGATGGAATCTTGTTCTGGCACTATTTGCACTTCCAATTCTTCTATTTCAGCGTGTTCGTCTTTGAGTAAAATTTCAAATCGTTTAGGCATTTCCAATCCGACAAAATTATCATCACATCTGACATCAATTAAACTGAATTTTATATCTGTGGATTTGAAATTTCGTCCGAAAGTTTGCAATCGTAAGTACCTGCCTCCAAATAGTATCATTATAAGACCACGTATGATAGCTATTGATATCCAATCTGATAAATCACTCCCAGTTTCTATTGATAGTCAATACATTCGTGAGGAGAATTTTATTGGAGAGAAGAGAAAGCAGTTGGTGCTAAAATATTCCAACTATAGAAAAGCGATGTGTTCTCTTTGTCAGAAGCTTCACCAAGGCGTCCCTGCAGACATACTATATGGCGTTATTGCTATGACTTCAATTCGACAAGAGAGCACCAAAATTGAGGATGTCTTTGAGCCTGTGAAGATGACTGATCTCCAATGGAAATTTAATGTTCAAGAGAAATGTTATATGGCTTCATTTGAGTTTGAATTAAAGGTGAGCAAGAAAGCAATAAAAAAGAAGTATTATTTACCTCCAAGCTTTCAGACATGCTCATTAGGAAGATGGTATCAATCAGACATATCGATAGAAGTTGGTAGAAATGCAGTGAACTTTAATATTCCATTAAAAGTCTACTGATCTGACTTATTAACTAATTTCTGACTCCTTTGTAGTTTTTTTTTGTTTTATATCCCAAAAAGTTGGGAGCTTCAAATTTATTATATATTCTTTGTATCAAATTCACTAAACGTTCTTTGTTTTAAGTTAAGTTGATAGCATCAGTATATCTAAGCTAAATATGAATCACTCTTCAGACGTGTTACTGAGATGCTTCTTAAGCTCCTGATTATCTTGAATTATTTCATTGAGCAAAACAGTTAATTTATCAACTTTGTCGTATAGCTTATAGTACTGCCAAGGAATGCCCACATTTCGACTCTCTGTGATTGGTGGTTTCAATTCATCAACATACGTAGACCAAGAAGAGAAGTTCTTTGTGAAGGATGGCTCTTCTTGTTCGGCACGTTCTTGCAATCTTTGTGCTTTATTAACATGCTGATGGGGATTTCCTTCTGAATCAAATCCATCTGACAAATCCCATTCAGTATCAAGCTCATTAGCATCATCTGCAGCATGAATTTGCCTATTATATGAAACTCTTTTCGCAACCCGAGATTCATAATTTGCTATAAAGATAAGCATCGGAAAGTATAATATCAGCATAACATGATCACACATACCGATATAATATTCTTTACTTATCCACCAACTGAAAGGAATGTCCAAAAGGAAAATTTCAATAAGGTTTAGAGGTGGACAGAATATCTTAGCATCTGGTGCACGAACATACTTCAAAATTTTCGATGAATACTGAGCTAAATATTCATCAGTGGCATTTTCGACAACATCACTGTAAGCCTGTGAATACAAGGCAATTAAGACGTTGAGGAGAATTAGAACAACAATAAATGTAAATGAGTAGTAAAGAATGCTTCCATAAGGATAAGCAAACCTGCTAATCGAATCGAAGTCAGGCCCAGATAGAACAGTGCGAAGTAGGCACTGAATAATAAACTTTGTCAAATCACGCTTACCATCGGCCTGATCCAAGCCTAAAAATGCTTGTAGGAACCCAATCAGAATAAATGCGAGCAAAACAAAGAAGATTATGGACTCTTTCATCATCTTCTTGATGATTATAATCATCGTTCCAACAAACTGATAAACATCCAAAAAAAGGAGCATTCTAGCCCACATAAAAGGAGCTGCCATTGACAATATTCTGTAAGACATGATATTGAAGTTCACATTTTTATCTGGGTTTGCTGTAGATATTCCACAAAGTCTTATAACCATCGAAAATAACACAGTAGCATACATGCAGTCATTAAATGCGTTCGAGAATTGCAAATAGTTGACTCCAATATGTGAAAATTTAGTCACTTCATCCAGAGAGAAGCCTATGGTCGCTAAGTAATAAGTCCATTCCCAAATGCTCAAACGATGTTTCATTGTGTCCGTATTCACAATTATGGTGAAGACAAAGAGGTAAAGAAATGAAAAGATGATCTCAAGAATATTCTGATAAAGTGGTGTCTTAATCCTATCAGGATCAAAGTGAGAAGAGAAAGTGGTGTTGGGGATACCCCTAAAAAGAACATATTCACTTGGATCTTGGCTTGATTGAACAATCCAACCGCGCCAAAGCCACTTGATACATCTTTGATATCCACCGGAAGAAATTATGATCGTCGAGTGCATATCCACAGCAAGCTCAAGAACGTTCTCAGGATCAGCATCAACATCATTTAGATTGATAGAATATCTGTGACAGAGCAGAGAGAGAAATAGATACTTGGCATCCAATTCACGATCAATAAGCTTAGCAGCAATATTCTCAGCTGCTACTTGCCGAACCCCGTAAAGCTCAGTGTTACTAAGCTCATTTTCCCCCAAGGATGCGTACCATCCGGCCACTTTGAGAAGGCAGAATACTAAAGGTGCCTGATATCTTCTAGCAGATGACCCCTTTCCAGACCCATCACCTCCAGCAGCACCATAGACAGCCGCCATGACTCCTTCACTGAAAAATATTGAATCTTCCGTTATTGAGCTCACAGGTATAGGTGACGGGATAAGGTTATCAATCAAATTTTTTAAATTTATCGCAATCCTTAGAACTTGCCTTGGAGAAGGTTCTCGGTAATCATTGCAATCTTCATCCTCGTAGAGAGGAAGACTAACTGGTTCCGAAGGCATGCCCAAAGATTAATGATTAGGCCTAATGCCGTGCTTTTATGAAGCTGTTGATATTTAGCTTAATGCGATCCGGAGGAGCGCCGAGAAAATACCTGAGGGAAAGTTGCTGCTTTTTATACAAAAATTCAGCGTTCCCAGGAGAGCATTATCTTACGCACCCTAAAAAAACGCACATATTAGAGGCATATTAAGTAGAAAATAGTGTAATTTGGGACAATTGGAATACAAAAGTGGACGAACTTGTAACAAGGTTTAGATTAGAATAATAGCATTGATGTAGCGACGTGTAAAATGGAAAATATATGCTATCAGATAAAAAGTATTCTATGTTTAAAATTATATCCATAATATTATCAAGCATAAATGCTAAGATAACTTACACTTAAGCCGTACGCGAGGATTGCAGATATGCATTGTTTGATATCAGAAAAAAAATAATGAAAGGCAGTATAAATGAAGGAACAGGAAAAAAGAATTTTGGACGATCACTAAGAGCAGAGCTTATATTTGCATTAAAAATGTAGTACACTTTTTGATATAGTCAATGAGAAGTCAATAAAGCAGTTGGAATATTATATATGTGATCAAGGGTCTTTGCAGAATGGGGAGGAAGAATACAAGCAGGCCCGTAATAGATAAGTCGATAGTCGCATCTAAAATGCTGCACCGCCTTGGTTTTGTACCAAAAATGCTCAATATGATTCAGGTATATAAACATGTGCAAATTTCCCTATTACTTTTACTCTCTTACATCATCTCTTCTTTATTTTTTTACTTTAATACTTCTCCTTATTTAGTCCTAAAAACCAATTTACTTTCTACTTTGACAAGAAATTTACTTTAATACTTCTCCTTCTTTAGTCCTAAAAACAAATTTACTTTCTACTTTGACAAGAAATTCATAAATAGCCGGCACCAAAGTCAATAACGAAGCAATATTACAATGTCCTTTTGATTTGATGTCGAATTTATGAGCTGTAGATATTTAGTTGGAAAGCTTACTTGGACGAAAATACTCAGTTGATTCCCACATAGTCTACAAGTTATTTCCCAGTACTTCCAACTAGTGGAATGAGAGACTTCCAATCATGTGTAATTGTTTCTCAATTATGCATGGAAAACGTTCTTACTTAGAACAAAAGATTAAAAGATTCGCTATCTATTTACATGCTTTCCTTTTTCTTCGATGGTCAGATAACTAGTAAAAGCTAGAAATACTCAAAAGAAATTAATTTTACTACAAGCAAACAATTGAATACATTATAAACTGTCCTGGTGGCTCTGATTCGACTTGTGTACAAGTTTGTTTGAAAAAAAGGCAGGATAATTATTGATAGTAGATTATAAGGTGTTGAATTTAGTAGTACGAGATTTAGTATTCTATTCAATATATATTGTAGTATATAAAATATGTGTATACTTGATAAAATGTACAAGAGAATAACTCGGCTTTATATATTCGTAATAACATTATTATTTCTACCAACTCCATTGTTATCCTTTTGTAGTATTTCCACATAAGGATGTTTCGGTGTTTACAACCAACTTAAAGCAATACCTGTATTTAAGTTCTAATCTGGACATTTTTGCCTTAGTTTTAATTTTGTGATTGAATATATTAATTTGTTGATAAATGAAGAAAAAAGAAACTGATACATTTTCTTTCTAAATATCTGAAAATAAAATACCGTACTGAAACTTTAAATTATATTACTACAAGGAAAGTAAAAGTAGTATAGCGCTGACATATACCACTAGAATTATTATGAGGTTTTCTTATGTATTCAACTTGTTCCATTGAAATATATTTACAAAACATTTACTGCTGTGAGCAGAATAATGGTTTTCAGGAATACAATCCTTTTTTTTCTTTACAACCCGGGCCACAAGCGCGTCCTCATTTTATCCCACGCGTTGGTGATTCTTAGCTGAAAACTTGATCTTGATTTTTTTTTTGAAGGTGGGGTCCCTCTATCGCCTAATCAAAGCAGGAGAAATTTAATGGCACTCTCTCCATCAAGTTGAAATATCATTTTTAATGATGATTGATAGTTGAATTCATAAAAGCCATTTTTTTTTTTGCATCAGAGAATCGACATCACCTTTATAAAAATGACTTTGGCACAACTTCCCAGTCAGCTTCAAGATGATATAAATCTTCTAATCAAGAAAGATCCGAAGTCTGAAACAGTAATAAAGCAGATAATTGAATACTATGAAAGAAAGCTCGAAAAAGTCGGAGCTTTGAACCACAAAAAGAGTAAGAATGATGGTGTTCCAGCACAAAGTAAGTTAGCCAACAAATCATTACTTCCACAGACACTAGAAGGTTCTCAGATTATGCTTCAGATACCAGACCTTTCAATCCAGTCACCTTTTCGAAAGAAAGTCAATATGGTTATTGGCGCCTTTCAGGGCAAATCTCCGTTTATGACATTTACCAAGGCCATGAATGTTGCTCCAGAGTTCATGTTAAGCGACTTAACAACAAACAACATCGATTTTACAACAATACTGTGTGTTCCAGAAAAAAAGGCTTCAAGAGTTTTACTTATATCATATAAACAAAATCTTGGGCATTTGTATAAAGATGATCCACTACTAGTTCAATTCAACAATGACGTATTGACAGAGCAATTTGGTTCAATATTGAATGGTACCACATTGGTCTCGTTCCTATTAAAGCAACTCTCAGCTCTGGGAATGAACACTGTTGATGGCACTACTGATGATGTATTTTTCGTTCAAACATATAATGTCACAAAAGAGGGATACCTTTATTTTCTGAAAGACCATATAATTTTCGGCTTTAAGAAGCCGATACTTATATTCAAAACAACGGATATTGAGGCCGTTACCTACACCTCTATTACTAGGTTAACGTTTAACGTGTCCCTTAATGTAAGGCGTAAGGTGGAACAGATGGAAAATGGAGAAAGCATACAAAAAACAGTCACAGATAAGTATGAATTTTCAATGATCGACCAGAAGGAATTTGATAAGATAAATCAGTACGTGCAGAGCCAGAAGTTTGAAGATAAGTCGATGGCAGATGAATTAAAGGCTCAAAGACAGTTGAAAAGTGGAAGTCATAAACCTGGAGCACTCACTGAAGCGGCAAAGCTTGTTCCAGGAGGCGATAAAGTTGTTGGTGGTAGTAATGAAGACGAAATCGATGATGATGAGGAACTTGATGCCGACTACGAGCTTGGTGACAGTGACGATGATCACAGTGATGATAGTGAGTCGAATGCTGATGATGATGACGATCAGAAAGATGATGAAAATAGTGGGAATAATCAGGGGGTGATGACAAGCCCAGTCAAAGATGAAAAAGAGGAGAGCCACGACGATGAGGACGATAGCCCAGACTATATATCCGGGGAAGAAGTCGACGAAAACGGTGAGGAATATGATGATGGTGAAAAATCTCAAGACACAGGTCATGACGATCGAGAGATGGATGAGTACGATGATCAGGATGATGGTGATGATGCCATACCATACGAAAGTAAGCAGACTTTGGAGCAAGAACTTAGAGAATTGGGGGATGGCCTCGATGACGCCGCTTATCTACAGATGGCTGATTACACGGGAATATCATAGCTCTTATGCTGTGTTATTGTCAAGCCATTTTATATTGTTTACAATATTGGTCATGGTAAGTCACATATGATTGAATAAATACGTAACGATAGGGTAAAATAAATAGATAATGTATGGGATTCAGTCTCCTCTCTCTTTGAATAGTTTCGTTATACTGTTCCAAACTTTTTGTCATGCCATCTACTTTAACTGAAGTAATAACTGTTTGGTCAGAGAATATGCTGCATGCTTGATACAGACATTAAGTGGAACTCGGACGTTCATTTCACTGGTTCCAACGATCTAGCTGCTTCTCTAGTCTTTTGTAGCTTCTGCATCCTTAATTCAAGTAACTTGTTATTTTTCTGAACCCACGAGTCGAATAAATATCCAAATCCAACCCAGAAACCAGCTGAATACACATATGCCATTGGATAGTATCCTAATGGGGCTTGTCTAATTCCCATTTGAAGTGCCCTTGCACCCACACCAAACAGTGCCCAGCCTAATAACATGTTTATTGTTTTTACACTATAGTCTGAATGTATTGATTGTAACTAAAATCACTGTGTTCTTTTCAAAAGATTGCTGCACCTATATAACTATGCGCACTTACTTTTTTCTTTACCCCATCTATCTTCAGCAGAATAGCTTTCGGCACTCACCTTTTTTTTGTTTGGTGTACAGGTGTATGGTAAGCGAAAAACTGTTGTCTTTGTTCTTATGTCAAGTCCTTTATTCATCAAAAGTATTGACCTATATATGAATATAGATTAAACAACTTGGTCTCATTTTTATTTTTCAAATAGAAGATGGCTGTCGTTTTAGGAGAACATTTGAATACACTTTTTGAGAAAATTGTTACCAGAGTTTCAAAGACAACACATAGCAAGACAACTTTTTCGACAGTCCTTTCATATTTGGTGACATGGACCATCTATTTTATCATTCTAATTTGTGGATTATTGTATGGACGGATTGGGGTTCCTAGAAGAACGGAATTTGATCCATTAGACAGGAAATTGATTTTTCCATACGTTTTAGAATCTGACACATTTGCACCCTTATGGCAACTAGTAATTTGGGCTATATTGATTCCGTTAATTATGATGGCTATCTTCACATTTATGCTCACACAATCAATATCTGTCAAGTCACGTTTAATACTTTTTCATCGTCTTATGGTTGCTCTCATGTGTGCAATTTCATTAGAGCTATTTGTTGTCTCAAGTATAAAAAATGTAGCATCTGTTGCCAGGCCTGATATTATTAGCAGATGTGAGCTTAAATCTTTGCAGGATAGTCGATCAACTGTTGGCCTCTCTTTCTGCAACCAACATGATGAGCAAATTCTTTATGAGGGTTTTCGCAGTTTCCCAAGTGGCCATTCTTCAATAGTGTTTGCTTCTTCCACTGTGCAGTCACTATACAGTATGGCAGTGTTGAATTTAAATGACCATAATGGATTCGCCTGGAAGTTTATCTTTTGCATTTTGTATCCATTAACAATTGCCCTGGTAATCTCTTTTTCCAGAGTATCTGATAACAGGCACAGAGTGTCGGATGTTTTAGCAGGATCTATTATTGGAATCATTTCTGGAATTTCAGCATACACGTTTTACTTTCCCGGATTTCATGCCTTTAAGTTCAATTGGAGTCGATTTAGACTACAGAGAAGTTTTCCAGAAAATGCTCTTAATATAGAGAACCAATTACCTGCTAGTTTGCTTCCAATTGGCTATAATAGAAATATGGATACTTCTGGCCAATTCAATAACTTACAAAGAGATATTCGTGTCGACGATAGAAGGCTACACAGTTACTGAAAAAATGATCACATTTTTTTGATGAATTAACACAATTGACACTAGCATGTATAACTTGTGATAAGTGGAAAGAAAGCAATTAGAGAAATGAAACGAGTATTAAACCAGATTAAGGGAAGCTTCCTTTCCTTGGACCGAAGTAACCATCTGCTGCACTTGTCGCATCAAGTAAAGTCTGTTGACCTTCGCCACCATCAATACCTGTATCCAAAACATCATTGCCCCACCAACTAATAGATTTTGGGTGATATTTAACTGCCAAGAAGATAATACTGGCGGAAAATGCAACAGCAGAGGAGAACGAAGCTGCCAAGACATAATTATACTTGTCCCACCATCTAGCATAGTGCTTTTTGATGTAATGCATGAAGGCATATGATGCATATAAGCCACCTGTAAGATAGGACAAGTTATAAGGAGCGTATTGCAACATTCCACCAATAATAAGTGAAGGTTCAAAGTGTGTAGTATATTTAGGGAAGAATTTTTTCAAAGCTGCGCACACAGGAGCAAGAAGGAAACCAATCAAGAAGCACCATTTTAGAATAGGATATAACCCACTGAAAATTCTCTTTGGACCAATCACACCCCAGAACACTGATGAGGAGTAGAAGTTCACATCCTTAGGACACGTAAAGTGGTTCTCGGCTTCATCGGTGCAAATGTTAGGAATGTGAGTAATCTGCCAGTTGATAACACACAAAGCGGTAAGACACTGGAAGAAGACGGCAGTTAGCTGGCCTCTAAAAACGGATCGTTGAGGAATCTTGGCGTAGTGAGCAAGCTTTTGATCAGCAATAAAAGATTCAGCCTGGTTATCAACTTGATAACTCAAGGACTTTAAGGTCATAAGGCACAATCCGGAGTTTGGACGAAGATAACCAATAATAACCTCTGTAAGAACACCCATTGTTATAGAATAACCTGTAATAGAGAAAATGAGACAGATTGGAATCAATAGCAAAAGGTTCAATATCAAGATAAGGAAAATACCCCAAACTGGAGTTTGAGTAGGGTAGAGCTTAACAGTTAATATTCCAAGAACAAAACAAATAATTAAGATGACAAGGAAATACCAGTCCGGGACTTCTTTGTGCATCTTCATCATCCTTGTCTGTGGATCATCAAACCCGTCATAGTTTGATTTCCAAATCTGCAGATGTCTCAATTGCTGATAAAAAATCGAGCAACTGTTCTTTATAGTTGTCCACTCAGTGATAATTGTGTAGCAGAAAGCGAAAGGATATAAAGCAAAATAGGCACCATAAACAAGAAGGTTACCAGCAGTGTAAAATGGTGGTGAATACTTCTGGTACTTAGAATCTACTAATTCACTGTTACTGTCAAGAATTTCAGTAACTTCATATAGTTCACCGGTGTTCGTGTAGATATTATTGTCATTTAAAACAAGATATCCAGACCATTTATAGTTCGAGTAGAAGACAGCAAGGACGACAAAGAAGCCAATGAAAGTACCTATGTATTGGTTAAGCTGAGAGAAGAATGGAATTGTAATGGCATAGTTGTAATCGATAATATTCCAGTCAAAAGTTGGAATTGGGTTGAAACCAAGACCATATTGTGATCCTGTAACAACAGCTAGATTAAAGTTGTTTGGCTTAATCCACGACAACCAACTGAACGTTGACAAGGCCTGAAAAATATAATCTGGTATCCAAAAGTACACAAACATGCCAATGAAGCAGGCCAAGAAAAAGTGGTATCTAGTGATCCTCCAACCGTTGATATTTTCTGCATGCTTTTCTTTTTTTAACAATGCAGCATTCAAAGCCAAGGTAGGGAATGCAGTAGGCCAGATACATTTCTCTGGGTAGATGACAAATTTTCTGACGATACCAGCAAAACCGAAACCCATGAATTGCGATGAAAGCATGAGTAAAACTTCATATCCAAGATCAACCCAGTCATTATTATAAAATCTCTTCAACTTCTGCACGTAAATATTATGAGAGACGTATGTATAACTGATAGCGACATTAAACATAAGAGTAGAGAACATCTGTTCTTTGGCTGTCCAAGGACCAGGATTAAGAGAGAACCTCTTACCTCTGAAGGTAAATCCCCAATCTGGGAGAGCAATCTCACAGAGTTTACCACATGGATAAAGCAAAACTTGAATAACAGGGGCAGTAAGAGTAATTCTAGGCTGTCGATGCATGAAAAACTCGTTGACACCGGCACCAATGATAGTCCAAATGATACCAAGGATATAGGATCTTATGGTTTCAATAGGTACATCATCATTATCTATTGGTGAAGTCACCGTTCTGACTTCGGGATATGGGGAATAATAATAGATTAGGCCAGCCTGAATCTTACTCTCCTCGGCCCATTCTTTCTCGGTGTGACTTTTTGAAAGATAAAGTTCCTTGTCTAGAAGATCATGGATTAATGCATATGTGTCACTTGGAAAGTTTTGATCTTGATAATGTTCTTTGTAAGCCTTTTCAAGAATAGTCATAGCATCTGCTATCTTTAAGCCGCCAATTTTATCTATCATATATTCGATATCAGCTGGCAAGTCGAATGATCCACCTTTTTCTTGGTCAACACTAAAATTGTGACCACAAGCATGTATTATTTTGTTTCTGAACTCTTCATCAACTTGCAGACCTTTTTCATTGAGAGGAACTTCGTTCACCTCATATGGAGTTTTGATCTCTTTTTTAGGATCTACCTCCAAAGAGGAGGTACCAGTCGAGGATGATGACATAATGGTGTACTTAATATATTTGACAAGTGAGGATCAAATTTGATGTCCATTCTAAAACATACCTGGAAGTTTAGGTACATCGGTAGATCCTTTCTAGAAAAAAAAAGGTATATATTCCTGTATTTAAAGCACACCACTGTTGGTTAACGTGAAAGCAGTGAAATATTTAACAACAGTCATAGATAAGGCACTCGAGTCATAAAAACAAAAAGCCGCGCTCGTCTGGTTACTTTTTTAAGTTAATTATCATGTACGCTCCGAATAGCTTCCTAAGGGGGTAAGTTTTTATTCCGACTCCGACAATGCTTCGGAGCGCGGTTTAAAGAACTTACCAGTTTGGTTTGACCTCCGACATTTACCAACTTAATGGTCACTTCATTTAGCAACATTGCTTATTATATGATTAATTTAAATCATCTCATTGGATATCACTTCAAAGTATGGTCACCACTCAACATTTGGCTTTTCAATGCTGCAAACTCTCTTCCGATAGATCCTCTATTGTGATATATAATTCGCTTATTATCTGATGAGAACTTGTAACATCTATGCAAGCTTCTTTTCAGGATAGCCATCTTGTTGAGACCAAAAAAAATCAAAGAGAAAAGGAAGAAAGAATGACAACAGAAACAGAGATGTACCCTCATGTCATTTTGACTGGTACACCGTTTGAGCGTGGACTTAAGCATGGTAGTATCTTGAGAGAGAAGATACAGATGTTGGGAAACCATTACAGGACCAGCGATACTCTCCCACCATGGGATTGGTGCCAGAATATTATTGAGTGGTACTACATTCCTGCTTTGGAGAAGTATGATCCATATGCTTTTGAAGAGTTAAAAGGTATTGCAAAAGGTTCGGAGACTTCTTTGGATACTATCATTCTGATTAACGCCAGATACGATTTGACCAAGTACAGAAATAACTCAGACTGTGCCGATCAGATTGCAGATAATTCCAAGACAGCAGATGAATGTACAACAGGAGCCATCATCGATGAGAAATCAGTTAAGCTTGTTCAGAACTGGGATTTAGACAGTTATGTGTATGATAACGATCTTTGCGTTGTTTTGGAAACCCGCACCACACCACAGGAAGGTCTTCCAAAAACTATAGTCACACTTGGCGAGGTTGGCCAACTTGGCCGTTCTGGTATGAACTCCGAAGGTTTAGGTTTGTGTGCAAACGGTTTGAATGCCACCATTGACTTTTTCAACTTTCCCATAGATCCTAGGGATGAGGCCGCAACCAAGAGGGTGGAGAAGGAGTATGGAATCAAGCTTCCAGTCATCCCGGTTTCCTTTGCTAGAAGGAAGTTCCTTTCCTGTCACAGTTTTGCTAATGGTTTGAAATATATTGTGCAATCACCAAGACATGTTTCTGGTAACATATTGGTTGCTACTGCTGCAGGAATGGCATTAGATTTTGAGCTGATTCCAAATTCATACTTCCTTATAGAGCCAACTTATGTCGATGAGAAAAGCGGTGCTGAAGTTTTACCATCCTCTAATAAGAGAGCATTTATTACACATTCGAATCATTTCTTGTCTCCTCGTTACACCCCAGCTGCAAATTACATGAGATGCAAGAACCCCGGGGGATCTTCACTTTACAGACACCATCTGTTGGCCAGAAACTTTGTTGACATCATCAAAAGTAAGCCTATAGGAAAAGGCATTTCTGTAGATGATGTCAAAAAGTGCGTTAGTGATAGAACGTGTGCTCCGAATGCTCTTTCAGAGTCTATTAACCTTAGAGATGAACCTCAGTACTGTACAGAGAAGGATCCAGAGTTGCTTTTGACTGTTGCTACCGCAATTTACGACTTAACCAATGGTACTGCTACATTCTGCAAGGGTCCTCCACATGCAGCGAAGAAATGGCTTACTGTCAACATTGACATGGAGAAACAATGAGAAAATAAAAAAGCAATGCTTAGCTTGCGTCTTTATATATCATATATATATATATTTACATTATAATTTTTTCTTTCATGAAGTGTAATATGCTATGCTGTATCATTTTCCAATGCAAAATTCAGAGAATACTGTGTTTAAGATCTCCTCTACTCCAATAGCTTGTCCTGTTATTTTTCCAATTCCTTCCATGCTGAATCTCAAACCCTCGGTAGCTAAAACTATGTCATCGGCCTCTTTTGAGATCTTAAAGTTCTCAAATCCTTGAAGGACACTCTTCTCCAATATATCTCTAGCCCTCTTTGAAATCACAGTTGGACTTTCATCTCTATCCATCCATGTTATATGCCTAAATCTGCAAGTCAAGATATTCACAAGTTCTTCGATGCCTTCCCTTGTCTTGCAGCTAATAAATGCAAAATTTTCACGTTGCACATTCAGTTTACTGCTGAGCATATCTAGTAATTTTTCCCTCTGTTCCAATGAAGGTATCAAATCACACTTATTGATAATAACCAATATTTCCTTGTTCTGCCTTCTCCGCATTGTCGAAATGTGTTCCATAAAGACATTATCTAAAGAATCTAACTCATCAGCTGGTAATATCACTAGATTTAAGTCTGCAGTCTTGGTCCTTTTTTGAGCTCTTTTAATACCCTCCTGCTCAATTTCATTTTTTGAGTCCCTTATACCAGCAGTGTCTCCGATTATAACTTTATATCCGTTTATTGCCAAAGGTATATCTATAGCATCTCTTGTTGTCCCGGCAATACTGCTCACAATTGCCTTCTCTTCATTTGCAAGGATGTTTAAAAGTGAAGATTTTCCAGCATTGGGGGGACCCGAGAGAGTTATTTTAATACCATCCATTAATATCTGCGATTTTTGTGTCTTCTCCAAATAAGTTCTAACTTCATTTTCCAACTGTAACACATTTTCAGACACCTTATCAAAAAGACTGTTAACTTCATCAATTTCATGGTCCTCGCCAAAATCGATAACAGTTGTTAAAAGTGCAACATCATGAAGAATCCGTTTCCTCCAGCTGTTGAATAGTTCTCTAGTATCACCTTTCATAGAGGTCAAAACTGAAATCCTCTGAACTTCAGTCTCTGCATTCACTAGTTCATTAATCCCCTCTGCTTCCGTAAGATCGAATCGACCGTTCTGAAATCCTCTTTTAGAGAACTCGCCTCTTTCTGCATATCGTATAGGCATATTCTCAGAGTGTAAAGATGAAACTGCCCTCATTAAAGCATTTATCACCGCTTTTCCTCCATGGCACTGCAATTCTAAAAGATCCTCGCCACTGTAGGAATGAGGACCTTTAAAGAATAAGCATAATGACTCGTCAATAAGTTTCTTTTTCCCTTCCTCAAAAGATTTAGGATCAAAAAGTCTTCTAACAGTTGCAATACGGGGCTTTGGTGGTATATTTGATCCAGTGAGTTTCTCAAAGATATTTGTCGATGCTGGTCCAGATATTCGAATGATTGCCACTGCTGCTTTACCTGGTGCTGTTGATAATGCATATATAGTTGGCTTATAGTATTTCTCCTTCTCTAATACATGTCTGGCGGTTGAAAAATCACAGCTATTTGTCCAACGTAGCCCCCATGTAATGCAACGTCTGTTCATAAACATATAGTTTTTTAACAGGTTTCTTGGATTTATTTATTTCCTAATTGCTGGAAATGCATGGAGTGACACCGACGTAAAATGGTATACTAGTAAATAATATTGAGGTATCTATCCCCACAAACATTGAAGATCGATCGTCTTGATTTTTCCCCTATTTTTTTTCATGAGTGCGTAATTCAACATCATCATTATTATCGTCATCATGGCTAGATAAGATAATCTTCATAATCAGTAAAAAAAGTTGCAATATAGCTATTACATTACAAACTGGAGATAGAGTAGATTGATATATTAAGAAAACAGTTTATGTTATATATTAGCGAATGACGTAAGGTGTATAAGGAATTATAGTAAGGTGTAAAAAGATAAGAGTAAAAATAAAGTAAGATATGAAAACACAAGTATGAAAAGAAAAGGGGAAATTAAAGAGTGACTAAATAGAAAAGAGCGTTGTGTAAATTATATGTGCGCAAGCACAAGCGTTGCACTGAAGAAACGTTATCGGTTAGTAAAATAAAGGAATGTGATGCTATCCTGTCAATAGTGCCTAGCTTAAATGAATAGGAAGGACTCTCGATGAAAACTACACCGTAGGACAGTAAGTAGGCAATCAGCAAAGAAAATGCGTCATCACACCAGTGGACAACAATCTGTGAGAAGTACTATGAAATCTTTAAGCAGAAAAAAAGACCGAGACAAAAAAGAAACTGGTTTGGTATTCTGCTTGATCAATTGGTTATCTTCGACTGCTGCCATCTAAATGGTTAAAGCAAGAAATTATCGAAGTCATCAGTTAAGATATGACACAGCAAGAACTTTCACGCTCATTCATCAGAAGTAGACTTGCCCGCGTAGCCATCTCAAACACGTCATCAACCGCTTCACCCGTCAACGAAGAACATTCGATATACTTCTTGGCACCAATATATCGAGCGACTTGCTCTCCCTTCTCTGGAGTGACATATTTATCGTCGTAGTATGGATCAGAACCATCATCGACAGGTCTCAAATCCTTTTTTAAACCAATCAAAATAATAGGCACATTCGGACAATATTGACCCACTTCCTGAGCCCATTTCATACCAGCATTCTCCAGTGAGTCAGGTGAGTTCAATGCAAATCCAATGAGAATAATGTTGGCCTTTGCATATGATAAAGGCCTAAGTCTTTCGTATTCTTCTTGACCTGCCGTATCCCATAATGTAAGCCGCACTGGTTTCCCATCCACTCTGCAGTCAGTTGCATAGTTTTCGAACACCGTTGGATGATATTCGGTAGGGAATTCCCCTAAGGTAAAAACATATAGAAGGGATGTTTTCCCACAAGCACCATCGCCAACTATCACGAGTTTTCTTTTAATGACGTTATCGGACATAATGTATGAAGATGTAATAGTAGACAACTTTGATAGTTTATGAATTATCAATGTATTTGAAACTATCTTTTGTTTCTCTAGTCAAGTTTCTATATCAGGCTTGAGGTATAAAGTAAATTTTGCTTTTTTAATTCTGTATGATTGAAGAAGTACCTAGAATCAATGTGATAATTTGTGATTTATCAGTAATTGCTATGCTAGTGTTGTTATTCTTCTTTCTTTCCTCTAATAATTGCGTTTACAAATTCACAGCAAACTAATCACACCCTGTTTATCCTAGTAAAAAGTTCAGTCTAATGTCGATTCAAATAACACGATCAAGTCCAATATTCCTAAAAGTTATCCTAAAGGCAATTATTTGACTCACGAAATTCAGAATATTATATGAGAGTACAATTGAATCTAGAACCTTTAACCTTTTCTGTCTTAATCACTAGTTCCTTTCAAAAAAATGCTAATCTATAAATGAGTATCGAGTAAAATGCTATTAAAGGGAAAACGCTAATGAACGTTAAAGCAACTTGGAGAAGGAGATTACGCTCAAAGTAAATCTCTCGCTCTTTTCTGCCGTTAAGAGTTTTTATTTTTTAGACCGACACCGACTGTCAGACCAAATTTTATCACATTGTTTTTCCCCCTTTATCTGACTAAGCAGACCCTGACAAAGTGAATAATTACGCGACCGCGGACATCCAAAAATGTTCAACTTCGTATACACGATATAGAAACAAAAATAGATTAATCAACTATTTGACAACCACATCATCTTTTCTTGAGTATAAGTTTATGATAAGTATCTGTAACCTCTCATAAAAGTTTTCATTCCATAGTTTAAGTTTAGTTCTGAAGTATAATTCTTGTTAAAAGTCAAGAATGTACTTTTGATAATAGATCTAATAATATCATCAAAACTAAATTTAGTTGTACCATTTTCAATTTTTTTTCCTCTGTACTAATTTGATAAACGTTTTGTTATTAGAAAATCTCCAACCAGGAGTATTCTTTTGGACAATACACATATTATTCTTTTTAGTCATTTACATTTTTATGTCTATTCTTATCATTATTGGCTAACCTACAAGCTTGCTATTAATCGTCGTGCTACTCCGTATCATGTTGCAAGAAATACATCGAGACTTGGAACACGTGATTACAAGCTTACCTAATCAATGGTCCGAAAGAGGGAGGGGGGGGAAAAAAAATTTGCTGGAAATCTTGATTGCATTCTCATCCAATGAAAATGCGGTAAATTAATGAGCCGGTAGAGAGTACACAGGACAAAAATTTTTTTGAGTGATTTCTCGCTCCAGGTAACTTCAACTAACTAAAACTTTCAATTTGGCCTTACTGGCAGATATTAGCATCGTCAGAATTTTGATTGGAAGACTTTACCTAGCGAATTAAAGGTAATTCAAAATTCGAAATGGTGTTGGGATGTTTTACTTTTCGATTCATGGGTATGTTATGTTTCATCAGTTACTAGATGGACAATACCTTATATGTTTGACATTCGAGTAATGTACAGCGATTAGAGCAATGACCATTCTCAAATTATTAAAAAATCATCTGTGAAAATGAAATAGGAGTTGTAGAGAGAGACAGGCAGCTTAAAAATGAGGGGTGCAAAATAAACTTTTCTTGCTGTTTTCTAGGATAAAAAAATGGCTTCTTAATGGATACACTCCCTCGGTAACTAATATTATATATATATATTTTTTTTGCAAGAAAATCAGAACTTTAGTTGTAGGTAAACTTTAAAGATATTAGCACGTCATTCTTAAAGAAAGAGCCTGCCGAACATATCGCAATAATCATTTGTACATAAACTGGATTTTCACAATGCTTTCTAGACTTTCGATGAACAGCGTGAAGGGTCTTCGTTTGGGTAAGTTTTGAGATTTAATAGTGAACGTCCGGTGGTCTGTCTATTCATAAGCTATTTTGTTTTGTTTAGGTATCCTCTTATAATCTAAGAAGGGGACATAGTTAAGCAACTTGTGAATTGATTGTTTCTGAATTTACACTGTTCACATAGATACACAGCTAATTAATCACTGTAATGGCCCATTATCACTTTCTGTTCCAACATACTAACACTAATGTAAAGGATCCACGATTGCCAGATCATTCTCATGCACTTCTAAGGTTTTGAAATCGACATATGACTCTCCAGACTTTACTTCATATTTGAATCGGTCGAAGGGTGCCAGCCCAGATAAGTCTCGGGACTACACATATTTCATGGTTGGTGCCTATGGCGTTTTAGGTGCAGCAGCAGCAAAATCTACAGTTGACGTTTTTCTATCATCCATGTCTGCTTCTGCAGATGTTTTGGCTATGTCCAAGGTGGAGGTTAAGCTTGGCGCAATTCCATTGGGAGAGAATGCCGTTGTGAAGTGGCAAGGAAAGCCCGTTTTCATCAGACACAGAACGCCAGACGAGATTCAGGAAGCCAACAGCGTGGATATTTCTACACTTAGAGATCCCCAGAAGGACTCAGACAGAGTCACTAAGCCAGAGTGGTTGATTATGGTGGGTGTTTGCACTCATTTGGGTTGTGTTCCTATTGGAAATGCTGGAGACTTTGACGGATGGTTCTGTCCTTGCCACGGTTCTCATTATGACATCTCTGGTAGAATTAGAAAGGGACCTGCACCATTGAACCTTGAAATCCCACAATACAAGTTTGCCGACGATACTTCGAGCGTTTTGATTGGTTAAACTAGCAATAGTTTTATAACTGCAAGAAGTTGATGCTGAAGCGTGCCGAAGAGTATTTATTCACGATGGATTATGTTGAAAGCCCACAGCTGTATTCCTGGATTTGGGCCCAATATCATCTATTAAGGAAAAGTTGCTATTGAGCAGCCAGTTAATTCTCGCCGTATTCTTGATACTCCCAATTATTTATTTTTTTAAGTGCTCAACGTTTACGGGGAGGGAGTCGATAGCCACAGATCAAGCTATGACTGATTTATTTATAAGGTCAATAAAGACTAGTAACTGCCATACAAAGATTCTTGGAGGACGTAAATATTGTAAACTACATGCTGTATATAATAACAGCAAATGTTGGAAGACATAATGTTTATGATAGCCAAATCTGAGTAGAGAAAAAGCATTGATGGATGCAGACGCCAAACTTTTTTTTTTGAAAACGTCAATCGACCGGCAATTGGATCTGGCAATGCGACCCGGTGTGTAATTGTGCGTCGATTGTATTCTCTCTTGCATGTGCAATTTAGTTCTAGTGAGCAATTGTACTTAATATACACCGGGTGAACCAGTGAGGAAAATTGGAATTTATTACAGGCAGTCAACAAGAAATGCCTTTAGACAATGGACTGGAGGAAAGCAGACAGTCAGACGATGATGGTGGATCCTGGCAAGACGTGTTTCGTACATCAGAGGAGTATTCGGCACTAATAAAGAGTTTCGATAACTTTCACACGGTAGACTGGGCCAATGAGACATACATAGAGAATCGAGATTATTACAGAGAGCTTTTGAAATCACATCAGGGAAGTATGGAAGAAGGACAAAGTTTGCTGGCACGGTTTAGGGGTGGAACAGGTAGGAATCCACATGATACAGATGGCGGCTATCGGAGTGGCTATAATTCTGATTTCGAAAACGAATTGGACGAAGATCAATATGGAGATTCATTGTTCACAAATCAAGAGGATTCCAATGGAGCAGTTACTGCAAGTAGTTCTGTTGTTGATGTTGATTCTCACCAAAATAGCACCCGGTCAAGATATATTTCTCTTGGTCGTCAAGGAAGCGTTCTGGGAAGAAAGGAAAGGAAGCATGGCATTAATTCACGTATTGTACATCAGATCAAGCGTCGAGTGAGTCGAATTCAAATTGTCAAGAGCAGGTTATGGATTACATTTCAAGTTTGGTTTGCACTTACGCTTATCGGAGGTATGGTCGGCTTTATCGCTGGCTGTCTCAATATAATTACGGAGTGGCTCGGAGACCTAAAAGAAGGGTATTGCTCTACGGGATTTTATCTTAACAAGAGTTTTTGCTGCTGGGGTGAGGCTGCAGGGCGATGCTCGAGTTGGATTCCATGGTCTTCTATATTTGTTGTTCGTTATGTGGCATATATCATGTTTTCTGTGCTTTTTGGAACCATAGCAGCCGTTCTATGCAAATACTATGCTCCTACTGCTGCTGGATCAGGAATATCCGAGGTGAAGTGCATAGTCTCTGGCTTTGTTACAGATAAGATGCTTGGATGGTCCACATTATTCATAAAGAGTATTGGCTTACCGTTGGTCATAACATCTGGCCTCAATGTCGGTAAAGAAGGGCCAAGCGTTCATTATGCTGCGTGCGCTGGCTATGTTGTATCAAAGCTTTTTAGTAATTTCGAGCATTCGTTTGTTCACCAGTCCCAATTTCTTACTGCTGCGTCAGCATCAGGAGTTGCTGTGGCATTTGCCTCACCAATTGGTGGAGTGCTTTTCTCAATTGAAGAGATCACCTCAAACTTCAAGCTTTCAACCCTTTGGGAGAGTTATTATTGTGCACTAGTTGCCACAGGCATTCTTTCAGTGATGAACTCGTTTAGAAATGGACAAATTGTTATTTTCCAAGTGTCTTATGATACCACATGGAGGTATTTTGAAATTCCATTTTTTATTGTGTTGGGTATATTTGGCGGTATTTATGGAATAGTTGTGTCGAAGTTTAACATCAAGTGGGTTGCCTTTAGAAACAAATACTTGAAGAAATATCCAGTAACGGAAGTGGCCGTTTTATGCTTACTTACTGCTGCAATTGGATATTTCAGTGAGTTTATTCGACTGGATATGACAGAGGGCATGGGTATTCTTTTCCATGAATGCCGCAATGATAATGGGGGAGATGATGGCGTTACTGGGTTCTTTGAGAATGAAATTTGTGAGGCAGCATTGCATAAGTCGACCTTAATCCGAACGATTGTGAGTCTATTCTTTTCTACTGCTCTTAGAATGCTTTTTATCATCATCTCATACAACAGCAAAATTCCTTGCGGTATCTTTGTGCCCTCCATGGCTGCAGGTGCGACCTTTGGAAAAGCAATCGGGCTTATATCGGAATCCATTTTTAATGACCCTGAGAAATGCTTGGCAGGCAAAGATGATTGCATTATATCAGGAACATATGCATTTCTAGGAGCAGCAGCTGGATTATGTGGCATTACAAACCTTACCCTTGCTGTTGTTATCATAATGTTTGAACTCACTGGCGCATTGAACTACATTATTCCCACAATGATCATTGTGGCAGTGACAAAAATTGTAGGTGATAATTTTGGAATTGGTATGGGAGGTGTCTGTGATCAAATGGTTCGCTTTAATGGAATACCGTTTTTGGATGTTAAAGAGGAGCCAGATTACGGTGATCACACAATAAATGACGTTATGACTACAGATGTGGTAGCACTACCATACAATGGCCTAAAGTTCTCGCAGTTGGATTTACTCTTGAAGGAAACAAAGTTTAGCGTATACCCTATCATCGAATCAGAGACTACTAGGGCAGTTGTGGGAGTTACCACCAAAAGAAATCTAATTAGTGCTTGCAAAGCAGCAAAAAGAGAGGCAAGCAGGAGAGCACATGCTGCTCTTTCTGCAAATACAAATGCTACTGGAAGTAGTAACAGTAGAAATCATAGTTTCAGTACTATTAGTTCAGGTACAATCCGTGACTTGGGAAATAAAACAGTGAGGTTTGTCTCGGATGAGAAAGTAACAAGCATTACAGGCATAGCTCACAGTGATGACGAAGGGCTTTCAGAGGAAAACGAGTTAAACTTCGAGGATTACGTACTACCTGAAGGTTTCAGTATTGAAGTGAAGACATCCCTACACTTTGCATTTGATATCTTTGCCAAGTTGGGACCCCAGGTGATAATTGTTGAGGACGAAGGCAAGTTGGCTGGCCTAGTTACCAGAAAAGACTTGGTCAAGTTTGAGCTCTATTTACACTATTCAGAGCACGGAAATGTATTCTTAAGTCCACAGGATGAGATAATTTTTGAGAAAATATGGCAGCTGGCTTCAAAAATTGGAAAAGTGTTCAAGAAGGCAGCACAGAAGCCGTTATGTTTCAGGAAAAGGCGCCAAAGTTTCCAAAGATCTGAGA
Organism: Brettanomyces anomalus; assembly: GCA_001754015.1. Lineage (NCBI taxonomy): Eukaryota > Fungi > Ascomycota > Pichiomycetes > Pichiales > Pichiaceae > Brettanomyces > Brettanomyces anomalus. The sequence continues at coordinate 868,136 of MDSB01000004.1, forward strand.
TTGAAATCGACGTGATGCCAGATCAACAATAAGGATGTTCGAATAAACGTTACATTTGCACATAGCTGTAGCCATAATGAAGGCATAAATATGATTTATATTTTTGGAAATGAGCTGTAGAAAGTAATATAACTATGGGAGCCATGCTTATGATGTTGTAGCATAACGTGAGTGCTTTCTTTATCGTCAGTTACACATGTAAACTTTCAAACAACCGTTAAACAATCATAGAAGTGCGTGTGATTGCAATATATATAAGATTGAAGAACTTGGAAATTTCACTCCTGATAAGCGAAAATATGCGCCATATATTTTTAGCACCAGCGGGTATGTCCGAGCTGAAAATTTAGACTATGTTGATAGGGCAGAAACGTGCAAGAAGTATTTTCAAGAAGCTGTACGTTCGAACTTCTTTAAAGAGTTTATTTTAACTTGATGCTGGAATTAAGTATCACCTATGGATTATTACTAGAACCAATATGATAAGGACACTAACAACGTACGAATTGAATTGATTTAATCGAGAATCGAGAGATTGCCATGTAGCAGTAGGTGCGATGCGATATGAGAGAGAAAAAAAAGGGGAAGAAACACTTTACGCTTCATTCGCCGAGAACAATAAAGACATCGAGACGCTGCATTTGGAAATACCAGCCAGATTACCAACAATTCTGACAAATTTTGATTTTAGTTGAAGCCATGCCATGCCATGCTCATTAAAATGAATAAATGAATAAAGCAATAACTTTGTGTGGTCAAAAAGCAAAAAAAAGCATCAATTGCTAACAACATCATTACGTAGTCGAGAAATCCATGCCAAGGAAAAAAGGATGGCTAATAATACGACGATAGTTGCTGTTTGCACATTAAACGAGCCATAGCAATTAAAGTTCCAGACATGAAGAAAGAAAAAAAAAAGGAGAATTTAGTAATCTTAAAGGTGCAGAAAATGAATGTGTCTAAGGCAAGATGATTATGAAATAAATGATTGAGAGCCAGACCAGCCGGCCATATGATTGATTGTTATCTGTAGCGAAAAAGAATTCAATAATTTCAAATCACGCTAAAAGGAGCAAGGCAAACTCCAACGAACGGGACTTTATTGTATTGTATTTTTTTTTTCAGCGGGCTGGGAATAATTACGCATAGGAGTGGGGTCAAGCCTAAAATATGCAGCAATAGGAGGGGATTGGTGCCACTGTTGATGATGCAAACTAAAGTATATAAGAAGCATAAATGGCCACTTTTTTTAATTAGGTAGACAATATGTGGATTTTTTTGTGCTATTCCTGAAAGAGGATCTTCTCTCTAGCCCAGCAAGGATCGATAATATCAAAACAGATAATGGTTAACGAAAACCCTCCAGTCTATACAACATCTACCGGTGCACCGGTTTCTGACCCATTCTCAACACAGAGAATTTCGGTAAAGAAGGATGGCTACAAGTATGCCCCACCAATGGGACCATTGCTTCTGCAAGATTTTAAATTAATTGACTCATTGGCACATTTTGACAGGGAGAGGATTCCTGAAAGAGTCGTCCATGCTAAAGGAGCCGGAGCGTTTGGATATTTCGAGGTCACAGATGACATTTCTGATGTGTGCTGCTCGAAGTTCCTTGACACCATTGGCAAAAAGACAAGAATCTTTACCAGATTTTCCACTGTGGGTGGAGAAAGAGGATCAGCTGATTCGGCAAGGGATCCAAGAGGTTTTTCCACCAAGTTTTACACTGAGGAGGGAAACTTGGACTTAGTGTACAATAACACACCTATATTCTTTATCAGGGATCCAACAAAGTTCCCATACTTTATCCACACTCAAAAGAGGAATCCGCAAACTAATTTGAAGGATGCCAACATGTTTTGGGATTATCTTACAGCCAACCAAGAATCACTTCATCAGGTGATGTATCTTTTCTCAAATCGTGGAACTCCGGCATCTTTGAGAATGATGAATGGTTATTCTGGTCACACGTACAAATGGTATAACGCAAAGGGGGAATGGAAGTATGTCCAAGTGCACTTCAAAGCAAAGTTGGGTGTTCACAATTTGAATAACGAGCAAGCTGGAGAGCTTGCAGGCTCTGACCCGGATTTTGCAACAAAAGATCTATTTGAGGCTATTGAGAAGGGTGATTATCCAGTGTGGGAATGCTACATCCAAACAATGACCATTGAAGAGGCCAAGAAATTGCCATTCTCTGTCTTTGACCTCACCAAAGTCTGGCCACACAAACAATTTCCATTAAGGCATTTTGGTCGCATGGTGCTCAATGAAAACCCACAGAATTACTTTGCTGAAGTGGAGCAAGTGGCATTTTCACCTTCTAACACTGTTCCAGGCATGGAGGCCTCGAATGACCCTGTGCTACAATCCAGGCTCTTTTCATATCCGGATACCCAGAGACACAGACTCGGAGCCAATTTTGCACAGATTCCAGTGAACTGTCCGTTTAAATCTGGCTCGTTTGCCCCACAAATAAGAGATGGCCCTATGTGTGTCAATGGAAACCTTGGGCCAACTCCAAATTATCCTAATGCCTATAATTGTCCTGTTCAGTATAAAGCTAAGGCAAAATCCTCTGGAGATAAGCCTGACGAACAATACGCAGGGGAAGTTGTTCCGTTCCATTGGACTATTACTGACTACGATTACGTTCAACCAGGTAAGCTTTGGGATGTTCTTGGAAAACAGCCTGGTGAGCAGGAGGCGCTAGTCCATAATGTTGCTACCCATGCAATTAATGCCAATGATGAGATACAGGAGAGAGTGTGCGAATATTTCGGCAAGGCCAATCCCGAAATAGGAACATCAATTCACCGTGCTCTTCAGGAGTTAAAGAACAAGGGTAAAATGTAACGTGTTTGCTGATTAAGTATGCGGGCTTACTTTATTGACAGGATAGTTAATGTTTGCATTTTTATTGGCGATATACTTATTTTGGAGGTTAACTTTAAGAAAGACCCGATTTACTTACTCCCTTGACTTTTTATATATCGTGAATATTACTTATCGCCGTGTTTATTGAGCAGGAAGAATGTGTATGAATAAGAACAAAACAAAAAAAAATTTGAAGTTTAAATAAACTTATTTGCCGATATTTTCTCTTTCAGGCAGTTCTAGCCACTGCAGATACGACGTGAGGCAATCACTTCAAATGTTTATTTTACTGGCAAGATTAGCTGCCCAATAAAATTTATTTTCAGGTCGCCTTATCTTTAATAATTTCTGATGAGATAAGAAAGAAAATTTTAACATATATAGAGGGGAGCACACACTCCCTGTTCCACTTTTTTTATCACTTTTTTTTTTTGTTGAAACTTCATTACACACTTTCCTGTAAGCCCTATAAGCGGCTCATAATAACGACAGCAACATGCCTTGCCATTGCTCAAAACCCCGCAAGTCCCTGTCTGCAAGTCCGGTTGGTCATTCCACACCTCAAAAGCATTGCAAATGTGGATCTGGTGTGGGTAAAACTGGAGAGAACAGCCAGATGAAGTCATCCTGCGGATCCTCAGATGATCATGGGAAAAGATGTAAGTGTGGCTCCGGATGTGGTTGTCCGGGATGCAACACAACGAAATTATAAAGCTATAGGTTAGCAATGAAATGAATTGAAGCTGGCTACTTACTTGAAAATACGATGACAGCATATAAACATACCTTACACATTAGATCTTGTGGGAATATAAACAGTTTTTTTTACTGAGGATTGAGTATCCAAGAATCGAGAGCTTTCCTCTTTTCTATCTATCTAATACCACATTCCTAATAGTCAATCATAAAGTAAAATTATGCACTTAATGTAATGTAAGTTACATCTCTACACACAATTATTTGTCTTAGTAATTTTGTGCGTTTGATTCGCAGGAAAAATTGACTGTCTGCTGTCTGATTCTCTAAATTCCAAATTTACTTACTGTCTGCTACAATAGACTGGTAAGGGGAAAAAATTTGGGGTAAGCAAGAAGTAGTAGAAATCGGGGAAAACGCAAAAAAGGAGAAGAGAGAAAAAAAAAAAACTTGACCTATAGAGAGCAATTAAATGTAGCTTCGTATATACACCAAACTTATAAAAAAAAGCTACTATTGGTGACAGTTATTTATTTTTCATAAAGAACCTTTTAAACGAGCCTGTAACCGCTTGCTGCTCAAGTTACTTCCAATCTACTTTTAAGGCAGGGCGAATTCCTCAAATCGAATATATACATCCTACAACTTAGACTGCTCTGAATATTATACAAATTGTATATATATATAAATTGAGCTCAGAAACAAGCATCTCTCACACAATTATCTGAGAACACGCTCAGAGAAGAAAGCCATACAGACATTACTTTGTATTAGGACGTGACATAATGTTCAAATCAATCACAAAGTCTGCTGGTGGGGTTAAAACCACCGGAAGAAGACTTTTGGCTACAGCTCAGGCAACCCCAAACAGAGTGCACGGTGGACTACAAGACCAAGACAGAATCTTCCAAAATTTGTACTTGGGAAACTCTAAGAGATGCCACACTGGCCCTTGGGATTTGAAGAGTGCTATGAAGATCGGCGACTGGTACAAAACAAAAGAGATCATCCTAAAAGGAGACAAATGGATCATCGATGAAATGAAGAAGTCGGGACTTCGTGGACGAGGCGGTGCAGGCTTTCCAAGCGGATTAAAATGGTCATTCATGAATCCGCCAGGATGGGAGAAGAATCTTGGACCAAGATATGTGGTTGTGAACGGGGATGAAGGTGAGCCGGGTACCTGTAAAGATCGTGAGATTATGAGGAAAGAGCCTCACAAGTTGGTGGAAGGATGTCTTCTTGCCGGAAGGGCCATGAATGCGACAGCTGCATACATTTATGTGAGAGGAGAGTTCTACCATGAGGCCGAGGCTTTGCAAAGGGCAATTGATGAGGCATATGCAGCGGGCTTTTTGGGTAGGAATGCATGCGGCTCAGGATATGACTTTGATGTGTTTGTGCACAGAGGAGAAGGTGCGTACGTCTGTGGTGAAGAAACGGCATTGATTGAGTCGTTGGAAGGAAAGCAAGGGAAGCCAAGATTAAAGCCTCCATTTCCAGCAGGTGTTGGTTTATTTGGCCGACCATCTACTGTGACGAATGTGGAAACCGTTGCAGTTGCGCCAACAATTTTGAGGAGAGGAGGCAGTTGGTTTGCGTCTTTTGGACGTGAGAGGAATCAGGGAACGAAGCTTTACTGTATATCCGGTAATGTGAATGAGCCATGCACGGTTGAAGAGGAAATGTCTATGCCATTAAAGGACTTGATCGAGAAACATGCCGGTGGTGTCAAAGGAGGCTGGGATAATCTTCAAGCTGTGATTCCAGGTGGCTCTTCCACGCCTATTCTTACCGCAAAGGAGTGTGAGGACATGATCATGGACTACGACAGTTTACGGGACGCGGGATCTGGATTCGGTACTGCCGCAGTTTCTGTCTTTGACAAGCAGGCAGACGTTGTTCAAGGAATACAGAGGCTCTTGGCATTTTACAAGCACGAATCTTGCGGACAATGTACACCATGCAGAGAAGGATCAACGTATCTTTCGAAGATGATGGACAGATTGGCAATTGGCCAGGCTAATGAGAAGGAGATTGATCAGGCAATGGAGTTGACCGACAAGGTTTGTGGCCATTCTATTTGTGCCATGGGTGAGGCTTTCAGTTGGCCGTATCAAGGATTGGTGAGGAAGTTTAGACCACTTTTGGAAGAGAGGATCAAGAACTACAGGAAGGCACACAAATTGGACGACCGTGAACTCAAGAATGGTGGTTGGTACAAGGGCATTAATATAAAGGATGGTGCGGTTGAAGGCTCTCCAATGCCTCGCGGTTCTTTATATCATTGAGGTCTAATGATCTGAAGAGTACTGAAAGCATAAAAAAAGAATGCTAATAGATGGGCACAAAGCAAAAGAGAAATTCAGAGTTCGATGAGAAGAAAGATGTCTCTATTGACTCAATCCAAACGCGACCGCTTGCGTATAACATTCATACATTCACAGAGGCTAGTTATATTTATTTATTTATCTATTGAATTACCTATTCATTTATTTATTGTTCTTCAATCATGTAGGAAGGTGACGGGACGAGGAGAGAAAGAAAATATGGAGGACAATAAAACAACAGAAATGAAATATATTGTTGTCATATTGACAGAAGAAAAACAAAGCAAAAAAAACAGGTAACAGGATACAGTAATTAGCCGGTATCATTCCGGTAGGTGAGTTTCTGCCGCGTGGGCCGGATCATATCTTAAAAGAGAAAAAATAAAAATAAAAATAAAAATAAAAATGCAAGCAAAAAAAAATAAGAACCTGAAAACAGGGAAACTCCAACAGAATTCTGCTGGTAGGAACTGAAAATTTGGTGAATAAACAAGGTGGTGTCCTGCACTGACTGCATAGTCAATAAATATTATATTTCTTCTACAGACTATCACTTTTTTTTTCTCAGAATCTTGAACAAGAAACAACATTTATCTGTGGGCAGGAATCTTGACTGGATCATCTGAAACATGAAGGCATCGGTCATTTCCGCAATCCTCCTGGCTTGTTGTACTCTTTCTTCCGCGGCTATAATACCGGAAGGTGCACATCACCAGTTGAGGAGGGGAAGAAATTCACATAAGGCCAAGCTACCTTCAGACAGGGAATTTGGCGATTACCATGGTGTAAGTGCAGACAAGGGAATGTTGCAATCTGAAGTGAACGCGTTACCACACTCTAGAACTGACGGAGAAGAGGAAAAGGCCAACTCGAATTTGAAAAAAAGAGGAGCGGACTCACCTCTAGAGTCGTTCATGCTCAGCATTACCATGATTGCAGTGAGTGAGATTGGCGATAAGACTTTTCTTGTTGGCACTATTATGGCTATGAGATATCCTCGGGCACTTGTTTTCTCGTCCACTTTTGCCGCGTTGGGCTTGATGAGCGCTTTGTCTGGACTCTTGGGGCACACGCTTCCAACCTTGTTGTCCACGAGAGTGACCAGATTCCTGGCTGCTTTCCTCTTTCTTGTGTTTGGAACCAAGTTGCTGCGCGAGTGTCTTGCTACCAGAAAAGGGCAAGGTGTTGAAGGCGAGATGAGCGAGGTTGAGGAGGAGATTTCTGCTAAGGCGATCAACGCGAGATCAGATACCGCTGAAGGTGGAGCAAAGTTGGGGAGAACAAGCGACAAGTCTCTCAGCAGGGTTGCAAAACTTAAGAAGATCACCTTGGGACTTTGTCACAAATTCTTCTCCCCCATATGGTTGGAGATTTTCATCATGACTTTCTTGGGAGAGTGGGGTGACAGATCTCAGATTGCTATCATTGCGCTGGCGGCAGGCTCTGACTACGTCATGGTGATCATAGGAGGAATTCTTGGTCATGCCGCATGCTGTGCAATTGCCGTTATCGGTGGTAAGTATCTCGCCTCTAAGGTGTCTGTGAGAACCATACTTATGGGTGGTACGATTGCATTCTATGTCTTTTCTTTGACCTACTTCTATTCGGCATACTACTACGACGAGGAGGCAGAGGTTGAGTCTGTGAAACAGCTGGTTGGTGAAAATTAGCGGTCATTTCCATGTATCATAGACTCCATTTTGCATTAAATATATATAACTAGAGGAAATTTCCTATTTTCTTACCATTATACAGTATTGAAATATATTTTCTATCTTTTGCTCTCTGTTGTCACTTTTGCTCTTATAGACTCTTTCGCCAACTGCCTTATTTTATCTCGCGTTCTCATTTCCAATAAATTCCAATCGTCCTTCATTTCCTCCTCATATAACGGTATTGTTTCATCATCATCATTATTATCTTTTCCTTCTAGCTGCTCATTTTCAATCATCTCGTTCTTCAGAAATGCCTCATATTTTTCACTAGCTTCTTCCAGAAGCTTATCCGATTTCGATACCACGTCAGTCCCATTACCACTACTTCCTGATGTTAATGTATCAACTGCTCTTGTTTCCCGTTGGCTTTCGGGATTAAAATTCCTAAATTTGATCTTTATTTCTCTCTGGCCTGTGTTTAAACTGGTATGTAACCGTTTAACTGATCCATGGGGGATATCTGCAGTCCTCTTTTCACTCATCATGAGAAGGCTCCAGTTCTATTCTATACCTTATTGATCGTGTCTTCGGCTATCCTGCATTTGCCAACTGCACTGGCAATTCAGCTTTTCTTCGTCTTATTTGCATGGATGTGTACAACTAACTGGCTTGGAAAAAATCAGGCCGTCATCTCTTATCAGAATTTGTGAAAGCTCGCCCAAACTACCTCCTTACACCTCGAGATACGTTTTTCCACATTCAATTGCTCCAGTTATCCCGTATATTCAAGTTAGATCCAAGAAAAAGGCAATGGCTTCTTCTATAATACTATAACATCAGGAACAACCCAGTTACATTACAATAAAATACAAATATGAACTTCATGATGAACAGGACGATCTCGCCGGTAACTCTGAGACCCTATTGGCGATTTCCTAAGAGGCATTTTCATATCACGCACTTTCCTTTGGACAACGATCTTCCAAAAGGTCCAAGTCTCGACACACATCAATTCGTGAGAGATCTTATGAAGGAGGGATTTACAGAGCAACAAGCCCAGGCGGCGGTGCACATAGTATCGAAATCGATTGGACGTGGAATCGAAAGATACGCTTCAAATATGGCAACTAAAGAGGTTCTCAACAAGATGTCATATCAGCAAAAAGTGGACTTTGCTAAGTTGAAAGGCGAACTTCAAATGATCGACAAGTCGGAATTTAACTCACTCAGAAACGAGCAGGAAAGGCTTCAGAACGATATCGAGAAGATGAGCACAAAGTTCAAAGAAGAGATCAATAAGAGCTTGTCGAGTGTGAGGTTGGATCTCTCTTTGGAGAAAGGGCGGATAAGGGAGGAATCATCTACGTACGATTTAAAGATCAAGGAGACAGACACGCGAATTAACCAAGAGATCTACAACTTGAAAGTTCAAATAGATAGCGTGAAGACGACTGTTCTGCAATGGCTTTTTGGTGTTTGTACCGGTACATTCGCTCTAATTTTAGCTTATGTGAGATTTGCTAGCTGAAGAGCCCGTACTTTAAGCTTAGAGTTATTTAGTGGTTAAATTCAATAGAATCACATTTACATGTTCCTCATACGAAGAGAATATCAAATTTATTTTTCTTCTCTATACAGAAACTGGTACCAATTTCGCAAGTTAATGGAGTTCAGCTACAGATCATGAACTTACAACTTGAACAAGTCCTTCAAGATCTTTATGGTATCCTCAGGTGTCTTGACAGAGTGGCCGATCGTTCTCTTATCGGTGTAAATCTCCCAGTCATTACCGCCCTTGTAAGCCTTGTCACCAAAGAAATGGATAGTGTCAAAGCCCTCATCCTTGATAAGGTCCAAGCAGTAAGTCTTGTCCCATCCGGTTGGGAAGACGTCAAAAGATATCTGACCACCAATGGAGTAGGTCAAGCCCAAATCTGGAAACTCCTTTCTAAGAGCCTCAACCATGTTCTCTCTGATCTTGTGCTTAAGATCGTACTTCTCGTACTCGTTTCTCTCCTCGGTAGAAACATTTCTTCCCACTGGAGACACGTTCACCAAACCCTTTCTGAACTCAATGAAAGTTCCTCTTCTGAATGGAAGGTCGATCTCTGACAAATACTTCAACATGAACTTGGCCAACCTGTTGTACTTCTCCTCTCCTATCCACTCGATGAAAGAGTTTGAAGGAAGCTTCTTGCCCAGTCTGTAAGCTGTAAGACCATTTTCGGAGAAACAGAAGTCGAAGTGGTCAACAACGTCATCTCCCAACTGCTCCTGCTGCTTCTTCAAGTCGGAACCTCCAACAAATCCAATGGCACATTTCTTTCTGACATCGGCAAGAGTCTTTTTCATCTCTGGAGAGACGGTTAATCTTGCTGGTGTAAGTGTACCATCAACATCGAAAAGACACAAGGTCTTTGGATGCTCTCTGTCTGCAAAACTGCTCATTTTTTGTGTTTATTTTAATATATAAAAAGCAAATGTAATATTAGGAATACCAAATATGATTTATAAACAAGTTTAATGGTATAGAAGTAAGTTTAATTAGGGACGGCAGAAAATGAAAATGTGTCCTTCTTTTTTATATATATATATATACACTACCATTTAGATATTTTTTTTTTGGTTGTATCTCCCATATTTTACTTTCGCGGTGATCGATATTTACGTTGAGCTTACCCTCACTTTTTCTTGATTTCGTGTTTCATGAAATTTTCCCTCTCTTCGGGCTAGTTTCATTCTTTTTTCTTTGATTTTTCCACCTCATATCTATTGTTTCAAGTGAAACGACTCCTGGCAGGTTCCACGAGGCGGTTCGTCATAATTACAAAGGATTCTCTTTCCAACTTCTTAACATTCTGCAGTTGTTCTCTGTCCACTTTTTTGGTACTTTACTGTAGTGAGGTTTCTTGTTTTTTTTATTCATATACTTTCACTAGATCGAACTACGGGTTGAATGGATTCTCCTTTGCTCTGTAAAAAATGAAGAACATGTCGGAATGGTACGATATCTTCTCGGTTGCTTCTTTAAAAGAGGACCAGATTTTAAGAAATTTTAAATTGTCAGTAGTCAACCTTCATTTTAGTCCCTTGCGTTATGGCGCTAAATCTAAAATGCTACGTTTTCTTTCTCCAAACTGCGTCTTCGCAAACTGACATTCTAGTACCTCTTAATTACCTCTTAATTCTCTGAGTTTAAATTTTTTAAAAAAAAAACCTTGTTTATCCGCGCTTCATTATTTCTGCTTTAGCATTATTTTCTTTTTTGCCTGGTCTGAAAGGATTTCCTCATACCAAGACACAAAAAACAGAATACCGAATTATTTGAACTCCAACGAGGTATATATTTAAATATATTTTCAAAGAAATCTAAATGAATTTCTTTACTCGACACATGAAACAACACAAGAAGCAGCTTTTCCACGACTTTTAAAGGCGAAACACCTCTCAGATATTGGCCCTATTTCCGGCCCAGCTATACTCAGCAATGGGGTCCGTTAACATTTCATATCCTATACTAGTTTCGACAAGCAACAGGTCTCTTAGTAATTATCTCAAAACTGCTGAATTATCCTCAGCCAGCTCTTTTAAAGAGGCTCTCACGTCCGGCTCTATCAGCTCGCATACATCAATTAGCACTTATAGGAGTAGCCAGTATAACGTGAGCGAATCCAGTTTTTCGGGCCTAAAGACATATTTGAGTTCTAGAGATTCCATTTATGTTGGCAAAGTCTATTTTGGAAGTGTTGGGGTCTATATTGCTAAAAAACATGAAAATTACGGCAAAGTAAAGTGTTCAAGACATAAGCATGCAATTCATCTTTCCAGAGAATTTAAAACTCGTTCTTCGAACTCCATAAATCAAAATCTCCTTGATATTGGAAGCAATGAACTGGCTATCTTGAGTTATATTGTGCATTAACAGTGAAGATGGTAAAACAGTTCACAACTAAAAGCATTAAGTTGCCATTAATAAAATGATATTGGCTTTGTCCGGTGGCCTGTATTTTTATTAGAGCATATATGTACTTCATATATGTGTTGAGAATGAAAATTCGGTTTATGTTTTATCATGTTTCATGGTTACAAATCTAATATAGTACCAAATATAAAGAAGGAAATCCTTGAAGTTTATTGCTCTTCTTTTTCTTGCACGCTTCTCACACCGCTGTCAGAAAATCGCGGTCACCTGATATAGTAGGAATAGGATTTGAAAATGGCTAAACAAATTTAGCGTGAGAAAGAAAAAAAAACAGATCTGTCTGAATCAATCTGCCTGTACCACAACTATCAATATTCAAAACTTCATCGTGAAAGTTTGCGATCGACTAATTTGGTGATAGTATACAATAGAATAGAAAATATTAACTCGACTACACACAAATAAACACGATGGACCAGAAAGAAACGATACAGAAACTTATATCAGAGTTACCGGAGATAATTAAAAGTGCTGAGTATGATGAGTTTTATGGATACCAATTGGATTCCAAAGGTGAGTTTTACGACCCTAATATAGTTGAGCATTTAATGCACAAGCTATTAAAAGCTTACGGATTTGATCTTGAAGAAACAAAAAAGCATATTTTGGCTATTTTGAAATGGAGAAAGCATTTTGATCCAATAAGTGCCGCCTTCATAGAAAAGCATGATCCAAAGTTTAAAAAGATTGGAGCATTGTCATTGAACAAAGACGGAGGTGCATGCGAAAAGGTAATAACTTGGAATTTCTACGGAACAATAGATGATCCAAATGAAGTGTTTGGTCATGTTGATGAATTCATAAGGTGGAGAGTTGGTTTGATGGAGCAGGCCTTGCAATTGCTTCAATTTGACGATTCTACAAACAACTATATGGTTCAGGTCCATGATTATAAAGGAGCATCTCTGTTTAGTATGACTAGCAGCGCAAAAAAAGCATCTACTAGCATTATAAAACTTTTTGGAGACTATTACCCAGAAGTTTTGTCTAAAAAATACTTTGTGAATGTTCCATTTTTGATGTCCTTTTTGTTCAATGCTTTCAAGTCTTTTGTTGCGGTGGAAACTAGAAATAAATTGACTATGATGACTAATGGATCACAACTTGTTGATTATATTCAAGGTTCCGGTATACCAGCAATGTACGGAAATAAAGGAGGAAAGTCTTTAGATGACATCAGAATTGTGTTTGACCGGTCCAAGTATAAACTTCCAGACTATGTTGCATATTTAGTTGAAGAGAAACTGTCCAACACCGTGGATTGACAATTTTTAGGGTTTGTTTGCTTGTAGGTGCATCTTTTCAACTTACAACTAGTATTATTACCTGTAACTTATGAATAAAAGCTTGACTAGAATACTAATAAATATGAAAAAGTAGTTATGGCAGAACGATGAATTGTATTGGAACTGGCCTCCTTAATTTGATTAAAGGCATACAATATATTTCAGTCTATTGTACACCATCATTTGACTTCCTTTCAATCTTTATTACAATCCTTAATTTTTTTTAAGGCCCTCTTTTTTTATCTTTCCTCTTTTTTTTTGTCTGCGTTTGCGATTCTTTTAGTATTTTTGTTTGTGTGTGTTTCTACGTATATCTTTGATAAGGCCTTTTCCGCTTTGACGCAATCGTATCTATCCGAATTATTTCTTTACTGGCAACCTTTAAAGAGAAAGACTCAATAGTGTATAAACTACAAATAGTCTGATATTTCTGCTGCAGAGCCAATTGCCTGCATCTGTCTTTTCAACTAACCGGAATTTCCTAATATAATCCACAATTTAGCAAAATAGCTTTCTTTATGGCTGTCTACTGATATGCAGAAGTTACATTTGAAGAGTCCCTTCAAAACTTCGGGAAAACATCAGGACCACAGATCCAATTATACTTCTCCTTTACGCAGGGATGCAAGTCCAAATTCGAGAATGATTCTTTCAAATGTTTCGTCTTCTTCGAGTATTGCTGATAAATCAAAAACGTTTACGGATAGGAATTCACGCTCAGTTTCTCCTTGTAATTCTTCACCGGCTCACTCATCTGCTTCTGACAATGGTTGTAGCAGAAGTATTTTTGAAGAACTACAAAATTCGAATGCTGCAAAGAGTAATGGGGGCTCAAGTGACATTGGTGTAGGTAGTCTTTCAAGTGATTTTTCTCGCTTGAACATGTCTCAGAGCGAATTGCGAGAGGCTTCTGCAAGTAATCCAGCTTTGGTGTTAGAGATGGATCTCGACTGTAAAGTTAGATTCATCAGTCGAAGTTGGAAACACATTGTTGGAACAGACATTTCAAAGATTGTCCGTAAGCCTATCAGCAAAATTATAGTCGGTACGGATGACGATAAGGAAGTTTTTGAGAAAGCCACAAAGATCATGATCAAAGATAATGAAAGCTATAGAATCAGATTTATTGTTCAGACGAATTTGATTTCCCATGTTAGAAATCTTACGATCAAGCATGTTCATAATGCTGACGTCAATGATAAGGATGAGGACGATAGCACTGAGCATTTTGTTGATGCTAGCGCCGAAATTAGTATAAACAGCGGATCAGGGATCGATTTGGCAGGCGACAAGAGATCTAGCGTATCCTCACAGAGATCAAAGAACAGCCAAACGACCTCTTCAACAGGAGTTAGTGCTGAGCGTCTTGCGGAAAGTACAATCTGTGAAACACAAGTTGGTTCTCCTTCGGCATATCCAATGACATCTACTGTTGTATCTTCTTCCTCAGATGATGACTCCATTAGCATAAAATCATCCAGTTCTACAATAACTACGGATGGTGGAGTGATTGAGCTTGAGGCACAAGGTATATTGATTTCTGATCCCCGTACCGGAAAGCCGACACATTCGATGTGGATCGTTAAGCCGTGGATACCACTAAAAGAAATCAATTTAGAGATGCCCGAGGACCTTATATCAACACTTGGATTTGGAGCAAATCTGTTGGAATCGTACCTACTCCATTTGAATGATTTGGGCGTGATAGATGAAGAGCGACTGCCACAACCTCCGTTACAGTTATGCAGGATTTGTGAACAAAATGTTCCAGATTGGTGGCTTGAAAGACATACCGAATTGTGTGCTCTAGAGCATCGTGTTGAGGATTCTGTCTATTCAGCGCAAGAGATTCTTCAGGAGCATAGAAACGTTCTTGGCAAGATTTACACGAAGATGATCACCCAGAAAGAGCCCGTGAAACGACTTAGGGGTGCTGAATATACAAAAAGTTCTGATGGTAATGAGAGTGCTAAAACGGCCGGTTCCGTTATAGAATACAGGGGATTTGTGGTAAATGATTTACCACGACAGGAGCAAAATACGGCAGTAGATGCAAATCATTTGCCTGGATCCTCCCAAAACCAGATGTTACGGAATTTATTGCAGATGCTCAACTATATTGATGAAGCTCTACAGATAAACACAGGTGAGGTTAGGGGAAACGCAACGATAATTCATGTGAAACATACAAGTGTGGCTGGATCACCAACAGTGACAGCTAATTCACAGATTTCGTACTCTCCAGACTCTACAAGACACTTGCATCGTTTGGAAAAGATGAGTCTTGGAATTTCTGATGACCCAATAGTGAAAAAGATAATCGAGGATACTTCGGAGCTGTGCCAGGCAAAATTGGATAGCATTGTAAGACTAGCACACGTACAACAGTCTGTGGATAGAATTACTAGTGAGACGGATACTATGGTTTTGCAGGCAATTCAGAGTACAATTTCCAAGATAAAGGATCAGGTGTTTGGTTACAGTGGGAGTGAAGTGGAAGAAGACAGCGATATATCTAATGAGAGCATTCATCATGGGAATTCTGGAGCAATACAGGCTCCCGTGCCCATCAGATCTCCACAGCCACGATTACCATCGAATGCATCTTTTGGAAGTAACGATGGTAGCTTGCTAAGTGGGCGGAGATCGGCGAACTCGGTGAGAGCTCCAATATTCAATTATATGGAGAGCAACCATGGTAGTTCAACGCGACTTGTCTCTGAGGATCGAAGAAGTACGTCAGGTTCGAACACTCCTAGAAGTACTAGAGGAGTTGCAAGAGCTTCAACTCCAGTAATCTCGGTATACGGTGATGATAACAGGGAATGTCGATCTTCTGTCTCCAATTCGTCGATTCCAGCATATCTTTCCCCAAGAAGGCCACTTTCTCCAAACTACAGCATCCCGCTAAGCAATATCCAGCGAAACTCGAAGGGAAGTGGTAATAGTGCGCTGTCAAGAGCTGTTTCTCCATTTTCTTCTCCATTACCAGTGGGGACAAATGCAGATAGTACTAATTCAAATAGTGACCCAAACATTCTCTTACCATCGACTGTTGGACAAGGAAGTTTTAGCGCCACGGTCCCAGGAACTGGCAACTTGACTTCTTTAGAAAAAATACCATTGTCGCCACTTCTTGTTCCCCAACAACCTAAGCAAACACTTCCATCGATAAGAGATTATGAGGTGGTGAAACCAATCAGTAAGGGAGCGTTTGGATCAGTGTTCTTGGTCAGGAGAAAGCTTACTAAGGAGTACTATGCAATGAAAGTTCTTGCAAAGACTGATATGATTGCAAAGAATCAGGTTACGAACGTCAAGGCAGAAAGAGCCATTATGATGGCGCAGACAGACTGCCCGTATGTTGTTCAACTTGTCGCATCTTTCCAGAGCACCAACTATCTCTACTTGGTCATGGAATACATGAATGGTGGGGATCTTGCGACATTGTTGAAGAACATGGGCACGATGCCGGATGGCTGGGCTCGTAGGTACATCGCGGAAGTTATTATCGGTGTGGATTATTTGCACAAGAACGGGGTTGTACACAGAGACTTAAAGCCTGACAACCTTCTTATCGATCAGAATGGACACATCAAGCTCACTGACTTTGGATTGAGCCGTATGGGTTTGGTTCGCAGACAGAAAGGAAGACTTTTTCCTAGTTCCAGCCAGCCTTTGGGCAACACCGCCACAATCTACTCATCACATAACAGCTCATCTGGAAGTATTCGGAACTCTAATAGCTCGTCTCCTACTGTGATGGCTGTCGAAGGACATGCTGGGGATAGAAGATCTCTTGGGTCGATTAGTTCTTTAGAAGAGTTACGCAGTCCTGTTGGTAGTATCAAACTCGCACACGGACCACTCAATTCTAGAGGTTCTTCCTATAGCTCGTATGTTTCAGCGGGATCTCAGAATCAGCACAGAGCTGTCTCCGTTTCTACTGGACCTGTTTCTCATTCAGCTATATCTAGCAACTCTCCTCATTCTGGTTCACCTTTAGCCACTCCGACAACTGATATCGATCAGTGGCACCAACGAAAGTCGAGTAACTCTTCATTGGCCGCTGCTGCCACTTTAGCTGCTGCATCTGCTGCCTCACCTTCTCCTTTAATTAAATCTCAGCTATCCAAGAAGACAAATGCTCAAACTTTGCTTGTATTCACTGGCAAGGACGGCAAGTCATTAAGGCTCCCTGAGATCACCAACTATGCATTGTTTGATCCAGAGCAGTCGGCAAAGTCCAGGAGATTTGTTGGCACACCGGACTACTTGGCACCAGAAACAGTTGCTGGTAAGGGACAGGACGAAGTCTCGGATTGGTGGTCTGTTGGCTGCATTCTCTTTGAGTTCTTGTTTGGATATCCACCTTTTAACGCGGACAAGGCAGAGAATGTGTTTGAGAACATCCTCAATGGTCAAATTCAGTGGCCGCATCTTGATCAGAAACAGTTCAAGACGTATTGCACAGATGAAGCCAAGGATCTTATTGAAAGATTGTTAATAAAGAATCCTGCACAAAGACTTGGCTTGCATGGATCGAAGGAAATCATGGATCATCCGTACTTCAAGGGTTTGAACTGGAGTAATCTTTTCGAAGAAGTTGCATCATTCGTTCCAAATATGGATACTGTTGATTCGACGGATTATTTTGATAAGAGAGGTGCAAAGATGATTTCATTGGAGAAAGAAGCGGATGATGATGAAAACGAATTACGTGGCAATGACATAGATGATGAACATGGTAGCTCCTTACTTGGTACGGAGGTGCCTCCTCTAAGGCACAAGTCATCTGTGTCATCAGTTCTTTCGCAAGGAGTCGTGGGTGATTATTCTGTCCACCGTGGATCTTTGATCGGTGAGGTTGGTAATGTGAAACGCTCAGATTCTGCAGCCTCATCAGGAGAGTCGCCTTTAAGACAGAGCTTTTCGAAAAATCCAGCCCAGATGAGATTGACAAGTAAAAGAGAAAGACGTGGTTCCAGGTTGAAAGACACCTCATCATCTTCAGAGTTTGGATCTTTTCAATTCCGCAACTTGGCTTTACTGGAGAAACAGAATAAGGATGTTGTCAACAGGTTGAAGACAGAGCATCTTGAAAGAAGAGGAAGTATATCCTCGATGGGTTCTTCAGACAGTTACAGTTTGAATTTGAACATGAATTCGCCCAGTATTTCATCTACTTCGGGTGCCATTACCCCGGTAAATAAAGGTTCTTTGGGACCCATAGGTTCAATTTCACCTAGAATGATGAAGTCACCCTCGATCAATCTGTCCGGTACTCCTCTTTCGGCTCTTAAGTTACAACAGCAACAACAACAACTCCATGTGGTCCCTCACAGTAACTCTGGGGCATCATTAGAGTCACCAGATTCGCCATTTGCCCTAAAATCGTTGACGAGAAGTGTTGGAAATTACACAGACCAATCATCCTCATTCTCTGATAACGAAGAAAGAGCATCTATCATTGCAAAAGTCATGCGGAGAAGGTCAAGACGAAGATTAACTAATAGATCTGCTTCATCATCAGGAATTACTGCTGGATCCTCCGATAGCTTCAAAAAGCTATTTAGTGTTTTAGATGTGTTGCTCTGCGAACCAATCCCTATCTATAGATATGCGATTGAAAAGGATTTGAGAAAGTTTAACTGCAATGTTGTAGCAGTGTCCGGTGGCTCAGAACTCGTCAAGCGCGGAACTAGTGGTGTTAAGTTTGATTTGATATTCACATCTACCAAGCTCTCTAAGCTTGATGCTAGAGATCTCATCAAGTTGATAAGACATACGCCGTGTGTTAATTCAGACACTAAAGTTATAGCCTTTACACCATCTTACCATGATATTATAGGAGGTGGCATTTTCAATGATGTTATTGAATATCCTATAACTACGGAAAAAATTAAATCTGCTGTTGAGGAGTACAGAAAGCACATGAAATCTGAAGAGGAAGCTATTGTCACAGACACTGAATAATGTCTATCTTTTTTTATATAAATACATCTCTATTCTAGGGGATAGTATTGCAATTATTTATACGAGGATAAAATAACAAGAATAGTTGAACGGATCAACGATAATCAAAAAAAAAGCATAGTTGTAATAACCAGTTCACTGGGATTTGACGACAATCCCAAAAGCCACTAGTAAAATCACAAATGAAATTGCAAAGTACGGTGCTACCTTCTCGTGGTGGTAGACTTTTGGCTCGGAAGCATCAATTGCCCTAGCTAGAGCATTCTGCATTGCTCCAAACGAAAATGTAGATTCTGCACGAGCGATGCATCTCTTTGAAGCCTTCTGAAGCTCAATCTCTGGTAAACCTTTTACCAACAAAAGAACCTCGGTCCATTTCTTTGCATCTGCCTTGACTGTAAATCCGGTGTAAGAATCCTTACTGGATGAATAATCCACAACTGTCTCCAACGGTCCACCCGTATTATCGGCAAGAACAAGTTTACCCATTCTCATTGCCTCAACAGGGACAATTCCAAAGTGTTCTCTTGATGGTGTGTAGAGAAGTAGATCTGTCTTTGAGAGCAAAGCATTTCTTATATCAGTAGCTATGGACGGCATAAATATCACCTGGCTATCTCCCAACTCAGATTCTGATGCTTGCAAAGTAGTAACGGTATATGAAAGCCCCAAAGTTTTGCATTTAGATTTAAGGTCCTCTAAGTATGTCTTGTTTTCTGTGACTCGTTCATCGTATCCTCCAGAGATTACTAGCCTCTCATTTAGATCAGCACCTTCCGACTTCAGATATAAGGCAAACGAGTCGATGGCTAGCTCAACATGCTTCTTTCTTTCAAATCTATTCACAGATAAGAAGAACGGATTCTGGCCAAAAAATCCGGAAACGCTATCTAGAGAATTATTATCAAGATCCACAACAGATGGGTTCACAGATAAGAAGAATGGATTCTGGCCAAAAAATCCGGAAACGGTATCTAGAAAATTATTATCAAGATCCACAACAGATGGTACACATGGATACACGACACTCATTGGTCTCTTCTCTTTAGCAATGCTCTTGAATTGCTTTAACACTGTCTTTTTCGTGAACTCGGAGTTAACCACGATGATATCAGCGGATTTCGTGGTCCATTCTTCAATCGTATCAAAAACATATCTGTATAAAGATCGTAAAAAGCCTTTATGAGAGGCTAGCAATTTGTCTGGAAAATGGCAGTAAAATAAGATCTTTGCCTCTGGACGTTTATAAAAGTGTAGCAAAGGGATACAATAAGCTAATTGGTCCACAAAGATTAAATCATAGTTATTTAACTTCCCGGTGAAAATAAGTAATAGCACTAAATACAACTGCCGTAGGAATGCAAAAACGACAGAAAACTTTCCAAACAAGTTTGTGGGAAGAAAATCACCGTAAACACAAACTTTGAACTCACCGTTCCGGACCTCTTCAAAGCAATGATTCAGATCACAGTGTGAAGTTAGCACTTTGACAACATTCTCTCTTCCGGAATCATTCTTCATATTTTTAACAGCCATTGCCGCGTCCACTACCAAACGTTCCGCACCACCTATTCCAAGATCTGGGTGTATAAATGCAACATCAAGACGCCTGTTGCTAGTTATATGAGCTGCCATTATGAAAAAGTCTGTCCTTTTGCTAATACAGAATCAAATTTGGCTAGATAAGCTTAAATATAGTTGCTCAGAGAAGTTAGTTCTTAATAAAGTAGAAAGCACCATTGAAATGACATGCGGAAAACTGGGGAAAATATTCATTAAAGTGAGATTCCATTCAGCCCGCGCTCAAGCGACAGAGCCCAAGCGACAGATTTCTGTGTGGTTCCAATTCACTGATAATATATTCATTTGAAAGTGAACTAAACTATGTATCTAGATACTATATAAGCAAAAAGAATTGTTTGTTGCTGATATAAAATCTTGTTCGAATTCACTAAATGAAAGCTTTACAAGGTTTAGATACTTGAAAAACTCAGAAGAATTTGCAAAAGAAATAAAATCACTGGAACACGATTATCTGTTTCTAGAAAGAGAACTGGTCTCTAGTTTTATCTTTTTTTCCCTCTTTCTGCATCAAGCAAATAAAAACTACTGTAAACTTCTTTATTATCAACAACAATTTAGACTCAGAAGTTTTATACTGATAAGAAACATATATTTTGTGTAGAAAGACTTGAACGATTTAACAGAGAAAGGATTCAAAAAATAAAGTATAGACAAAAATTATTAGCGCATCCGTACACCTAAGAGTTAACTTCTTCCGATTTTCATCCAAGTCTGCTGACAGAAATTGAAGAGCAGCACTACTACTTTCGTAATATTGCTTTATATATTCGAAAGGAGAGGAATACTTGACAAAAAACACATCAATGCTAGTTCCCCCAGATAATTTCGCACTTGTTGAGGATGGTGTATACAGATGCTCGAAGTTGGATCCAATTAATAATTCCTTTTTGGACACTCTAGAGCTTAAATCGATAGTATGGATGGATGAGGAGAATCCCACTAGAGTGCTATCAGAATACATGGAGGAGAATCACATCAGACTTTATCATATCACGGATTCAAATATATTGCAGGAGGACAGTGAAATCAGCAGTTTCAAGCATCAAGATTGGATGGTTTTAAGACCCACCCTAATTTCGAAAGTGATACGAATTCTTTTAAACTCTCGAATGAATCACAACTGTCTTCTTATTGACAAGAGTGCAGTAGTTGTGGGAATATTACGACACATTGAACGATGGTGTTACTCAAGTATTGCGAACGAGTACAGACTTTTTAGTGGGAGTAAAGCCAACTACTATGTTGAGAGCTTTCTTGAGCTGATCAACATAGAGTTGGAACCATTTCATGAGGAGGAAGAGGATGATGAAGAGAGCACAACAAATGCACACGGTAGACTGAAAGGAGAAGGCCGTAGGAGTTCATTTTGGAAGAATTCAGACTATACAGACAGAGATAAGAAGGGTCTTAGAGGGCAGAGCATAGTATACAAGCCGTCGTACTCTAGAAGATACAGTTCAGGTTTGGAGAAGTTCGGTGCTTTGAAGGAAACACCAGATAAGGCAACAGATGATTCGTCGACGAGTGAGGGAAGCGTGGAGAGGTACTCACCGAAGATGAGCCCTTCAATCGGAAGTAGCTACAAAACCTCAGGGGCTATATCAATAGAAGGCCGACGACCTTCAGGGGTGGCACGAAGATTATCGAACAGCTACGGAAGCTCACCATTGCAAGGGTCAGCAGGGTCAGGGAAACTTTCTATGTCGACTTCTCCTCAGATTCCCAAGAACTTATTGAAATTGGTTGAAGACCGTAAGCAAAGAAAGAAGCAGCGTGAATTACATCGTAAGCAGCATGGGCTGAATGCACCAAAAAGGGAATTTGCTGGGAGTGAACATAAGGGCAACAGCAGGCGGAACACCGCATCTGAAAACGTTCTGGGAGAAGAATTTTCAAGGGGAATAGATGGTGCATTGGGTGATACTAAATCGTCTGGTTTGAATGATGAATGCAGTGAAGTAAAGCTTTACCATTTCTATAAGCCGCAGAAACAGTTCAAAGTGATAAATGATCGCAACAAAGTGCTAGCCACCACGGTTAAAATTCGTTTACCGAAGGAGAAGAATTTGCCAGTGTGGTTTGTAAGCTTGAGGGATAGTTGGGAAAAGCAGTATGAGGAGCTCAACACCAAATAAATAAATAAGTGAATAAAAATGAGAGCATATATAGGAGGAGTTAAGAATGGGAGAAATATATCTAATATAAAACATTAGAAAAACATGTTAAGGCTTTTCGGGAATCTGCAGTTCCAAGAATAATAGAAACGAAGATAGTGATGAAGCTATTGTTGGGAAATTGAAAAGTACCAGTCATCCTGAATAATTCCTCGAAAGTAAGACAAGTTTTCTAATTATTGGGTTTTGGATACTAGTTTTGCAGGAAATTCTTATTGATAAGAAACGTATAGAGATATTAATAAGTAGAATTCAATAGAAGAATTGGTTTTGAAAAAAAAACTTTTTCATTTTATTGGCCATGAATTCATCGGATGGATGTGAAAAGTTCCGCATTAGGATGGCGTGAGTAAGAATTGAATGGGAAACTCGATTACATGAATTTCGCGACTTGTACTTGCTCCAACATGTTTTTCGACAATTTTGCAGCCCGAATTGCTCATCCTGAATTTTCTTTTTCCCAGGCTTATATATACCCACACATATGTTCTCTTAAGTTTTTTTTTTCCAAAAGGACTACCAATCTTTATTCCCTTTTCCTTTCCTGTTCCCCTTTTGTTCTTTTCTTCCTTCTTCAGTGTTTATTCTGCGAATATAATACTTAACTGAAAACTATCGGTACATATATATAAAAATGGCCACAAAGAAAGTTCTTTTGCTCGGTTCCGGTTTCGTTGCCCAACCAACCATTGATATTCTCTCCAAAGAGGCTGATGTCGAATTGACTATCGGTTGCAGACATCCAGAGGATGCAAAAAAGTTGGCTCACGAAAATGACAAGATCATTGCCGTGGATGCCACCAAGCAGGAGGAGTTAAACAAGATCATTGCTCAATATGATCTTGCCATCTCTTTGATTCCATACATTTACCACACCAATGTGGTGAAGGCAGGTATTGCAGGGCACACGGATGTTGTGACTACCTCCTACATTTCCGATGCCATGAAGGCTTTGGAGCCTGAGATCAAGAAGGCTGGAATTGTTGTCATGAACGAGATCGGCTTGGACCCAGGTATTGACCACTTGTATGCCGTCAGAGCCATTCACGAGGCTCACTCTAAGGGTGGTAAGGTTACCTCCTTCATATCCTTCTGTGGTGGTTTGCCAGCCCCAGAGGACTCCGACAATCCACTTGGATACAAGTTCTCGTGGTCTGCCAGAGGTGTTTTGCTTGCTTTGCAACACACTGCTCACTACTACAAGGATGGTAAGCTTGTCGAGGTTCCAGCTAAGGAATTGATGGCATCTGCTAAGCCATACCTTGTTTACCCAGGTTATGCACTTACTTGCTACCCTAACAGAGACTCAACCCAGTATAAGGAGTTGTACAACATTCCAGAAGCCAAGACCTGTATCCGTGGTACTTTGAGATTCCAGGGCTTCTGTGAGTTCGTCCAGGTTCTGGTGGATTTGGGATTCCTCAAGGATGAGGCTAATCCAATCTTCCAGAAGCCAATTGCCTGGAAGGACGCCTTGTCTCAGTACATCGGCGCCAAGTCCGACTCTGCCGAGGACATTCTTGCCAAGGTTGACACTTTGACCAAGTACAAGAACGAGACTGACAAGGAGAGAGCACATTACGGTCTTAAGTGGCTGGGCATGCTCTCTGATACCAAGATCCACCCAAGAGGAAATGCTTTGGATGCTCTCTGTGCTACCATGGAGGACTTGATGCAGCTTGGTCCAAATGAAAGAGATCTCGTTATCTTGCAGCACAAGTTCGGCATCGAATACCCAGATGGAAAGAAGGAGACCAAGCTTTCTACTTTGATCGACTACGGTATTCCAGGTGGTTACACTTCCATGGCTAGAACCGTTGGTATTCCATGTGCCGTTGCTTGCAAGCTCGTCTTGAAGCATGCTGGTGTCTTTGCCAAGCCAGGTTTGTACCGCCCATTGACCCCAGAAATCTCCGAGCCTTTGTTGGAGGCTTTGAAGAAGGACTACGGCATTTATCTTGTGGAGAAAACTTTGTAAATACTCTGATTCTTTTAGTACTTTTGCAGCCTGTTCGCTGGACGTTTAAAAATAATACATAACAGAAACTGAGAATGAAATAGGGAGGAACTAGAACGTGTGAGGTAAAAAAAAATTGTAAATTAAATAAATATGGGGTGAGAGTTTACTTATTGACTTTTTACTTTCTACATTCTTCGTTTCTTTCTCCCTCTTCTTCTTTCTTAAAAGAGAGCCAAGAAAGACAAATTTACACCAATTCTTCAAGTACAATAACATTAAATAATAGAGTTTTAATTGAAAGCATACAGCCATGGCAACTGTACTAAGGAAATTCAAGGAAATCTCAAGCGAATTCAGCTCAATTACTCAAAAAGAAGAAAAGGATGGTAAAACAGAAGATGACACAGTGGTATCGAAATCACTATTGAAATACTTTCGTACGAATGGCCTACAACCTCCAGAATGGCTGCAGGCATCAGCTGGCACAAATTCTATGCCAGCTTCGTATGGATCACGAGTTTCAGCAGCCAAGCCCAAAATTCATGCATCAGCCTCTACTTCGGCCATACCACAGCCTCGAGCCAGTAGAAGAAATCCTCCATCATCTGCACCTTCTTCTAGTCCAAGGCCAAGGTTGATGTCCAGATTCAGCACATCCACTGATTTGTCAAAGGGCGGTGGTGCCAGAAGCACACCCAAACTCTCTCGTTTCGGCACTTCGGGTACACATGGCACCTCCAGATTCTCCGCAAGAAAGAACATATGATCTTTTATCACAGAAGCGTTTTTACTACATCAGTGGGTTGCGGGGAAATTCAATAATAACACGCTTACCATACTTAAACCGCTAGCCTAATATTCCTAATCACATCTTTCTTTGCATACCGATATATCCTGATAGTAACATTTTACCTGTAGCTGCCAAAAGAACTAAGGCCTACTTAGAGCTTACTCTTGCAGGCAAAAAACCAGGTCGAACTCATCACCATGGGGGAGTTCTAAAATTGTTCTGCATGACACTTCGATTTTCTGGCTTTCGTGTTCTGACCGACACTTCGCTGGGTGCTGCCTTCATTTTTAGAGGTAATTCTCGAGGTCAAAAAAAAAAAAATTAGGAAGTTAATTTTCCCGTTTTCAGCGAAATTTCGAATGTGCTTGTGTGCGTATGTGCCTGCTTCGCGTGAACTGCTATATTGTGACACACTTTTATTTGTAAAGTAATCTGCGTGAGTTTATCTAGCCTTATTAGGATACAAAAGCAATTCAACAAAGTTGTTTCCTACTAGAAAGATTTACAGAAATATATAACTGTTATTAAGGAAGCGCGGCTTGAGTGAATAGAGAGACCTTGGCCCCAGCGTGGATAAAATTTACGCCAATTAAGCAAGCATTCATTTCATAATGACGACAAACGATAGTATAGATAAAAAGAGCACAGAGGAAGGAGGAAGAAGTTTATTAGACACTCTCAATAGTGACATCGAATTATATCACAAAAAAGTCCAGCTCAAGAGGAAAATCGAGAGAAATCTAGCCAAAGAGAGACAAATACAGGAGGATCTTATACGTGAAGCAGAGGAAAGCGAACAAGCGGACAAAGCAGCGAAAACGAAAAAAGTCCAGGAGGATAAAAACTCAGAGGCTGATGGAGTGGTAACGGCATCCACTGCAGATGGAAATAAAGACACTCGTTCTTCCAATGAAAACAGTGAAGAGAATGGAAATGTGAGTAAATCGCCAATACCAGAAGCAAAGAAAAGAGACCATGCTGAAATTGAAGAAAACAACACGGAAAAGGAACCTGACGAGTCCTTCCAAGCGGATGGTGGCAAAAAGCAGAAAGCTGACAGATATATACACCGGAAAAAGAGAGGAAACACAGTTCCATGGACAAAGACGGAGGATGATGCGATAGTTTACTATAAGGAGGAGATGAGGTATTCGTGGAAGCGGATAGAGGAGTTACTGAAGCACAGACACTCATGGCAGGCCATACAGATGAGATATCTCCGTAACCACAAATCGAGAAACGAAGAATGGTCTCGATACATGGAGATTAAGTTAATTAATTACGTTCGGAAGGATTGGGAAAATCGCTGGAAGAGGATCAGTGAGGCCCTGGGTAGCAATTTCAGTGTCGAACGTTGCGTGAACAAAAATATCGAGATCTGCAAGAAGATGGAAATGCCATATTTCGCCAGTGTGTTTAACAACAAACAGGTTACTGCCGGTTACGAAAACCCGTACCATGACATAAAGGATGCCGAGCAGCATAAGAAGTTACTGCTTGTATACATGGGCTTAGATTCAATCACTTATGATGATACTGACGAGGAGAACGAACCTGAAGGCCCCAAAGAAGACCAGAAATAAGCTTTCCAGTATTAAAAAATTCCGTTAGATCTCTCATCGGATCTTTCCAAGATTGGTCAGGTGATTTCAAATCTGCCTAGTTCAGTTTGATACACAATTTGGGGAGCGGACATTTCTTAAGAGCCTTTTATTTTTTTTATACAGTGTACTTTTTTATTGATTTTACAGTTTGTATTGTGAATTTCTATTTGCCTTTTATAGTACACCGTGCAATTTGCACCTAGCATTGCGTGCGTAGAAAACGTCACTAGCCTGATCTCCGGATATCCCCCATCCTGATCATATGATTGGTCTTGCTTGCAAGCCGTGTGCACATTTTTGGTATGGCTATTATTATGGCTTTCTTTTTTTTTTTTACCAAGAAAAATAACTTTTTTCAAAAATTTTTTTATTTTTTCACCCGGTGAATTTTCCTCCGTCAGTCAACATTAGCCGGAGAAAAGAGTAAACGATGACTCAAAGAATGAAATACACTGAAAAATGCGAAAAAAAAATGGAGATAATGGGGTCCCTGTTTCCGGACCAAGCGTGTGTATAAAAATGAGGCGAAATGATCACAAACGCAAAGTGTAAAAAAACTCTCCTTACTGAGTTCAGTTTTATTTGAGCGTGCTTTCTTCGCAGTGTAAATCAACAAAACTTTAAATAGTCTAACCCCACAGCTATAAAGTATAATATAACAAAAAATGGCTTTCAAAAAAGCAGGTGTTCTTGGAGCTACAGGCTCTGTCGGACAAAGATTTATTCTTCTACTCTCTAAAAACCCGCAGTTTGAGGCTGCCGTTTTGGGTGCTTCTCCAGACTCTGTTGGTCAGAAATACGAAGATCAGGTTGTCTGGAAGCAGACATCGTTGTTGCCAGAGGAGTCTAAAGATCTCGTGCTACAGAAGTGTGAGCCTCAATATTTCAAGGGATGCGATGTCATCTTCTCAGGATTGGATGCAGCAGTTGCCGGAGAGATCGAGAAATCATTTGTTGATGCCGGATTTGCAGTCATTTCGAACGCTAAAAACTTCAGAAGAAGCCCCGAGGTTCCGCTCGTTGTGCCAACAGTGAACTCCGAACATTTGGAAGTTGTTGTGAATAGAGTCAAGGAGGCCAAGGCTAAAGGTGTTGCCAGACCAGGTTTCGAGGTGTGTATCTCGAACTGCTCCACCGCCGGTTTGGTTGTTCCTTTGAAGCCTTTGCAGGATGCCTTTGGACCAATCAGATACGTTTCTGATACCACGATGCAGGCCATTTCAGGTGCCGGCTTCTCTCCAGGTACCTCTGCCATCGACGTTCTCGACAACGTTATCCCATACATTTCTGGCGAGGAGGACAAGATAGAATGGGAGGCCAAGAAGATCCTTTGCCCCGTGAACAAAGCTGGTGATGGCTTTGACATTCTTTCCGACGACCAGTTGACCGTTTCTGCACAATGTAACCGTGTGGCAGTGAGTGACGGACACACCGAGTGTGTTGCTATCAAGTTCCAGAACAGAGACAAGGTTCCTACCTTGGCTCAGGTGAAGAAGTGCCTCCAGGATTACGAGTGCGAGGCCACCAAGTTGAAGTGCCCATCCGCTCCTAAGCACGCTATTTATGTTTTGGAAGATCCAGACAGACCACAACCTCGTTTGGACAGGAACAGAGATGACGGTTATGCCGTCTCTGTTGGCCGTTTAAGAGAGGATCCAATCTTCGACTTCAAGATGGTTGTTCTTTCTCACAACACCATCATTGGTGCTGCTGGTTCCGGTGTTCTGATCGCTGAGATTTTGGCTGCCAAGGGTGTGTTGTAAATCAAAACAGGTCTTTCATAGAAAGTTGTGTGGTTGTGGTTTCAATGGAATCCTTATCCCACATAATTTCTTCTAAAAATACACAGCCTATTTGTGATCTTTTTGAATAATACTAACGCTTTCTTTTTTGTGGCTGGTCATCGGGGTGTCTCTCTGTGTGTACCGTTCTATTTTACTTTTACTCTAACCTTACATCTTAGGGGCGGAGTTTCATCTCTATTGAAGAGCACAGCCTAGAAATCTATATTCTTTTTTTTTTCTCTCTCACTGCCACTTTACTTTTGCTCTGTTCTCCTTTCGATGATTAGCTGTACAAATAATACATGATGATATAAACGGATCTAATAGACTAGATTGAGATATCTAAATTTAGCCATTGCGTAATTAAGGCAATTTTGTCTTCTAATAGCACAAATTCTCATTCAAATTTGCCGATGGGTCTAGATCTGAACTTTTTCTCTCAACGAACTGGCTATTGCTATAACATTTATCTGTCATCAATATCAAATTAATTCCTCCTCCTGCTTTGTATGTATTTGGTGAGGATCCACCTGAATTTTGTCGATTAGATTTTTGATCAAATTCTTTTTTATTTTTTTTTTCTGACCCCCCTACGTCCTTCCTGCTTAAATTTTTTTTTTCATCATTTTTCTGTCGGTTTGGTCTCGGACCAACTTTGACAGAACACATACATACAACTTTAGATGAGGCGCTCAATTACAGCTACAGGACACATGAAATTCCTCAATAAACTTTCAGACGGTACTATTGTCTGCTGGAAGCGAGAAAAATAAAAATAAATGTTCAATTATATTTCCAGAAATTCAGTTATTCGAATGTTCTGCTGCATGCGTTGTAAGGAATTGTTTATTTCAATTTATATCAATTCATCGTTCTCTTTTTTTTTTTTTTTACCCCTTGCTTTTCGCTAGGTTCGTGCTTTTCTCTCTTCATTTTTTAATTTTTAATTTTGATTTTTTCTATTTTTTTTTTTTTCGTATGTTCTCTCTGCAGTACACATGTTGCATCATTACTGCCAATAATTTCAGAAAAACATAGTTATATCTCAATTTTGAACCAGTCCCTTTCTTTCCGCCTCAAGTAAAACACTTTCAAAAGCTACGAGCTTCAACATTATTTTTCTTTTCTTAGAGCTTGTATTACCATCATAACCATATTCAAAGAAGCACTGCTTTTATTCTCCCTTTTTATCTCTCCATTCATCCACATTTATTCTATCGAAAAGGTATTACAGTCTGATCTCATCTGGAAAATAATCAAGAAGAAAAGTGATAGCATTATTGCCTATCTTCAGAAACCAGACACTGAAAATCATTGATTGTACACAAAGTGTGTACGCAGCAGATTATAATTGTTAACTCAT
This sequence comes from Brettanomyces anomalus, assembly GCA_001754015.1. Taxonomy (NCBI): domain Eukaryota; kingdom Fungi; phylum Ascomycota; class Pichiomycetes; order Pichiales; family Pichiaceae; genus Brettanomyces; species Brettanomyces anomalus. Next base: position 898,203 of record MDSB01000004.1, read on the forward strand.
TTCTTTTTGTTCTTATCAGATGCCATACACTCCTCCTTCGAGACATCAAACTGGAAACAAAAATGCTGTTCGGACAAGTGGCCATCGTGCCTTTTCAGAGTTTATGAACCACGCTAACCAGTCATCGTCGAGCGTGATATCTCGCCGGAAGTTTCATGTGAGCGAAAATGACAGCTATGAAAGTTGTTCCGACAGTGATCATGATTCTCATAACAGAAGTACCGTCGTCCAAGAAACAGATAACAGTTCAGATAATGGCTCTAAGGTTTCAAACAGCTTGTCTCCACCAAAGCCAACATATGTTGATTGGTACTCGGGATCACCGAACGCCTCCATGTCATCATTGATCGACAAGAGCTCCATGTTCCCCTTGAATAGGCTCTTAAGGGAAAAGGGTCATCTATTATCAAAAGCAGACGACGTTGCAAGCAAGTATCGCTCAGATGATGAGAACGCAGCCATTAAATTTACCACAAGCTCACCCCAGTCATACTCATATGCACTTTTGTCATCAAATTCCATGGCATTAAGACTTAAGGTGTTAAAGAGATCATTAGAGATTCTTCTGGAAAGGCCCGAATGGTTAAATGCAAACGTTCACGAGGAAGAATCACAGAGTGCAGTAGCTCCACCTGGATCTTCTCTTTTCCAACCACCAATGGCTCCTGCATTGGTAAACAGAAGTAATTCACGTTCATCGACATTATCGACATCTTCCAGCGTCCTTTCCTCCAATTCGAAAAGTTCACATGAATCATATGGCTCTATTCCATTGAACATGTCCCAATCGTTTCGGAGAAGATCGTCTGCTGCAAACGTCATGGATCATGTGCTCAAACTAGAAAGATTGACAAGTACTCGTAGTAGTGACTCTGGCTCTAGAGGAGATGGATGTAATAAAGCAACATCAGCATCATCGAAAGCTGACACTTCACCGCAATCTTCAGTGAAGACCTTGGACAACGTCGCAGTCAACGAGGATATGCTGGAAGATTTGAAAGAGATCATTCACTTCCTTGAGATTGGCATCCATCCAGAACTCAGTGAGGACCAAACTAGTAGGATGATTGATCTTCACAACCTCTCGCTCACAAATGCTCAGAGGGTCCCGAAGAAAACGTCACTTAGAATTCAACTACTCCACGCATTGGCAACTCCATTTCAGGAGGGTAATAATAACAATAATAATGCGGTTGCCGGAATTCCTATGATGAAGCCTGTGGATTCTACCTGGGGGCTTAACAATTTGCAATACAACCATCAACAAGCTCCACAGAGTCCACCACAGACTCAACCAAGTCAAGGAATTTCAATGCAATTTCACTCATCATCGGCAGGTAAGACAAGATCACCCAAAGCCATTTTAACGTGTGGCTTAGAAGCTCCCTGGAGTATTTTGAATTCCAATGATTTGGCGTGTTTGATGTTTGGAGTTTCAATGAACATCATGAAATCATTGAAATTGATGGATTTACTTGCTCCTAGATCGAGGGATCTAGTCTTTAATAGATTACAACTACAATCGGAGCAGCCTTTTGCCGGTGAGGTTATTGCAATAAAGAGGTACAACGATAAAATGGCATGGACATCAGTCTGGGCCAAGAGGAAAGAGAATTTTATCATTTTGATTATCGAGCAAATTCCGTGCGATTCGTTGGATATGTTAATTGGCAAGGATCTCACGAGTGGTACTGGCTCCCAATATATTATAGAAAATTCAAAGGCATACTCACATTTATTCATGGGCCTTGATTTTAGCGGCCAAAAGCTCGATTCTAGCTTGCCAAGCATTGATCAACTTGTCAATGAGGAAGATGATATTCCAAAAACATATAGAAGTCTGCTACCTTCTCAGAGAGATACGGAATTAATCAACAAGGTCCGTTATTTTACTTTCAGAATTAGGAAAAGCGGCTCTGAAGTCGATGAGGATAAGAAGTTGGATGGAATTTTAGATGATGATACAGATATTATATATGCGCCATGTGCAGTCACATCAGAGAGCCTGGATCCGGATGATGAGGAAGAAAGCGAATTGAGATTGAATATTCACACACTTCCATACATGGCGGGATCGTTTGTTGTTTCCACCAATGGGTACAACATTGTCAGTTTCAACGAGGCCATTGCTAAGAACTTGTTTGGACATGATGATCTGAAGGATAACTCTGTCGATTGCATTATCCCAGGGTTCTCGAGGCTTATAGACAAGGCCTTAGCGGAGAATCCTGCTCTGCTATATGAAGAAGGGACCGTCTTGCCAGAACACTACTGGCGTAGACTGGTTGCTGAAGAAAAAGGAAAAACAGACGAGGAGAAAGAGCTATTGTTTTTACGTTCTACCGGTCTCGACGCTGTTCATAATGACGGAAATACCATAAAGGTTGATGCTCAACTTCGTCTAATCGACCACAACTTTTTCCTTCTTTGGGTCACATATTGCCGAACAATTTTGGTGCAGTCTCCATCGTTACATTCGGGCAAGATCTCGGATGCTTCTTTACGTGAAATCACTCAAAAGTTGGAGGAGACAAAGTTTGAGATCGACAACGAGAAGAAAGAGCAGTTGAAGAAGGTCAAAAGTGACGAGACACTTCATTCAGAACAGGATTCCTCAGGAAGTCATTTGATGAACCTTAACATGCAGACTGTGCCATCACAGATTCCACTTCTCTCAGAGATGACTAATAATTTGCATAGTACTGGATCTTCGGGAACAATGAGCCGCTCGAGTACTGTTGATACAGCAACAAATTCTAACAATACACATACCCATTCATATGAGACTACAAGGACAACGGGCTCCACTTTGTCGTCCTCATCATTTGACACAACAAATGATGCTTCAAGTGTGTCAACCGCAAATAGTACTCGGTCTAATTCGAACTCAAGATATAGATCATTCAAGTTGGAGAATGCCCTGTCTCAGCAAACACTAATGAAACGAGAAAATGATGAAATTGCACAAATAAGAAGACATTCCAGGTTATTTCCACACGTTGTTGGAAAGGAAAGACGTACTAAGAGGATGAAGGATTTCCATATCGAAAAAAACCTGGGTCAAGGTGCGTATGGAAAAGTTGTTGTTGCCGTTCGAAATGGGGATCCTTGGTATAAAATTGTTTTAAAGGCAATTTTTAAGGAGAGAATATTGGTTGATACATGGGTTAAGGATAAGGACTTGGGGACCATTCCTAGCGAGATCCAAATTCTTAACAAGATCAACCAGGAACCCCACCCTAATATTATGAGGATTGTTGATTTCTTTGAGGATAATAAGTGCTACTATTTAGAAACAATGCAGCATGGAGATCCTCCAGCGATTGACTTGTTTGATCTTATCGAGGTCAAAACAGATATGACTGAGTTTGAATGTAAATATATTTACTTTCAATGTTGCTCGGCAATGGCATATCTTCATCACCATGGTATCGTTCACCGTGATATCAAAGATGAGAATATAATTGTTGATCAGGACTTTACGGTTAAGCTTATCGACTTTGGATCTGCGGCATACACCAAAGATGGACCTTTTGGCGTCTTTGTTGGTACTATTGATTATGCCGCTCCTGAGGTTCTAAATGGAAAGCCTTATGATGGTCGTAATCAAGATGTTTGGGCAATGGGTGTTCTTCTTTACACACTCATATTTAAAGAGAACCCATTCTGCAGTGTCGATGAGATTGTGGAAGGAAAATTAACTTTTCCTAACTATCCAAATATCAGTCAAAATTGCATCAAGTTAATAAAGTCTATACTAGTGGAAGATGCCAATAAGCGCCCAACAATGAAACAGATATTGAAAAGTGACTGGCTTAAGGATATGCATTGAACAAATGTTTCTTAATATTTTGAATGCCTTTCATCTCACGGGGAAAAATACATTCTTTTCCACTTTACCTTCAAATCTTGTTTTTACAAACATAACCACATTTACTCAATTTGCTACCTATTTTTGTTATTCTTTTTATTCCTATTAATGCTTTTGTTGGTTTGCTTTAATTACGCTGCTATAATCTAATATATGTGTATAGATCGTTCGGTATATACATAATTAATTCACTAATCAAAAATCAAACAGGTAGTCCACATTAAGTCCTAAATCTCTCAATGGCTGAGCCTGTGATCGAGTTATACGAACACACTCCTTGTAAGTATTTGAATCTTTCTTGTAATCAATTAGCTGTCTTTGCACCACCTCGTTGTACGACTTTATACGATCACTCGTCCAATCAATAGCAAATGATTTGTCTCTAACCTCGGTAAAACACTTCACATAAAGTACATACACCTGTTGAATGAAGTTGAAGTAAATGATGGAAACCTGCATCAAGAAATTTTTAAGATCTCCTTCAAATTTGACCGCTCCCACTCGTTCATTCAACTGCTTTGTCTTTGCATCTAATAAAACCTTTCTTCCTTTATCCTTGAGTCCGAGCATGCGGAAAAGATTTATCGTATCAGAAATATCTTGACTTGATGCAATTGGATTGCTAACCTTCCAGGATAACCATCCAACCAACTGATTTATTAAATCGTCGAGCTTCAATTCCTTCAACTTAATTAGTATTTTGAAGTGTCCCTCCTTGTCCATTCCTGTTGCCTTTGATGATTTTCTCAGTGATTCTAGCTGATCTTTTAACCTGTTGACAAAACCCGTACATTCTTCAAATTTGTGATGACCTAAAAGCATTTCTATATTGGTCAAGTTTTCGTCAACAGAATCTAGAGAGTCAGATTCAGATTGCTGTTGATAGTCTCTAGATCTGACTCTGTGGTGAGAAAGTTGACTAGAAAGATCATGAAGCACACTCGAATTTCGCCCTATGTGATCTGAAGATATTCTGTTAATGGACTTTCTAATTTGCCAATTCTTCACCTCTTCCGATTCATCCATCTGCGCCCTATCAGACTTAGCAGTGTTAAACGCAGTTTTCACCTTGTTATACTCATTCTGGCTGTCTGTCTGGAAGAGTAACGAGGCATTTGCTGTTTTAAAGGCCAACGTAAACTTGCTACTCACTTCGGTATGCAATTTTGGAGGCTGAACTGAATCTATTAGAGTCACGCTTCTTAATGGCCAGCATCCAGTAGCAATTGTCCTCTTTTTATCCTCGATCCTTTTCCTTGTGGCAACAAGTAGGTAATCATTCAGAATGATCAAATGCGCAGGTCTAACAGGTTTCCAGGTTAGCGCATTCAATTCTCCCCATCTTTTGCTTTGCGTGACAACATGACGTCCAGAAGCAGCGGAAACAAACTGCTGTGCTCCATCAACCTCTTTAAACAATTGGCTCATATCAGACGCCCACTTTTTTTCTAGTATTAAAACGCTTCTTCGCTTATCTGCGTTCTTCCTATTTCTCGAGTTGCGTGAAGAGTACCCAGATCCAGAATTTCTCGTTTCGTTTTCAGCCCTGACAGCATCCTGGGCATCATCAAGCTGCTGATACAAAACATCGTTGAGAGCATTGATGGTCTGCTTGAGGTTGTTCAACACTTTGTACGTATCTGCAACCGAGTCACTCACATTGAGAACGCTTTCTAGAGATTCGGATATGGTGCTTTTCACGTCATTCTTGCTCCTAATGGTGAGATCTGCGAGCTTCGATGTGAAGTCATCGATCCTAGAAGCATCCGCATTTTTTAAGTGGTCATTCAAGTATTGGGCAGCGTCATAATCAGGTGAAGATAATAAATCAAAGAGACTTGCATTTTTCCCACCATTGGTTCTCGCACTGTCTTTGATCATCTGCTCGGCATTATTTGGTAATGCTGGTACATTTCCCAGTGGTATGTTTGGAGGCTTTGCAGAATAAACAGAAAACCGTCTTCCATGTTTGTTGTTGTCTATCCGATGTGGACGAGATGTAATTCTTTTGATTTTATTTGGTGTGCTGCCAGAATATCCTTCATTATAATGCTCGTCTTCCGATTCCTCCTCAACTGTAGATCCTAATCCTGGAACAGTAAGAAAGTTGCTCTGTCCTCTGTGGTCAGTTGGTCGAGTATATGGTTTAGCAGTATCCTTAGTGGACCAAACTGCTCTACTAAGACGTCGATCGGCCATTGTTCCTGTATTAATTACCAATTTTTAATATAATGCGCTTAAGTTTAATAGCGTATGCAATATGTATCGATGCTCAAGTTCAGAAGCTAAAAATAATTTGATTGGGGCGGATGGATGTACTTTATTACGGAAAAATATAGCGATTGAATAAAGCGAGGTAAAGGAAAACAAACTAGGGGAAGAAAAAAAAAATACATGTTACTCGAAGTATTTCAAATGCATCTATACCTAATTGCACAAATACAGATATGAGCATGTATCAAAACCATAAATATGAGCAACTACTATATATAGGCGAGCTTTATGAGGATATAGTAGTATACCAAATAACATGTATATGCAAAAAGTTCTAATAATCATATACATACATCATTACTTATGATTAATTACTATAATTTACATTAGGTAGATAATTTATGTGATTGCTATCCATTCCACTAGTTCTTATTTAGACTGAGCATTTCCTCGCTCTTTCAGCTCATTTAACTGAAGTATAAGCGACTCGTTATGAAGACATGGAAGTATTTTGTCAATCTGTTGAACGATGTCTTTGGAAATGTGTTTCGATAATATCAACCTGTTGATGCCATGGCAAACTGCTTGTGCCTCGTCAAAGCTTGTTGGATCATCCTTAATAGATCTTAAGTCCCCATTTTTACTTCCAAAAACATCTTTATCGAGCTCTTTGAGTATGTCTAAGTTTTTCCTCACATTGAGGAGATTCTCCTTAACCGGTCGTCCTCCAGCCGAGTTCATTGCCTCCTTGCCCTTCTCCTTTATGTTCATCAAGATATCATTAATCTTGATAAGCTCATAGTAATTGTTGTAAACGATGGATTTGGTCTCACTTTGATCGTTTCCCAACTCCTCTAAAATTTCATCCTCTTTTAATAGTAATTGCACAAAATCTACTTTAGAAACATACTCATCAAATGTTGCTGGTGTGAGCTCTAATGCTTTTAAATTCTTCACCGATAATTGCTCTACATTCTTCTTTTCGGCTGCCATTTTTGCACCATTTCTAACATTGTTTAGCATCTGCAGCTGCTGATCTCGCAGCTTGTAAAAATCGCGTAATGCTTGTCTTCTGGCTTTTGGTTTATCCTCGGGTGTTTGTAATTTTTGAACAGTACTGCTTTTTTCGGTGCTGCTGGCCTTGGAACTGTCATTTGTTGCATTTTTAAGTGAATCTGATGATATAGAGCTTATCCTCTGTTTAAGAAGAGAACCTGTAGGCTCTCTTTTATGTGCAATTACTTTTTGCGACATTATGCATTCCAGCTGAGATAAAATTGCAATGGTGTTTGTTTGTTATTCTGAAAACATCTCTCTGTATTTTGTTGCTTCTTAGTTAGTGATCCTTCAGCAGGTATTAATTATATTACCTATCGCTGCTAAAATCTGTGTGACCTATAATTTTTTTTTTTTTTTACTTAAAAGTTGAGAAGTTTAACAGAACTTTCTTTGCTTGTACCACATTATTAGCGTCAAGTTAAAGTACAAACAATTAGACACAGCTTCATGTGCTCACAAAGTTTACCCAAGTCCAGAAGAAATGTCACTAGATGCATCTGTGCTCAAATCGATATTGAGTAAGTCTAATAATGAACCTCGTATAGAAAAGTTTGAAGAGCAAGTGGATCTACACCAAATCGAGGTTCCAGCTTTTCAGGAGTGGAGATTTGAACTTACCAACAAAGATCTACTGAAAATCAAACTTACCAAAGGAACGGCCGAAATTTTTGGAACAGAACTCTCACAAAATTATGAATATACGTTCCAAGGATCGCTCAAGTCTTGCGTGTCTACTTTCTCTGGATGTACGCTTGAGTATTACAACTGTCAACCTTCCTCAGAGTATGTGGGCGAGGAAACATGCATGGGTACATTTTTAAATTTACATCTGGCTCTCGAGAACAAGAGGGCTCAGGGATATGGTGCTCCGAGAGTGCTAGTGATTGGTCCGAAAAGCTCTGGAAAGACTTCGCTTTGTCGAGTCCTTGTATCATATGCTGAGAAAATGGATAGACGGCCCCTATACGTTAACCTCAATCCACAGGAACCAGTTTTCACTATTTCAGGAAACTTGACCGCTACTGCAATCTCTGGAATGCTTAATTTGGAGAACGTTTGCCTTGGGGAAACTATTACAACAGGTCCATCGTTTTACCATCCAAAACAGCCCTTAGTGAAGAACTTTGGGATGGAGAATTACAGGGACAATTTAAAGTTTTATAAGTATTTGATTGGGCAAATGAGCGAATGTATTGAAAAGAGGCTTTTGAAGAGTGCAGATGTTCGCTCTTCAGGTATTATTGTAGACACTCCGGCATTCCATATTGGTGATCTTGATGTGATCCAGTGCATTATAGACGAGCTTAAGATAAATGTTCTGATTGTTGTAGGAAATGAGAGATTGCTAGTGGACCTTAAGCGGAAGCTTAAATACAACGAAAGTGAGCTCACGCTTCTAAAAGTTGCAAAATCCAGTGGATGCGTTGATATCGATGACAAATTTCAACGAGAGATACAACAGCGGGCCATAAAAGAGTATTTTTACGGAATAAGCAGCTCCCCTTTAAGTCCATACACTATAGTGGTGAATTTGAAAGATTTTGTGTTTCTCAACCCAAGAACATTGGAGAATTTAAATCTGGCCTTCCTTTCAGGAGATACCGCTGAAGAAGATAGCTCTGAGGCTGGAACTGGAATCGAGTCTGGAAACAAATCAAATTCATTCAAGGATTACATGGAAAGATTAACGACACCTTCTTCGTCGAATTTGCAGAATGCCATTCTAGCATTTGCTGATGACTCTGATCTTGAGATGGGTAAGTACATTGGCAGTCCTGATGATTCAGAAAATAATAACAATTTGATACAGACCGTTTCTAGTAGGAATGTTTTGGGCTTCTGCTACGTGTTGAATTGTGATGATGAAAAAGGAAAGCTCAAGCTTTTGATACCTTCCCCAGTTCAGCATCTTCCAACCAAGGTCCTTATTTTGACTCAATTAAGATATAACGAGTGAACAGTGGAGAGAGTTCCGCTTTACCCATTAGATTAGAGATGTACATAATATAAATGTGAATAATAATATAATAATCTATATATTAGCTGTAAATCTTAAGATACGTTCTTGGAAAAACAACGTAGAAAGCTGAACCATTAACTCAAATATGCATTTTCAAAGTATATAAGAAAGGGGAAAAGGTAAAGAGAATCTCAATCAGCCAAAGTGGCACTGTGCCCGCCTATTTTATAGTGTGCATTGGAATGACATCTTGCTTTGCTTGTTCGTCAATAGAGGACGGCCCTTTGGCTTTCGAATGTGAACTTGTATGATGATCCTCCTGCGCGTTGGGTATCATGCAATCGGCTTGTCCTAGTTCTGGATCAATTAATCCTTCAAAGAACGTATCTCTGAGTTCTTTCCAACGCGTACTATATGTACCTAGACCCACCATTATACAGGCACTTGTGATTTGTAAAAGCCACCACGTGAGAGACATGGGAAAGCCATCGTATAACCACGCAAACATTAGATTTATTACGTGGACTGTAACTGCAAAGTCCCACGCTAGCTTTGAGCGCCCTATAACCAGCATGATGAAGATCACAGATATTAGTGAATCAAACAACCACAGCATGATTAACGTTATTCCTAATGATGTGCCGACTGTTATGACCCGCCATGAAAACAACCATTTTGCGTCAAATGGCTGTCCAATAAGGCTTGCTGTAATAAAAAATAGGATAAATGCTGTAAGATAGTAGAAAAATTGTAGTGTGACTATTTGAAGGATCAACCGACTGGGCGATGATCTATTTGAAAAGTGCTGGTCAAACCCTGAAAGTGCTTTATACTTCTTATTCACGAAGTCTATCATACTTTGCTGTAACTGGCAATATTTTCTTGGCGCAAAACGCTATTAATAAAAAGAACAGTACAACTTAACTGACAGCCCTCTATTATGTTATATAGTGCCTTGTACGGTTTGAAATCCGTGTGTCTCTTCTAAATATATTTTATTTTATTTATCTTTTTTATTTTATTTTATTTTATTTTACTCGAGGGCTTAGAGCAGAAAGAAAAGCCCCTGTCCTTATCACATTCTTATTTCAATTGATTCAAGGTCGATTGACTCAAATACTGAGTCTGTAATTTTGTTACTTTATATCAAAGGATAGCAGAGAACGCGACAATATAATTTATTTCAACGAAATTTTACGCGTTGATTGGATCCCTAAATACGATAATGCCTTGGTTGAAGAAAATGTCCACGCTACCTTATTTGTAGTATCTTTACTGACTTCACAATCTTTATGACAAGCAAGCCGTACGAAATTTGACGTGATGAATCAGAAATTGAGCTTTAACGAACGACTAATTTCGACAGCCAGGAAGCCTGTTTCCACTAAGGAGCTTCTTAGTAGGCTTGAAGTACTATCAGATGAGTTATCTTCACTAGATCAGGATGAAGTTGATAGCAATTCTCTTGAACATGCTAAATCCGAACTAATAAACAGAAAATTAATTCACCATTCAAATGCTGGTGTCCAGTCTTATACTGCATGTTGCATCGTGGATATTCTTCGATTATATGCACCAGATGCCCCATACAGTGCCCCAGAGCTCTCCCAGGTTTTTAGATTATTTTTCAGACAATTGAATGGGCTTCTGGATCCAGAGAATGGATATTATAGCCAGTACATGTATTTGGCCACAAGGATAGCAGAAGTTAAAATTGCCGTCTTGCTCACTGATCTCCCGGATGCACCAAAGCTTGCAGAGGGATTGTTCCAAGTCGTTTATCATGTTGCTTCTGTGAATAATTTGGATAAGGAGTTGAAGCCAATTTTGCTTGAGATGTTAACAGAGGTGATTAGTGAGTCAAATACTTTGTCTGATAGTGTAATGAAGCTCATGCTCAATAAGTTCCTTCAGCATTTCAAGCAAGTGTATGGCCATCAACCGAGCCATATAGTTCCTGCATTTGGGTTTACCGTGACCCTATTCACATTGAACGCTGATCGACTCTCAAGATTGGTCACATTATTTTTTTCCGAAATAATATACGATGCACTAAAGTTTAGCAAAGAAGATGGGGATGAGTATAGCAGTTCAGGAAGTGAATCTGACAATGAGTCTAACGATGACTCGCTGAGTATTCGACAGCTTGTAAAAGTGAATCAGATTGTTATAGAAATTTGGAAGTATGTTCCAGAGGTAACCTCGTCTGTGATGGGACTTTTGAGTAATGAACTCGAGGCAGAAAATGATAATATTAGAGTTGCCTCTACGAAGGCCATTGAATCAATGCTTAGTTTTCAAACATCACCCTTGAACTTTCTCCATGAACACCATGATGTTTACAAAAAATGGTTGAAAAAGCCTTTTGATAGATCTATGGCAGTGCGCATTGCGTGGGTTAAGAGAACACCAAGACTTGTTGAGCATAGAAGCGATACAACTGATGATATTCGTGATGGCTTATTAAAAATGATGGTTGATTCAGAGGCAGAGGTTCGTCTTACTACTATTCAAGCTCTTCAAGCTTTAAGTCCTGCTACATTCATCTCCAAAATAGCATCAGACTCTGTTATGGACACGTTGTACGAGCTTATGAGAGAGAAGCATTCCCAGATTAGAGTTCAATGTATTAATTTTCTAGCTCATCTTTACAACGTGCAATTCTCAAATCTTTACAGCGGTAATGATGAACTTGACAAATGGATTGGCTCCTTTCCGGATCATCTTTTTAATTTGATTTATATCAATGACAAGCTAGTGAATTCAGAGGTGGATATCGCCCTAGTTGAAAAATTGTTTTCCTATCAGCCAGATTCGAAGAAGAGGATAAATAAGATACTTGCCGTTTTTTCACATCTAGGGACGAAGGCCAAGAGTGCTTTTTTTGCCTTAGCTAGAAGACAGGTACAGCTTTCAGGCTTCCTTCCAAAGTTGCTAGAGTTTGCTGAAGAAGTAAAGGGGGAAGATGATGACGACGAAAGGTCACAAAATTATGATAATAGTGAATCTTCAAAGAAATTGGATAGAGGAATTCTATGGTTATCTGCTGACATGCCGCAATACGGAAATCCAGCTGCTACGTTGAAACGTTTTTTACTAATCAAAAATAAACGTCTATTTAGACTAGCTCGACTCACAATATCTCCTATGACATCTGATTACGAGACGGTACAGAACTCGTTAAGCGAATTATTAGAAGTTCTGAAAAATGACGAATCGAATGCTAATCCAAAGTTGCACCTATATGGTACTGTCAAACTTTTGATGTATAGGGCAGCATGCATATGTTACAATAAAAGTAACGTTCCTGAACTTCTAGCTGTGGCAAGAGAGTCAACAAATCCATTTTCATCGTCTGCCATCGAATTAATCGACAGTATATCTTCATTGACTCCAGAGATTCTAAAATCAAATATAATGGAACTCATATCAGAAGTTTGCGAGGAAAATGTTTCAGTTGTAATAGTTTCAGATTTGCGTGCAATAGTAAACTTTGTACGGAAATTTCCTACTGTTGTTAATGACAAACTTATGCAAGAAAGCTCACAAAGATCACAAAGTAATCTCACATTCTATGAGAAATTGGTCAGATTAGCTACAAAAGGTTCTCCCCTTGAAGCCAGGTACTCGGTTCAGATAATAGCAAATGCCAATTTTTCCCTTAGAGAGTCATATTTGCAAGACATATTGGAGGGTATATGGCCACTAAGTGATGATGCGAGAGAACTAAGTACCGCCTTAAGCTCAATATCTGAGATATTTTTGGCCGATATCTTGCTTTTGGAACCTAAAACGAAAGAACTAAGCTCATTTTTGGCATCGAAAATATTACTCAAGAACAACTTTATTGGCGAGAGACAATCTGAAACTGAAGCAACTGATATTTGGATATCAGATGATCAGTTGCTTGCGGAAGAGCAATCGTGTTATATAAAGCTTCTTGCTCTAAGATGCCTCACTAACTGGCTAGTGGCTGTAAAATCAGATACACAGAGCGATCTTACGTCTTTAAGCGAGCCAATTTTTAAGCTTCTAAGATCAATCATTGTCAATGGCGGCGAAATTGTTCCCAAGAAAGACTCCACTTATCCAACTCCAAAGGCATACCAATCGCGACTTCGACTTGCAGCTGGTCTCATGCTACTGAGATTGGCCGAATGTGAAAGTTATGATGGGCAACTCAACGAGAGTGTTGTTCAGGAGTTGGTATTTCTCGTTCAGGATGAAAACAAAAATGTGCGTGGATTGTTTTTGAATTCATTAACAGAAAAGTTATCAGCTCACACAATACCTAAGAAATTTGTCCCACTTGTGATGTTTTATGCGCATGAACCTGATGAGAGTATTCAAAGGAAAGCGGCAACTTGGATTAGATCTACATTTAACAGAGAGTTGGATCTCCACGATAGTTGGAATGATTTGCTATTTGAAACATCATATGTTCGGTTAATTCATATGCTATCTTATCATAGCGAGTTTAAGAATATTTATCAAGAGTATATCTCTACCGAGGAAAACACTGATGACAGATCCCAGGCATTTTATAATCTTTCAGCATTTACTACTGCATATCTCTCATTTGCTGTTGGAATCATAGCTACGGCGGACAACATATCGCTATTATTCTATTTAGCACAGAGAGTGAAGCAATATCAAAGTATATCATTTGAATCTGGAACTGAAGATTCTGATCGACAACACACAGAATCTAAAGAGAAGGATGAACGTCTCTATTTTGTTTCAGACCTTGCTCAACTAGTAGTCAAGCAAATTGCTGAGATGCGGAAATGGTATACCACGACATGGCCAGGGAAAATCGCCCTACCATCTGATCTTTATCAAAAGAATAGATCCAAGGAACTAGTCCAAGATGTTGTCAAGTCGACATTTATTCCAGAGCAATACTTGAATGAAGTTACAAGGATTGTGAAAACCAGTTGTAAACGCTTCAAGAATCTCCCTAAAAATAAAACTATTGGGAAACGTGCTCGTCAAGAAAAGAATGACGAACAACGAAAGGTTTCAATAGTTGATATTGATGCCGAGGAAGTCATGAAGGAGAAAATGCCTCTTAACAGAAGGGAAACTATTGCTACTAGAGTATTGAGAAGAGGCGGTGATTGAGCAATGTGATTTAATACCACATTGTATATGTATAAATTATCTAAGACTATGCTTTGAAGGTCAATCAACTTACGAATCCCGGGAGTCTATGCCACATCAGAAATGGCTTACAAAGTTCTGCATAATGTTATATTAGTTATAATTCAATCGGATACATTTGCGTATTTTTAGATCATTTGTATATAATTCTTACACATTTTCTAAGCAACTAGTTTCCTCTCCTGAACTGCAGTCTATAGCTCTTCTCCTACAGTAATCTGATAATCGAGAACACTATTTACGGCTGTCTGATTTGTAGTTCTTTTTTTTTTGACTGTTGTGCACAGAAAGCTTAGATCAAGACACTGCAGTAAAGCAAGGCATTGGGTGTTAGGAAACAGGAAATATGGATTTAAGGATTGTAAAGAATCTTTTGATGACAACAATGATAAGAATGAACAGAATGATATTTGATAGAAAAGTTTTCCATGAACTAAGTTAAGTTTTCCTACTAAATACCACAACTAGATTAAAGCGAGACTATCATCCCTATAATTTTAATTTCATTTTCATAATTCGGACAGTCACAGTAACGGGCAGAAAGTTGTGTGCCAATTATCAAATTATTTAATTTGTGGGTGAATATAATATAAAATAAAGTAATAGTCTCTATAGAAAAGAATAAAATAAAGTTTGGTTTCAGTTGTATATATTACATCAGAAATTAGTCACCGTAAGGTTCATGAGCGTAAAAACTTCATCATCTGATCCTCGCCCTTTCTCTCCATCAAAGTTTTCACAATCATAAGCTTGCTGAGCTCACTTTTGTCGAGCTTTTGATTTTCAATTTTGTAGTCAGCATTTGCAACGCTAAGAAGATTTTTGAATTTTATTTCTTTCTGCTGTGGACTGGTAATTTCTCGCTTACTAAGGCTGCACAAACTTGAAACCAAACCTTTTAGATCTGGTTCCAATTTTCCATATAAATGCAAATTGTTTTGATCTGTGCTATGTATGTGATGAATTTTCTTGATACGGGCCCCTTTTATAAAGTCCAAAATGACCCCTTCTTCTTTGAATCGATAGGTCACATTACCCAGCTTGAAATACTTCTTGTATCGTTGCATTGGTTCCGATAAAGCGTAATGAATCGATGCTTTCTCGTTCTTAAATTGATATATTTTATTATCCTGTAATTGTTTCTTAGCCGTCTGATAATCGTACATGTAGTGAACTTCAGCATCTTGACCAGTCAACATCGAGTCCTCAATGTTCTCAATCTCTATATTTGACTCGGGAGAAATTTTCACCCCTCTCGTCGCAGCAACCTCCACCGAGGGCTGCTCCCGAAGTTTTAACTTGGGTGTAATAACGGTGTCGGCGTGGTTTGGGCATTTCCATTTTGTGCCCAGTTGTTTTACTGAGGCCAGTGGTGGATTTAAACAGTCCAGATGCCAATATAAGGGACAGTAATCGCATTTTATCAGCTCCCGATGATTCATTCCAGAACCACCACATCGATAGCAAAATTTTGCGTTGCCATCCTCATCATAAACTTCGTGGAGCGGGTCCTCTTTTTCCTTGCAAATCTGCCGATAAGTTTTGAGCGGTTTAAAATTGTCGTCAATGTAGTCACCAAATTTATCGACCGTCATACCTTCAAATGCCTCTGATATTTCACGCGGAAGCATAAACGAGGATGGGTTAATATATTCTAGGTCATCGAGCATTCTTCCAAATATGCCCACTTCCTGTGGATGCCTGCTGGTTTTGTGCTTATCACTCATGACTTTTCTCCGTCGGCATTCGTTACAAATCCAGTAGTCTGGAAGATGTTTCGGGTCCATTGGAGGATTAAGACAATGGAAATGGAATGATTTAGGGCACTCCTCACAGCAGATAAAGGAACCTGGCAATCCACACGCTGCGCAGAAATCTTGATTTTTTGCAGCCGCGTCGTGTTCCTCCTTTATATCTGTTTTTTCATTCTCTTCTTCGACAGAAGTCAACTTTCTCAACGATATTTTGAGCGTAACTTCCTTTCTAGGACGTAGAAGCCTCCGCTTTATCCGAGTACCGATCTCCTCATGTTGTTGATTGTGGTTCCGTTTCTCTTTCGCAGCCTCTTTCGGAACTACGGGACGCGTTCGTAATTCACTTAGCCTCGTAATTCTCTCTGAAGATCGCGTATTGAGACCTCCAATATACAAGTTTTCCTTCTTATGTTCCAAATTCTCATTCTGCTGAGCGTCGTGACTCTCTTCTGGTGTTAGCCGTCTTTTCCGTGATCCTAAGTTCAACTCTTTTTTGGATGCTGAATTGGGAGGCTCCTCTAAAGGTTGGCCAGTAGCACCTTTAATCGATTGTGCCAATGGAGGTTCTTCAAACGCATGATTCAAAGCATCGCTTTTCCTTGACCGTGAAGTATTTACAAGCTTCTTTTTGTAGCTGTCTTTAGCAGTGTTAGGAATGCCTTCTTGTCGAAAGCCGTTATCTGATACTGTATAAGTGAACTTGGATGGCATGTTGAACTAAAATAACGGCAGCTGTTCATCAAATGAAAGATAAAATGCGTTATTCTTTATGTTCCTAATAGAATTTAAACTCTATCTATTGGACTTGCCGAATAGATTTATAATTAAATGGCTGAAAATAAAGGATTTGGTATTTGTAAAGACTTCACCCAAAAAACTAATCCCTGAGTGAGAAAAAAAAAGTGTACAAATCGCGAAAAGGAAGAAAAATCAGTGCTTGTTGATGAAGTAGTGGGAGAATTCTAGGGAGAAGGAAAGAGACACATAAAAATGAAAAAAAATCTGTGACTTTTATTCGTCTTCTATCGACGCGCCAATATGGACGTGAACAGACTTGATTATGTCCGGAACTTCTTTAAGACAACCTCTTTGGCGTTCTCTTCAAAACCTGAATGTTTGTAAATTCTTATAGTGCAATCAAGAAGCAGACAAGTTTAGCAAATTTCTCTATTTTTTTCAGAAAGAATTGCCAACTAAGAAGCAAATATCGTTTGAGTCTTTTCAGAAATATGCAACCGCCATTGCTGAAAATGGAAATTTTACATTAGCCGCGCTTTGTTCTATTTCAAAATCTACCTGGAAGTTTTGCTTGGTGACTAATTTCAGTTTTGAAAGTCGTATGTCTATTTCAACGTACCACTTTATGCTTTGGATCAAGTTAATTCATGGAGTTCATGTCCATACTCGGTGCTTTTAAACTGCTCAGTGACACTTAGAATAAGAGTAAAGTCCAATTCTATGGGGTTCTTCAAAATAACTGTAGAAAATATGTGTATCTCGTTTTACTCAGCTTAGGAAATTTTGCATTGTCTAAATTTTTCAACAATTTTCATTGGTGATTGCAGTATAAATATTCCAATGATCCGCCTGAAGGATGATAGTTTTGAAGTAAAAAAAAAGAGTAGCTTAAACAGTATTTGTATTTCTTTCCTTTGAACTCTTCATATATTTAATTTGCATTTACTAACGACAAACCTCACCAGAAAAGCATGTTTGGAAAGAGATTCTTTTCTATGACAACGGCAAGAAGGCTAATCGACAAGTCCAGGTTCATTCCTAAAGCCGGAGTGTATCCGAAGGGATATAGGGTTGGGGCAGTGGCCTCAGGTGTTAAGAAGCAAGGAGCTCTAGATATGGCAATGCACCGGAGTGTATCCAAAGGGATATAGGGTTGGGGCAGTAGCCTCAGGTGTTAAAAAGCAAGGAGCTCTAGATATGGCAATGCTTGTTTCGGATAAGCCAGCGTCAGCAGCGGCCTGCTTTACCACAAATAAGTTCAAGGCAGCCCCAGTCTTGGTAGATAAGGAAACTCTCACCCTCAATAAAGGATCAGGCATTAGCGCAATTGTGGCGAATAGTGGCTGTGCGAACTCTGTGACAGGTGATGGTGGTCTAGAGGATGCCAAGAAGATGATTGGAACCGTTGATAAAAGTCTTGGATTGGCAGATGGTCACAGGTCATCCTTAGTGATGTCGACCGGTGTGATTGGACAGAGACTTGCAATGGATAAAATTACTTATGGTATAAAAAGACTAGCCAAAGGAGATTTGCTCGGATCAGATCATGAGCACTGGCTTACTTGTGCCAGGGGAATTATGACAACCGATACTTTCCCCAAGCTCGTCTCGAAGTCATTCACAATGGGGGATCAACAATATTCGCTGGCAGGTCTTGCTAAAGGTGCTGGTATGATATGTCCTAACATGGCAACCTTGTTGGGCTTTTTCGTGACCGATGCCCCAGTTGAGCCAAAGGCCTTGCAGAGCATATTGAGCAAAGCTGTGAGTCAGTCGTTCAACTGTATTTCTGTTGATGGCGATATGTCTACAAACGATACCATTAGTGCGCTTGCTAACGGTGCTGCCGGTGGTGAAATTATCACACAGGGCCATCCAAATTACAACATACTTGAGCAGGAGGTGACAGAGTTTGCCAAAACACTCGCCCAATTGGTGGTTCACGATGGTGAAGGATCTACGAAGTTCATTACTTTAAAGATAAATGATGCAACAACTTACGAGGATGCAAAGAAGGTTGCCAACAGCATTTCAAACTCACCACTTTTCAAAACTGCTATGTATGGAGAAGATGCCAACTGGGGAAGAATTCTTTGTGCTACAGGGTACGCAGGTGCAGAAGTTAATCCTGCAAAAACAAACGTCTCATTTATCCCTACAGATGGCTCTGCAGAGCTTAAGCTACTTGTGAATGGAGAGCCTCAAGATGTCGATGAGGTTAGAGCAAGTGAGATCTTGAAATATGAGGAACTCGAAGTTAAGATCGATTTGGGTACTGGAGGAGGCCACTCGTGCGAGTTCTGGACGTGTGACTTGAGCCATGATTACGTTAAGATAAATGGTGATTATAGATCATAAGTTATATAGACAGATATCTAAAAGAAATTTAGTATAGTTGATAAGAATATCTGTGATAAAGTGCACATCCTTACACTTATCCCTAATTTTTTTTTTTTGTCCCCACTCCAGGCTGGAAGGAGCGAGCGTGTTGATGAAATAATTAATCTTCAACATCTCATAATACAATTTTTTCTTCATTTAGATCCACCCTATCGAAAAAGAAACCTGCAGCTAATAGAAATTATTGCTCATATTAAGAGAATGTTTAATGGGCAAGACTGGAATTTCCTCAAGTCGCAAAGGAACGCCAGCAACAATAATAGCAGCAGCAATAACAGTGGGAATACGAACCAGTTTAACCTTTCAAGTGGTATGATTAATACTGGTACTAGCAATAATACTAATAACAACAACAACAATAACAACCACTTCAATTCATTAAATATTAGTCGACACAACGCCAGCAGCAACAGTAATAATAGCAATAATAGCGCTAGTAATCAGGGCAGCCAAATAAGTGGTAATAGCGGGATGCCAGTTGGCAATGGAAACATTGGTATACCTCCAAACCAGAACATGAATATGAATATGAACAATTACAACAGTAACAACAGCAATAACAGCAACAGTAATGCAAGCACACCCAAGCAGGTTACACCGCAACAACTACTGCAATGGCTTATGAATTTGGACCCCCAAAGGCGAAACGCAGTACTACAAAAAAATGCACAAATTAGACATTTTCTGGAGCAATACGAACAGCATAGGAAAACTGCCCTACAATAGATGATGGTGAACCAGAAGATTGCATCCGGCCACATGAACTCACCGTCGGTTCAGAGTCAATCACAAGTCTCGCCGAACAACGGGAGCCCCAATTCTACAATGGGCATTCCGTACAATGGTGGAATGGCAGGCCGAGTGATGCAACAGCAAATTTCCAAAGGTCCAACTCCCCAGGCCTCATCTAATGGATCGCCTCTAGCACAGGGAACACATATTGACCAGCAGATGTATTCTCAAGGTGGCAAGTTTATGAATTCAAATGCACCAGCAACAAGTCCAATGTTAACACCAGGATTGATGGCATCAAACTCTGGTCCTCGTGGTGTGAATTCTCCTGGAGTTTCACTACAGCACTCACCACATGTGTTTTCTACAGGACAGAGTGCGTCACCACAGCCGTTTGCTGGTACTGGTGGTGCACCTGCAGCATCAGCTGCAATACCAGGAGAAAGAATGCATCAGCAAGTGCTGCCTTCGCAGGCTTTACCTCCACCGAGAAAAATGCCAAGCTTGCACTACTGGTCTGACTTCTTTAGCAAAAAGATGCATGATGTTCCGTCGACTGTGAAAACGTTCGAGAGAATTACTTCTAGGGACGCAGAATTTGATGCTGGTATGCAGAATGAACGTGCCCGACCTTTTGATGCAGATATGGCCGAGAGAATGGTTAGAGACCTTAAGTTCTATCAGAAGATCAGAGACTCTAGGTTGAAGGCTATTAATCTTAGGCCTGAGCAGAACAAGGTTACGGACCGGTTGTGGGGAGAGGGTTATGCAGGCTATGGGAATGGATTCACTACAGGAAGAACGGAGATTGTACTTCCTGCGAATAGGAAAAAGGCCACAAGCGCACCAGATATATACATATCGAAGGAGCAGCTTGAGGAGCAAGCAAATATATCAGAAGAGCTGGTGCCAATCCGGTTAGAATTTGATCAGGATAGAGATGGTTTCCAGTTGAGCGACACTTTCCTGTGGAATATGAATGAGAAGACGATCAGCTTGGATGAGTTTGTTGATGTTCTAATGGCTGACTATTTGTTTCCAGAGGATAAGCTGGCTAGCAGTAAGAAGAAAATTGTCGAGAGTATACGTGATCAGTTGGCTGACTACCATCCAATGATCTATCCAACTGTTCAGCTGGATGGCGCAAAGCAAGCAGATGAGTATGCAAAGAAAAGCAAGCAAAGCGATCTACGGTTCCCTATTATGTTGGACATTACTATTGGAAACAACCAGTTGACCGATAAATTCGATTGGGATGTGATGAACCCGAAGAATGACCCAGAGGACTTTGCCCGTGTTCTTTGCGCAGAGATGTCTCTTCCAGGCGAATTTCAGACCGCGATCTCACACTCTATTAGAGAGCAATGCCAAACTTACATCAAATCGTTGTACTTGGTTGGTTATAGGTTCGATGGATCTCCTGTGTCCGGAGAAGAGCTGAAGGAGTTTGTTAGCTCAAATTTGGATGCACATAACGTTATACGTCCAAGGTATCTCTTGAGTGATTACACAGCCTCGTTGCAAGAACTATCCTTTGAAAGTATACAGAAATTGAAGAAAGAGCGTGAAAGGGAGGCCAGAAGAAAGAAAAGAGGCCAAACCAGAGTTGGCCGTAGAGGTGGTGTTCTTCTTCCAGATCTTCGGGACCTGCCGAAGACTTTCCGAACTCCTGTGCCTGCATCGGTTCTTGCAGGTGGTGTTTCTTTAGGTTCTGGCCCCGATGCTTATATTGATTACCCAATTTCCATCGAGATTCCACAACGGCAGCTCAAGGCCTTGGACGATTATAAAAGAGAGCAACTAAAAATCAAGGAAGAAGAGAAGAAAAAGCAACTGGAGATGGAAAAACACAGGCAGGATGATCAGGCTCGTGTTGCGAGGTTTCTTGCCAAAACCAAGAGACGACTTGCGTCCATTACTGACAGACCTACGATTAGAGTCTCATGCGAATGTCATTCAGAAGAAGTTCTTGTTAAGTTCAAGATTACCTGATTGTGCCTTGTACACTTTTTTGTATCGTCCATGTATATGCTTGACAAATATAATGTATCATTACGAAGAGAAACTCAGCGGGAATGTGCCGGCTATAAACTGTCTGATCTGTATCACTATAATATTCCATTGAAAGTGTCCTAAGTTTTTTTTATCTTTTTCACCTGGAATTTCTGTATGATCATCGTTCGGGTGGATTTATTTTATTGTAATTTTTTTTTTTTTTTTTGTCTTCTTCTATTTTTGATAGATCACACTAGAATCATCTTGAATACAGGTTAATATCACGAATTCATTATCCTGCAGCGCGCGGTATGGTATGAAGATACTACGATGGTGTTGGAATGGTACATATGGGGTCCAAAAAAAAAAGTTCTCTGTTTTATCTGAACCGACAAAAAATGAACTCACCATTACATATACGAAGATAATAAATAATAGCGCATTAATAGGCAACCAAGGTCACAAAGCCTCTTTATTTTATCGCGCCCTCATTCATAAACCATTTAAACTCGTATTTACCAATTTTAGTCCTAATAGTTACTTTTCTTCTTTAACATTTAATTTATCTCCATTCACTTTTGATTTTGTGCTTGATAGTCTCTTTCTTATAAGGCTTCGTTAGTTTTCCACTTATTAGAGGGAACATTTGGGACATTTGGCCAAATTTATTCATCACATAGCTAAGGTTGTTTGACCTCGGAGTAATATAACACTTGAGTCTTTCATCTTTCTCATTACATATTATGTCAACGGGTGAATCTAGACAAAGCTCTCAAATTGAGCTTAACGAAATGGAGTCAACTAACCCAAGCTCATCACATATAGATGAGAGCACGCAATCTGGATTAAACAGCAGCCCTGAGCAGGTTACCAGCAACGCAACACATGAAGCTGTTACTGTCGCACAATACGAGGCATCGCTCGGTAATAGTAGGCATAATGAAGAAGTATCCGGTGATGGAGGCATGACCACGGCGTCGGAATATTCGGTTGCATCAAGATTAAGAAGCACAGCACGTCATCTGATCCACAATACGCTTAGGAATGCTCCATTACTGAGATTTATCTACAAGTCTAACAGGTACAACCATCTAGGGCAATCAGACCACCCAGTTGGTGAATCTAACGACGGTGTTTTTAGTAATATGTCGGCAAAGCCAACAGTCAGAGAGAATGCGGACGTGCCAGAAGAGCTTCCAACTTATGAGGATGCCCTTGAAGATCCTGCTCCTCCATATTGGGAATCCAGTATTATGGCTGGATTCGAGGACGAAATATTTGTCGATGGACTACCCGTGGGAAATATTGTCAGCTTCCTCTGGAACATGATAGTATCCATAACATTCCAGTTCATTGGATTTGTGATCACTTATCTTCTACACACTTGTCATGCCGCCAAAAACGGGTCCCAGGCTGGCTTGGGAGTTACCTTGTTCACCTTTGGCTGGACGATTCTTCCATATTCAAGCTCTTCCACCTTTTCTGTGGGAAACGCTGGCCAAAGATTTGAGCCGGAGAACCCTACATCTGTGGACATAGATGACACGATGACTTTAAAAGGCTCTCTAGATGGATTTGAGTCCACGCTTCCTTCTACTACGGAAGCTGCTGCTGCTGCATCGACAGAGCATTCATCCATATCGCATGATATGGTATTTTCCTACATGCTTATGGCTCTTGGGTCGATTATATTTGCCAAGGCCGTCTATGATTTCTGGTGTGTTCGGAGGAAGGAGTATCGTTTAATTCACTCTACAGACACGTCTGCAGTTTGAGGAATGTGTTGATGTATTCCCTCTTCGCGCTTTCCATCTCGTTCTCTTACATTTCCTATCTTCGGAGTAAACCCGTTCGCTGCATAAATGATACTCTTCGTCATATGGATTTAATTTACTTTAAATCAATTTAATACTATATTTTAACTGATTATAATTTTTTTTATACCTGGCTCAGTTTAAAATGGTCATCATCTTCTCGTAGGTAGTGAAAACAATACCACCTCCAAGAAGCAATCTTCCTAGACGAGGAGTTGCACCTTTCCAGAAGGCTAGCAATCCCTCCTCTCTGAAAATTTTGGCAAAGCAGTTGAATGTTCCCGAATACCTGGTTCTAGCATCCAATGCCTGCATTCTAGTTTTAACAGTATCTATAGGCATAGTAGTGTAAACGGTGACCAAGCCGGCAAAGGCACCAACCAAAAATGTCATACCAGTTGACAATGGTTGGTCCGGTGGTGTACCACTAGCCTGCTGAATGGCACCTTTGATTTTACTGTAAGTTCCCATACGAACGGCCTGGTTTGCACCTTGACGCATAGCAACTGGGAGGAATCCTTTGTAAAGACCTCTCAATCCAAGATCCTTCACCAACTTGACCAATCCAACCGTACCCTGGTACTTTGGATGTGCAAGTTGGCGATCATCGATCATCGCAGTCTTAAGAGACTCAGCAGGAGTAACTGCAAAAACAGACTCCATCAATCCAGCTCCCATACCTGCAACAACACCTCTGGGCCCACTCAACTTACCGTCTTGGTCAACAAGAAGTTTCTTGATGGAATCGAATCCAAGAAAACGGACACCAGCCTTGGCGGTATTACCGATGACAAAAATTGGACATCCAACATAAAGAGCGCCAAGTCCCTGACTTTGGACCACTTTGTACATGAGCACAAATGGGTTTCGGCTCATCGTTGACGACTTTGGCACTAATTGAAGTCTCGTTTTGGTGAACTCAAATGGATAGTTGACTGTTCCTTCGACGGCTCCTGCGACAGCCCCGGCCAGAAAAGACTTCCATCCTTTTTGTTTTCTTTGAGGCTTTTGTGCTGATGACATCGTTAACAAATACTAACTGAGTTATAAAGAAAGCCGCAATTCTTTTTTAAATAAAAACTGTCTGACAAAACCCTCTAGGTGTCCAAAATACCACAGCAAAAAAGAACCAAAAAGCTGTTCCCACTATTAATTTGTCTTTGAAAATGTGCTCAATTACAGAACTACCACGCAGTATCAAAAGGGTGAAATTTGGGTAACCGGCGATATTTGTATATCTTTCACAGTGATCCTCGGTTATCTTTTTTTTTTGCAGTTGTTTTTCACTTCGTGACTATCTGTGACGTGGGCCCTCCTAAAAATCTATCGAATCTGTCCAACAAGTCATTCACCAAAAATTTTTCATTGACTTTAGACAATGCACTAGCCCAGATTTTTCCTCTTGCCGTAGTCGTATAAAACGTTATCCGGATCTCGCATTACGCCCAGTTTCCATTATATCGCAGGTTCCGCTGCTTCCCCAAATTTATAAGGTCATGGAAAAGTCATGCTCCAATTGATTTCAAATAAGCGTCTAATGTTCTACCAGTATAATAACAATAAAAGGTCAGAATTTCTATGTCATTATTTATATTTGTATAGATAAACTAGCTATATATGTCATCTGTGTGTTCTCTTCTCTTTTATTGTAGCCCACGTCTGGTGAATGTGAAGATTATGCGAAAGCGGAACTTCTTCATCATGTTTTTTTGTGTTTTTTTTGTGTTTTTTTTGTGTTTTGTCCGTCCTGTTTACCATTCGCCATTTTCATTATGATACTCCACAAATTTTCCTGCATCCAATAAGCCGCCTACTACCAAATCAACACTCCTTACAAACCTTGACGATCCACATGTATATATTTTGATATTTGAGCTTTCCTTGGTTATTGTATCCACAAGCTGGCTGAGGTCTGGACGGTGCTGTCTATGGAATCTTATCAGAGAATGATGTTCTTCCTTTCTAAGATCTTCACCAGAGCTACCATCAGTTGAGAAAGCGATTTTTTCACTTGTAACTTGAGACTCGTCATCGTCTTTCGAGGTATCGTAGACATCAACGTGGACGTTTTTCTTACTGCTAAGAGCTTCTAGTGGTCCCGCTAAGCATTCAACATCTGATGAACAATTTGTCATCCACAAAATGTGGTATTTATTATGTGATCCATCTGGAATTTGGTTCAAAACTGCTAGAATCGACGTAATTCCTGCTCCACCACCAATTCCAATCACTTTGTCAATCTTTGACTCGTGTTCATCCCTTTGTGATCTATTAAGTGTGCCATATGGGCCATCTATAAGGACTTTGGTCTTACCATTCACACAATTTATACGTGAAGTCATCCCTTTCTTTACACGAATGTATATCTCTAACTTTCCATTGTGATCTATTGACTTCACCAAAGAGAAAGGATGCGACTGATAACAGCTGTACCATGGACTTAAAAAATGTAGATAGACATGGCAACCTGTGAAGAATGCAAATAGTCTGGGCTTATTGAAAGTGAGCTTCAAGATTGTATCGCTGTAAGATTCCACCTGAACCTCGTTTATCAGACCATTCTGAATGATACGTATCACTCGGCAAACTCTGTCAAGTGCCATAATTGCAACCAGAGAGTAGACCCAGCCCATCCATCCGAGAGTATTGCAGTGAAGCCACATTGCTACAATAAATAATATGGCTAACAGTTGATGTAGTACAAGAAATATCTGGTACATGATATTCCGGAAAGGCTTGAAAGCCTGAATTAGCAGTAGACCTAAACAAACAGAGCCAACTATTCCCCATTGAAAGTAGCTGTCCTGCACCCAAGTTGAATAACCACCACCTTCAACTATTGGATAGTTGGTCCAAATGCATGAATGAATTATGGCCATAATAAAGAGTATCCAAGCCACTATCTTATGATACAGAATCATCTGAGATCTCTTGTAGCCACCCAAAAGCACAAATGGATTGTTTCTGGTACTCATCAAATACAAGACTGGCATAAGAGAGAAACCAATCAAGTCTGTTCTGAAGGACACAAGATCTATCATCTTATAATAATGTGAAGTGAGATATGCACCAAGTGGAGTGTCATAATTGATGACACACGATAGCAAAACCTCGATAAAGAAGAAGAAGCAGACTATCCATTCCCATACATTCATACTTAAAAATTTATCCCGAGGCAATAATAAGTGTCTAGTGATAAACTTCTGGTAAGCAAGTGGAAGCTTGGAAAATATTCCAAGCCAGTGCCATATGGCGGCGATTCCAACAACGCCAAGCCAATATCCCACGCAACCCCATCCTAGCCTTTGTGAGAGTCTAATGGCATCAGCAAAGTCAAAATAGCTTCTGTAATAGTATCTAAAATCGGCCGTTGGTATTGAAACCGGATGATCCAACGCTGTTTTGGTATCTTCATCCTTAGAGTACGTTTTCATATAAGAGGTGGCATTTTTCTTAAAACTTAACATATTGGAAAGACTGTATGTGATATCGGCCTTAGATTCGCACCTCTTCATAATATGTTCGTAGCCGTGTATGATTTCATGGGTGTTGTTACCATAATCCTGGATGCAATTTGTCACTGTGCCTAACCACTCTATACTTGCACACTGGCAAGAGTATATATTGATATTCATATGACCTGCACTATCTGAACATCCCCAGTCTAGGGTCCTAGTGAATGATGTACATGCCTCTGCTAATGGAGAGTCATAGATCACTAAACCGGTTGCAGTTCGAAGCAAGCCCAAGAGAATAAACAAAACCTTGCAATATGTTTGGTTTAAGGTCATTATAATATCTCTAAAGATTACAGTTCTAGGTCTTGATCTCGAGGAGAATATTTCGGATTGTTTTGTGTTCAGTCAGTATCCCTGATTTTTGAAACTTTACCACACGCTCAACAGCTAGGAAAGCTACTCTATTTATAATACTACATCGTCTGAAGCTAGTGAGTGAGCTTTGATATGTATCATGATATGCAACCGATGTGATTGGAAGTTTGTTAAGGGTTTTGCAGAACTATTGTGTTTTTTGGCACCCTAGTTCTCGTAATGATATATAAGCTAAGTATTGGCTTTCCCAAAGATCTAAAATTTGCTCGTCTGACGGGAAAAAACAATAGCGCAAATTTATTTTCTCACCGATGGGTTTGAATTTTTTTTTTTTGTCATCCAACTTCTTATTGAGTTCTCGAAAACTCGTTGAATGAACGCATTATCACTAACTGATCAAATAGATTGCAACATTAAGATTTGGAAATAGCGTAATTATCCAATAATGTGGCGTCTACTTTGACTCCATATTCTATCCATCTATATATCTGATATTCCTATTTGTACATAATTTGCGCATTTTTTCCATGCTTTCTTTAGCTTTTTTTTTACCACATCCCCACATTTAACAGTGGCCAGCTATTTTTTTTCTTGATGCACTCACTCTGCATCGCTCATTTCTTCCATTTCTTCAAATATCGCATCGTCAATATCATCATCATCCATATCTTGATCTGAATCCTTAACTGCATCATCCTTATTTTCCGTTTCACCCTCTGTCTTTACTTGCTCATTCATTTTGTCGCCATCCTCGTCAGAACTCTCGTCAGATTGCTGCTTAACAGACGAATCGTTGTTTTGCTCTTTTTCAGTAGGCTTCCCGTCAGTCTTGTCGTCTTCTGCCTCAGCTTCCTCAAATGCTTCAAACTCATCCTCGTCATCTTCGTCATTCTCACCTTCATCGTTTTCTTCTTCGTCGTCGTCTTCCTCCTCTTCTTCCTCTTCCTCTTCAGCCTGCCTTTTCCTGAGTTGAGCATAATATGCCGTTAAAGCGTTCAACTCCTCAGTAGTAGCACTGCTCGAAGAAGGTTGTTTGTCCTTCTTTTCTTCCTTCTCGTTCTTAACATTTGCAAGAACGTCTGACTCCATTGATATACCTGTACTTGGAGGTTCTTCGCCTTTAATCTCAATAGCGGTATTATTTCCACTGGTGTTCTCGTCCTCATCAGAACTATTGAGAATTTTAGAGTTATCCTGAGATGCAGTTGGTGATGGTTGAGATAATTCCTCTTTAACTAACTTCTCACCTTCATGCCTAACTGTATTTTCTGTATTTTCAAGTTCCGGTTCATTTTTAACCACTGTGTTGCCTGGCTCCTCCTTTACATTGTTAGAATCGCCAGCTTCACCCTCTATTTTCACCTGAACATTGTCAGTAGCTTGCTGTTGATCAGAAGGAATCGGCTCATCGTGTAAAACACCCAGACTTCCTCCTCCAACTGCACTCTCTCTATGCCATGATGGCAGCGCATTCTGTCTGAGCTTCTGGTTTCTCTTCTCTCTCTGCATTCTTTCTCTCTTTATGTCCTCATCATCAGCGGTGATGGAAACATGGATTGTGGCCTGAGACCTTCTGGCAGCCGCCGACGTTCCGTCATTGGCTCCTTTCTTCCGACGACCGGCCCTATTCGTAACGGTATATGCAGCAATGGAGGTTGAAGAAGGTGGAACGGCCTTGATGAGAGCAGTCTCGAAATTATTATCATCAACTTTCATAGTGTCTATCTTCTTCAAAGATTCGATTATTGGCTCCAATTGGGCCATCAACCGTTCAAGTTTCTCTTGTCCCTTCTGGGCCTCTAAGTCAGTATCATCTTCCACAAGAGTGTCGCCACACACGGAGCATTCAAATCTCATCTTATCTTCACTTAATAGCGAAGGAACATCGAGTAATGAATATTTAGCATGGCAAGTCGGGCACACGTATCCCTGCGGATCGTTGAACTGTCCAATCTCATCTTTTACAAACTTCACCAAGCAATGAACTTTCCACTTGATCGAATCAATGGCCTCTAAGTAATGTATATAGTAGTATGTTCTGGTGAGCCATCTATATTGGCCTGCTGGGCCACTTGTCTCTTCCTTCTGTGAGTAAGAAGTGATCAGTCTGTCTTCTAGCAAACGGTTGCAAAACGATCGAAACACTTTTTTGTGCATACATGAGAGCTTTAAGAGGTCTTCCTCATAGAGAACAGAGTGGAACATAAGTGCTTCCAATATCAATACACATTGATGGGGATAAAACGATCGAGATGCTAGTCTGAGCAAGTGAAACACTTCTTTCTCCACAGCTTGACGCTGAGCATTCATCTCCTATGCTGAAATATGCCGTCTATAAAATGAGGAGCCTCGTGTTCCGTGATGAAATGCTGATGTGACAAATGACTATTTAGAGTATGATCTTTATCATGTGAATGTACTTTACTTATCTGGGAGAGTGCTAAGGGTAACGAGAAGAAAAAAAAACTAAAACTCAAAAAAATAAAAAACTGAGCTGGAGCATCGACGCAAAGAATCGACGCGACTGCAACATAGTCCAAGCTCTCGTCACTTTCTTCACCCCCACCGCTTGACTAGTGTTAGTCTCGGTAGATCTGATGCTGAGTCGGCTATTAATCACAGATTATTTACTGGCTGATCCTAAGCCGGATCTTGAGAAGACATCTAATGTTCTTTTTTTTTTTCTTTGTTACAGATGAAACTCTGTGCAAGGGATTAAACTGGATGGAATTTAACAATGCACTAAGGTAAAAGAGACCGAGAGAAAAATTGGATCATAATCAATTGTACATCTAGAAATTGCCGTATAATCGAGACGAGGTATGGCGTAAGTTATAAGTCGCACCGTTTGCTACCTCATAAGTTTGAATATCTTTTCATTGAAATTCTGATCAAATCGCTTTTTTTTCTAAGTATTCTATTGTCCTCTGAAATTTGTCTCCTGATTTTTGTTTTGCATTTTCTGGTGTCGATTGATCTGCATTGGGTAATAATGCGATTCAGTTAAGTTTGTAGACTCTTGAACACTACGGGATTATCAGCGAGAGAGGCGATATTTTCGCAAATGTTAGCAGCCAGATAAGCCAAAAGCAGTACAGAGCAAATGAAGACATGCTTTACCAAAGCCCAGACTCTGTATCTTTTCAATCGACACTTTTGCACTAATTGTGCACGGAATAATTGGCATACTTAAAAGGTACAATAAGTGTGTTGTTGGCGCACATCGGGTCTATCTTTATGGACTTTCACATGGGTGCATTGAAAAATAAAATAAAGTGAGGGCGTGTGTGTGAAAAATAAGCACAAGTAAAAAAAATTTGCATAATTGAGCGATAGTTTTTTTTAGGTCTACCTACATTTGCAAATGTTACTTGATTGTTTTATTTCTACTTTTCACACGAAACTGTTATGAGGATTGAGATGTCAAAATCCTGATTAGATTCGCAAAGCAAGCCCACACACCTCCTGCTAAAGAAGAAGGTCTTGCCTAGGCGTAAAGAAGATCCCGCCTAGTTCTACAATAGAGACAGTGCTTATCGGGAAATGAACATGATGCGATTTATTCTTTTACGTTAGTATGGTGAAAATAGCCTTGACGCGTGAGAAAAATAGAGACATGAAACGGAATAATAATCAAGAATGTATGCATGAAGTAGCCTCGATTGCGGAAACAACCGTTTTGTGAGATCAAATATCCAGATAGACTTTGTACAAGGATAAACCAGACAAGTAACGTAGCAGGATGCGTAGGTGATTACAATAAGAGTAAGAAATTAATAAGATGAAAAAAATGCTTCCCGCGGATTTCGCTTATTGTACAGGAGAGACATAACAGAACGCATATTCGTTGAATAAGAAAAAAAAAAAAAAAAAAAAAGAATGAAACCGCATACAATAAGCCCATTTTGGAAGGCCGACAGTTATCATACCACTTCCAGGTCTTAAAACTATTTAATGCTAGCCAACCCTCACACAGCTTTTTACCGCCTTCCTAACAGCAAAGGTACAGATCTGTTCTCTGTGCCTTGATATTGCGAAATTGTATGGGTTCCTTTGTTAATTTGGGAATTATCACCTCCGATCGGAGAACTTACAAACACAAGACCATCAAATCAATCAATAGGCTTGATCTCCTCTAATTTTTTTATTTTTTTTTTCTTGTACTCCTTCTCGTTTCTATTTTCATCGTACATTTTTTCTCCACTCTCGGGAGCAGAAAAAAGGCTCACGTCCCGTTCTCCATATTTTACAAGTCTGTCAAAGTTTAATCTCCTGAAGTGTATGTTAACTTCTTGAGTTGAATCCAGAGAACACATCAGCGCCAGCGATACCCAAAGAAATAAATTGGAAAAAGCCCCAGTCATCTTTCGCGTCTTACATTCAAGGCTATACGAGTTTCACGAGTGGTTACGAACCGTTGGAACCGTTATCCATCACCAAGCATTTGACACTTGAACATTACCCTCGAAGAAATACCTAAAAAACACCATTTGAACAACCGCTCAGCAAGTTTCATGATAATGAGTACAGAAAGACAAGAACCCCCTAAGGATCCAGATTTCCTGTCCTACTTATCGTTCCCCTCTAACAAATCAAAGGGAAAGGAGCACATCATTATTGTGGGAGCCGGCATTATTGGTGTTTGTATAGCATACTACATAACTCATCACCCCAAGTTCGACCCCAAGAAGCACTATATCACTATAGTGGAAAGTAAACGTGTGGCTGGTGGTGCATCGGGAAAAGCAGGAGGTCTATTGGCTTTATGGGCCTTTCCTCAGCAAATTGTGCCCGTCAGTTTCAAATTGCATCAGGAATTGGCCGAGAAATACGATGGTGCCAAGAACTGGGGATACAGAAGACTCACCACGGTTAGTGTGGAAGGAGATATATCGAAAAAAAATGTGTCGAAGATCCATACGAAAAGAGAGCGTGATGATGTTGAAAAATCGCCTTCTCCCGTCGATGATGATGAATCTGGAAACTCCACAAAGAAATCAAGCAGGACAAGCTCTGCCAAGGAAATGCAACGGAAAAAGGCGCAAAAGAAAACGCCATTTCCAAGCAACTTGAACTGGATCGATCCTAGTTTCATAAGCGATTGGAATATGCTAGGAGACGAGAGTACAACAGCTCAGGTCCACCCATACCAATTCACCACGTTTATGTTGAAGAAGTGCCTTGAAACAGGGTGTGTCGAGATAATTATAGGGAAAGCTGAAGATATAATTCTTGATGAAGACTCTGGAAAGTGTGAAGGATTGATATACAAGCCTTCCGGTGCCAAAGCGCAGTATGATAGAACGTCAAAGGAAAGAGTGGAACTTCGTGGTGATAAAGTGATTGTGGCCATTGGACCATGGACCTCGAAAATACTGCCGGATTGCCCGATATCGGGACTTCGAGCACATTCAATATTGATCAAACCTCAGGACATGAGTAAGATTACGCCTCATGCGATCTTCACCGAGCTCCGTACCGATAAGAAGAGTTTTGTGAGCCCTGAAAACCTCACGCGATCTTCACCGAGCTCCGTACAGATAAGAAGAGTTTTGTGAGCCCTGAAATATATTCGAGGAAAGATGAGGTGTATGTTTGTGGGGAAGGAGATTCAAGCGTGTTAATTCCAGAGACGACTGATGATGTTGAGGTTGTCACCGCCAAATGTGACAAACTATTCAGTTACGTTTCGAAAATATCTCCGAACTTGGCAAACGGAAAGCTCATAAAAAGGCAGGCCTGCTATCTTCCTGTTCTTGACATTCCATCTTCATCTGGTCCTCTAATTGGAGAAACAAATGTTGAGAACCTGATATTAGCTTCAGGACATTCCTGCTGGGGTATCAATAATGCTCCAGCCACAGGTTTGCTCGTTAGTGAGATAGTGTTAGATGGAGAGGCCAAGAGTTGTGATATCAGTGCTTTAGACCCATCCTTGTACTTTGATGCGTCTCTAATTTATGATGATGAAAATGATGATGACTACAGCGATGACGGAGAGGAGAGTGATGATGAAGATGACGAGGAGCAGAATAACTCTAGTTATCACGAAAGTACTGAAGAAGAGGCGGACGAATGAACAGGCTGTACGATTTTTGACCATTTGTCACTATGTGATGCCACGGTTCAACTTTGTTAGGGATTTTTGTTATTTGATGATGTTTCAAGCAGTTGGTGGCTTTTTTGTTGTCCTTCTTCTTCTCGATATGCAAATATTGCTGTATGCAAATGTTGCTTCATTTTATTCGCTTGTACAATGGAACGTTGATGATATCTTTTTTTCTGTCTCCTCTCTCTCTTTTCTTCCTCTTTCGTTTATTCATTCGTTTTACTCCGGTGGATTGATGTACAAAAGCAAGATTTATTTCTGCTTGTGCTTTCACCATATGCTGTTTTTGTCGCATAACGCTTCTTTTCTTATACAAGCTGAGCGCTAAACTAATCTTCTTTTTTGTTCTCCTTGCCTCATACTTTTATATATATCATATCTATTATTTACATATATATTTCTATCTGCCTGCAGACTATCCAGAATGATCTCAAGGCGGCTCATATATTCTCTGCCGCCTATTATCGTTATTTCTTTACTTGCTTCGCTCCTGTAAAATTTATGTTGGTATTTCATGATTTATGTACAGATATTTGGTGGGTCTTTTTTAAACTGGGTTGCGAAATTGAACAGTAGAAAGTTGACATAAAATCCATTAAAAAAAGAGAGAGAAAGGCTCCCGACCCTCTTTCCTTATATGCGAAACCCCTTGATGTCATCGCAGCGTTTGATCGTTTACCGAATAACAATGCTGCCTACATAAATGGCACCAAGACAATGTAATTTAACCTGGTGAAAAAATAAAACAGTTAAAGAGTTTACTAAGCAGATAATAGTAGGGGGGAGGAAAGAGAGAGAGATTCGCGGGATTAAATATTAAATATTAAGAGATATTTATTTAGTGATTTATTTAATACCCGTAATTCACCGCTAATAAGCAAGATTTATAATATCCGTGGTTCGGGATCCCAACAGGAGCGCGGCAAAAGACTGTAACACTGTAAAAGTCGTTAAGAAGCAAGAAGAAGCTTCTTTTTCCACCTTTCTTCCCCTAACCTCAAAATTTTTTTTTTCTTCTCATCTTAATTCAATTCGCACAATTCAATTGTTGACTACTTTGGGTAGTCTGGCCTATTTTCCATTATAAACGGGGTTGATTCTTCTATCGTATTTATACTTGTCCTTTCCCTGTACTTTCCTTTCTTTTTCTTTTCATTAAGAGAGTCATCGTTAAATAGATTATAGAACTTTTTTTTTGTTCCTCAAGAGTCTTTCTTAGCACATTCTCCAACTAAAGAATTTGCATCATTCCGTACTTTGAAAAGTGCAAGGGTGAATAGGACAGAAAGACTAAATACAACTAGCATAGGTAATCAAATAATATGTGGAAACTCGTTCAATCAGGACTTTCGGTTGTGGCAGGAACAGCCGAGCCGGAATATGGTCCGGATTCAATCCGTCCAGTTGGCTCGGATTTGAAGGAAGGAGAGAAGTGTTACAGAGATGTGACAAGGGAAGATTTGGCCTTCAGAAACCCTGAACACACAAATATCGAGACGATGGTTTTCTACTTCGAGGATAGTGTCCATTCTGGATTTGCCCAGATCATACATTCGAATTTGATGGGAATCCACATCAATGCCCAGTTCACGTTTAAGGTGTTCAAGAAGGATGAGCCGGAAAATTTTGTGTGGACTTCGACAAAATTGGAGAACGCCAAAATTGTTGACGGTACAGATTTTTATGCTGATAACTTGTCGATTGTCCTCGACAAGGAAGAGGGTAACACATATACGATCAACTCTAGTGTGACTCCTAAATCGGAGGTGAAAAACTTGAAGTTGGTCCATATCGGTGAAGGTGTCATATTCGGAAAAGACGGTACAACATACTACGGAACAGACCCGGAAAACCCATGGGGATCGATGCGGCATCTCTTCTGGCCACGTTGTCAGGCCACGGGGGAGATCATTTGCAAAAAATACAGACAGCCAAAAGAGGATGAAACGGATGATGATGGAGAGTTTTTAGACTGGGATTCTACGAATGAAAAGCTCAAAATAGGTGAAGAGAAGTTTGAGATTAAAAACGGACTCGGAATGTATGTTATGGCTATGCAAGGTATGAAGCCACATCATGCTGCTGCTGCTTGGGACTTCTTGAACTACCAGTCGGATTCTTACTCGGTAGTGATCATGGAATTTACCACACCTCCTTCTTACAACACCACTACTGTCAGTGCAGCCATGGTTGTTGACAAAGATGGAAAGCCTGTTGTTTGCACTTTGCACAACAAGACGGAGCACCTTGACACGTACAAAGATGAAGACTGTGGTTGGATGGTTCCCCGGAAAATCAAATACACCATGGAAGGACTCAATCCTGAAGGAAAGAAGACTGATGCCGTTGTGTTTGCCAACTTGAAGAGGATGTCCGAAAGAGTTGATGTTATGAGTGAGATTCCACAGTTTGTCAAGAATATAGTTTCTGGAATAGCTGGAACGAGACCGTACATCTATCAGTACAGCAATACCATGGAGTTGAAAGTTAGTGTGGAGGGAAAAGAGGTCGTTGATGAGAAAGGTTATGGTTATAATGAGACTACGTTCATCAGTGATATTTAATTTTCTCCGCATCTAACCTCTATGTATCTGATTGGCATCTTTATTGCGACTATCGTAATACTCTTTTTTTGTTTGCTTTTTCGGGGAGCATGCTTATTTTCTTCATTTCTCTGACTTTGTTTTTAATTTGTTTGACATTTCATGGAGCTCTGTCCCACTCTTTAATTACTACCACATGCTTTTTATGTGGTCATCTTCATCATCCGGCGTTGTTAATTTTTGGGACCTTAATAATACTAATAATAATGCTACTATAATTAATACAAATGCTACTTTACTTTAATACTACTTTAATTGATATAAATTCTACCTTGATCAGTATAGATACTTCTTCTGTTGATACAAATACTTCTTCAATTCATACAAATACTTTTTCAATTAACACAGATACTGTCTCCATTAGTGGATATATTTGCTGTTTGTGTCTCGTAGACACAAGTGTATTTATATCGATATACGTTCACAGAAGCTGATTAGTGCATATCTTTATCGGCTCTCTATCCCCTCTTCGCTATCGTGTACCGTCTATTTATCGCGGATTGTTGGGCCTACGTGTACTCCTATCCCTTATCGGAGTGCGTGCGATAAAAAAAAGATTTAGAGATAAAATAAAATAAGAAAATAAGCCGCAATACAGATATATATAGAAGGGGCATCAGATCTTTTTCCGACATTTAAAAACACCTGTTCATTCCTTTCTTACTTCTCTAAACCAACCATCTTAGCCCAGCACACCTCTAAATAATTAGTTCTCAATTTGAGCACGCAATCCGCTCAGATTACTCTGATGTCCTCGTTCCAGATACCACAGCTGGATTTGGCACAAAAGCCACACCGAGATATAGGTAATATCAATAATGATGATTCATCAGCTAAAGTAGAAGAGATGTTGGATAACTCTGTGGGATCAACTAGTCAATGGGAGCAGGATCCATCCATTTTATCTTCGCCTTGGCATATTGAAGCACGCTCTATTACCAGTCAGCTATCTGACCAATCAAGCAAATGGTTGCTTTTCCCTTCGATGGATGGTCACCACGAACAAGAAGTTTTAAGTGGTGACACAACTGGTAACATAGATGACACCCCATATGCTTTTTCTACTACTTCTAGCCAGCTGACTGAAGACACCCTCTCATTTGCCGATAATCTTGATGATCTGAGCTTTCACAACGCGGAACTTACTCAGAGAAGGAACGCTACAAACCAGCGCATCGAACAATGGAGACAAGAGCAGGTGAGCATTCTTTATGGCGAGTTATCCGTGGCAAGAAAAGCCGCAGCTGCAAGCGGTGAAACGGAGAAGTCTCTGTCATTGGAAGCACGTGACCTATTAACAAAATGGGATTTAGAGAGTATTTCCACTGATCGAAGATGGCGTAAATGTACAAAGATAGACAAGCTATATGGAGATTACGTTATTAGAGGATATTCTGCTTCTCAGCTCAAAGCAATCAAGTATGCTTTAAATGATTTGGCGTCGTTTCTTAAGCAGTCCTTAAAGAATCCTCCTAAATCCAGTGCTATTGTAAAGCAATCACGTGAACCTAAAAGAGGGACCAATAGACACACAGGTAGTCAATTTATGAACAATCCTTCGCTTCAAAAATACATTCCTCTATATTTGAAAAACATAATTGTGGAATCTAATTTATTCTATGAGTTTCAAAAGCAGGAAGGGGGAAGCATGGACAATTCGCAGCCGCGTGTCGATGAAGAAATTGATGCGGATAGCAAAGTTCTAAATGAGCAGCCTTTTCATGAACCTGCTTCTTTGAGAGGATCAAACTTCTGGGAAGTCGAAAGTGTGGATTCAAGCCAATTTACCATCAGATCCGAGAGTATTCTCGGATTTTGAATGAATTCCTGTTGATTTTTACAGCCAGTGTACTATTTTATATTTCTTTCACTGCTCTTCTACTTGTTTTCGCTTGGTTTTATATATGGTTTTTATCGGAAATTTAACGGGGTTCATTTATGTTTGATTATCTATTATACATTTAGCTATAAGGCAGAAGTAAAGATTGATGTAATGGTGAAGAAAATATGACGTAAAGCGCTAGAAAATGCAGCATGCCAGAACTTTCAACGCAAATGAGACACTCACTGCATCTCTACATCTTCCTTTTCATTATCGCTCGTTCTATCGGCAGTTTTTTCACCGATATTCTCGGCATTGCTATGATCACTGTCGTTACTAGCATCTTTATCATTTGAAGTCTGTATTTGCTGTTCGTCGCTTTCCGTGTGAATTCTACTATTATCAGTACTATCGGCTGCCAAAGTGTTAGTGGCATCTTCATCATTAGAATCCTGAATATACTCAATTGACTCACTTCTGGAGTATTCGTCTATCTGGTCTTGAAGTACTTCTCTACTTTCTGAAAACTCCGCCATGATATCACCAATTTCTGTGTCATAGTCACTGTTCACATATTTGTTTAAGAACGCGCTTCTTCTCATGAGTTGGTCGTATTGATTGGCAATTTTCACAAAAAGTGGAACTACGGACGTTGAATTCGCTAACATCAATCCACTCATTGAGTCATCCTGAACAGATGAGTTATTTGCACCTGCCTTAGGCTTCAATCCAAACGCTGTATGAACTATTGAAGAGCACCATGGTACAAATTTGATCCGATCCTTAGCTTTCATTAGTGCTCGTTGTATAGATTCGGCCTGGCTTGTTATTGTACTTCTCTGCCCCATGATAATGTCGAGCACGGAAATATCTGCACCTCCGTGTGAATTATTCGAGCACATCCTCAATTTTTTATCTAGCACCTCCAATATGACATCATACGCCGTACTGCTTCGTATTTTCTTGGCAACCGTTTTGCTCAAGTCATCGGGCAAAAATGGTGTGTAACTTGGAACAAGAAAGTGCAAGTCCGGTGTCGGTATTAGTGTAGAAAGAATGCTCGTGAGATTATTGTATGAATAGCCTGGAAAACGAAGTGTATTGGTGGCAGCACACATGACTGTGGATATGAGTTTATTTGCATCTTTGAACGAGGGACTTAACAATTGTAAGCTCTTCGAAGCAATGGACATCAAAGACTGGTTATCCACCACTATGTTAGCATCCGTCTGTTCGATCAATCTTTTCAATGTTAAAACGGTGTTATAAGGTTGCACCACCACTTCGGATGCTCCGAACACCGAGTATGTTTGAACTAGCTTTTTAGGGTAGTTATCACTCAATTCCTCCAATAAAAGTGATCCAAATCCCGATCCGGTACCACCTGCCACAGAGTGCAATAGCTGGAATCCTTCACAATTATCGCAGCTATCTAGCTGTCTGTTTATCATGTCTAAAACTTCCTCCTTGTTGTGAACACCGTTCATATATCCTTCAGCCCATCTGTTGGCAGCACCACCACCTTCCGAAGATACGTAGCAGTCCTTGGGATCAAAGAGTGAGTCATTCGTCTTATTTCGAATGCTGTTAATGACTCTTGGCTCCAGATCTATTAAAATTGCACGCGGCGTATATCTGCCTGTACTTCCCTCTGAAAAAAAGACTCCTGGTCTATCATTTCGATAGCCGCCCTCATTTTGTGAAATGGGCATTCCATCAACTTGAATTTCATGTTCTTGGCACAATTGTGACCAGAACTGCTCACCTACCTGGTTTCCACATTGTCCTATATGATTTATTATGCGTTAGTAACTGATCATGAATATTCAGACCTTCCAAACTTTCTGTACACTGATATCAATAATTTCCTATGTTTTGCCTCAATGCAAGCAATTTAAGATGAAAGCTTCCGATCTAAATTGATATCGTGTAGTCTGCCGTGCATGATCATATAAAATGTGATAAAACTGGCATATTGGAAGTGGGTCAAAGAAATTAAAAGAGTAGTTTCCTCCACAATGTCGTTTAAACTTACCCGTTTGGAGTGTAATAATCTCACCTGGCATATTTGAACAGACAAAACAAGAAGTTATAATAATGTCCAATGAGTATCGTATGGAAAATATTACGACGCTTTAGTAGTATAGTTGGTCATCCATAGGGAAGCACAAAACACGCGCATGTATGTATACCCTTAATGCTAAATTTGGGCTAAATTTCTTGTTTACATCACATCCTACCTAAGGTTCGATTTACTAATTTGCTATTTTCTTAAATTTTTGGGGTTTGTAGGTTCGCGTCGATTTACTGAAAAAAAAAAACGTCTTCACTGTTCTTCATTCGGTAAGTCACGATCCGTATCGGTGCTCCATATTTCATCCATCATTTCAGCCTGACTACCCCTCAGTGGGGAAAACAGTTTTCCTGAGGTACATCCGGACTCTCCCAATTGGGTTTCAATATTATTATTTAACTAGTCCACTATTCCTAAAATCTTTCCCAATCCATCTTACACTGCTATTAGAGGATCAATTCGCTACATATAAAGGTAACGATCAAGATGCAGTTTTGGAATGTGCAAACCTTCATTGTCTTTCTCTTGGCACTAGAGCAATGCTACGCAGTTAAGGATTATCTTTTCAAAAAGTGTGGACAATCGGGGTTTTGTAACAGGAACAGACATTTTGCTTCAGAAGTGGAAAAACTTGGAGATGGGTATAATTCGCATTACTCTGTCGATATTTCTAGTCTTGATATAGATGATGCCAATGGAATTGTCGAAGGTGTTTTGCTCAAGCAATTAAACGATGGGAATTTTGTGGATCTTAACTTCAACATTACTCTTATAAATAACTACGACTTACGGCTCAGAATTGATGAGGCCAACAGAGAAAAGAAAATTGGCAAGAACGTGACTTCTGTTGTCACCAAGAAGAGATATGATGAAGCTCCCAAGTGGTCTTTTGCTGATGGCTCAAATATCAAAACGAATTCTTTCAAGCACACTTTAGGGAGCGATAAGCTTACCTTGGTGTATGGTGACCATTACAAGGCCGATGTTGTTTTATATCCATTTCAGATTTACATGTACCTCAACGAGGAGCTTCAACTAGTAGTCAATGCTCAGAACTTCCTTAATGTTGAGCACTATAGGACCAAAGAGAGCGAGGAAGATGAGAATTCCAACGATGTTGCACAAGAAGAGTCAAAGTTTAATGCCTATAACGATGACTTCAAAGACTCCAAAGATGATACTTTGCCGTTGGGTCCAGAGTCCGTTGCTTTGGACTTTACGTACCAAAACTTCACAAGTGTCTACGGTATCCCTGAACATGCAGACTCTCTTTCTTTGAAGGATACCACCGATGGTGAACCTTATCGGCTTTACAATGTGGATATCTTCGAGTATCCCGTTGAGCAGAAATACGCCATGTATGGAGCAATTCCCTTCATGATGTCAGTAAATCGCAACGCTGCAGTTGGTATTTTTTGGGTCAACAGTGCAGATACATACATTGATATTAGAAAGCGTACTGCTGAACAACAATCCAACGACACTGAAAAGCTTGTCGATGCTTTAAAGAGCTCTGAGCAAGTTGTAGACAAGGTTCAAACGCATTGGATGTCCGAAAATGGTGTTTTGGATGTTGTCTTGTTCGTGAAACAAACACCAGCTGAAGTTTCGAAAGCATATGGGTCTCTGACTGGTTACTCTGCCATCCCTAATATCTTTTCACTTGGTTACCATCAGTCCAGATGGAACTATAATGATCAAAATGACGTGTTAGATGTGTCCACACATCTGGACGAGGAACAAATGCCATGCGATGCCATTTGGTTGGATATTGAGTATACCGATAGCAAGAAGTACTTTACGACGAGGAACAAATGCCATGCGACGCCATCTGGTTGGATATCGAGTATACCGATAGCAAGAAGTACTTTACTTGGGATCCCCATGCCTTCCCGAATCCTGAACAAATGGCTGCCACATTGAACAAGACTGGAAGAAATTTGGTCGTCATCATAGATCCACACCTTAAGACTGGATACGAAGTGAGTGAAGGTGTGATCAAGGACAAAATAGGTATCATGAGATCTGATCTTAAGGAAATATACAAAGGTCAATGCTGGCCTGGTGAGTCTGTCTGGATAGACACTTTGAATCCTTCATCAAATAAGTATTGGGATGAACAATTTGCAAATGGCACCAAGCTTTTGGGATACAGTACCAATATCTATCTTTGGAATGATATGAACGAGCCGTCCGTTTTTGATGGCCCAGAGACAAGTGGTCCAAAGGATCTCATTCATTATGGCAACTGGGAGCATCGTTCAGTTCATAATCTCTACGGTTTAACTTTTCATGAGGCCACATACAGAGCACTTGTAGCTAGAAATCCAAACTTGCGTCCTTTTATTCTCACTCGCTCTTTCTTTGCTGGTTCACAAAGAACTGCAACAATGTGGACCGGTGATAATACAGCACGCTGGGAGTATCTTCGTGAATCCATTCGCATGATTTTGACATTAAATATTGCGGGCTTTCCATTTGCTGGTTCGGATGTGGGTGGTTTTTTCCAGAATCCTGATAAAAAACTGCTAACCAGGTGGTATCAGACCGGTATATGGTACCCATTCTTTAGAGCACACTCGCATATTGATTCCCGAAGAAGAGAGCCTTATTTGGCAGAGGAGCCTTTCAGAAGCTATATTTCAGATGCTCTCAAGCTTAGATATAAACTACTTCCTATCTTCTACACCTTGTTCCACCAGACATCTATTTCAGGCTCCCCTGTTTTGAAGCCGATGTTTTACGAATATCCTAGCAACGGCGAAACTTACAGCATTGATGATCAGTTTTTCCTTTCAGACCTTCTTGTGAAACCTGTTATGGAGCAGGATCTAAATATCGTTAAGATGTATCTTCCTGATGATAAGAAATACTACAATTTCTTTAATCTGGACAATGTTTTGCAAGGTAAGGGTTATCATTACAACATCTCTGCTGAGATAAACGAAATTCCAGTTTTTTTGAGAGAAGGATCAATCCTACCAACCAAGCAGAGATACAGAAGATCCACCAAGCTCATGAGGTATGATCCATATACTTTGTATGTAACGCTGGATTCAGCAGCCAAATCAGCAAGTGGTGAACTTTATATTGATGATGGTGAAAGCTTTGGTTATAGAGATAGTGATGACTTTTTGCTTTTGAACTTCACAGTAGAAAATGGTGACACTATTTCTTCGAAAGTGATAGCTGGAAGTTCTTCAAAACCTTTCACTGCTTCTTTGTCAGAAGTGAAAGTCGAAAAGATTATCATAGCTGGTGCTGAAAGTGAGCAAAGAGAAGATGCTGAAATAAGACAGGATGGAAATACCTGGACCTCTGAAATTGAGAAGGAAAACGACTCTACCGTTTTGTCAATCAGAAACCCTGCAATTGCAATTAATAAGGAATGGGTGATTAAGTTCTAGTCGTATTTTTTCTCTTTATATGTATCTACATACATTTGCATTACAGATATGTGTTTCTTTAATGAATTTGCATTACAGTCACAGTATTGTAGTTTCAGTTTATCCCAAAGTTTTTCAAAAGATGCATTGTACAGTATAGCAAAGAAAAGAAGTAGACATATATTTATTCAGTGACAAGCCAATGAATGTCCTGAGGTGCGATTGTCAGCAAATAAGAAGTGGCCTAACATTGCACCAAGTGTAATGGAAATCATTACCCAAACGTTAAAGGTCATGAATAAAAGCATTATCATGAAGGAGTAGAAAACAGTGATCCCATACGCGATCGAGCTTTTCACTTTGAAAGTTTTCAACTGTCTCGTGGAGCTAGCACCAGTTTCCGTCATCGAGTTGTACCTATACTCAAATGCAGCAGCCCATTTCTTGAATAGCTCATATCCCATGGTGATAATAACGATAATGGCCATGCTAAAGAACATCTGAAGTTTGGTGGTGATCCTCCATCCTGAGGAAAGAATGCATAGGTTCTTATAACCGGCATTAAGCACCATCGACATCTCGCACATTTCATCCGATCCATCTCCCATTCCGGGCATGTTGTGATCCATGGAGCTGTGTTCCATCATTGAGTGATCCATGATAAGAAAAGTTATCTGAAGAGAAAGAAACGATGTGTGCTTGAGAAACAAAAACTGCGAAACAAGGGCAATTTATATGAAGAGAGTAACTAGGGAGCTTTTCAATCGGGCCGAGTGGGATTGTTGCTGCTGAGTAGTAAGGCTTACTTTAGGTATGCACACAATAAATGGAGAGGGATAAAGGACACATCTGCAGGAAGGCTACGGGTTATTGTTGTCGTTACATTTTTTCCCCCTTTTTTTTTGGTATTTATTGAGGGGTGGAGATGAAATCATCTCTACTTTGGATGTGCTGATTTCTGTGTTAAGGCCAAATTGGCTGCATTTGGTAGTGTTGGAAAGAAGAGAAAAATATAGTTGAGTAAAAAGATAAAAAATAGTTGGGAACGAGGGAACGAGATATCATATTGGTTATTTCACTTAGCCTCAATCAGGTATGTGTGCTCAAGGTTGCTTCTTGCCCAACCAAAGGCTCGACTTTTTCGCAATTGGCGTGTTCTTCGACACAATCTGTTTTTTCACCACTGATCTCTGAAAGCAGTTTCTCGGATCGAAGCCTCAACTCAATGGTAAGGGGTACAGGCTCAATTGCAATTGAACCGGGATACAGATTCAATTCTAAAGGGTTCAACAAATTTGTTCGCGGGTTTTGGAGCTCAAACAGAAGGACAAACTTGCAGGTTAGTGTGTATAATTCCTGAAATGCAAGATGGTTTCCTAGGCACATTCTAGCACCAATTCCAAATGCCAAGTGTTTTGTCTTGGTGTTGAGAAAACGCTCTGGAA
This sequence comes from Brettanomyces anomalus, assembly GCA_001754015.1. Classification (NCBI taxonomy): domain Eukaryota; kingdom Fungi; phylum Ascomycota; class Pichiomycetes; order Pichiales; family Pichiaceae; genus Brettanomyces; species Brettanomyces anomalus. Next base: position 943,175 of record MDSB01000004.1, read on the forward strand.
TGAATTCGTTTGGCTTGTAGAATGCTTCACCATCATGGTTTCCTGCCCAACAGTTCATAAAGAGGATTGTCTTTGGTGGAATTATTGCATTCTTGTACACTATTGGGGCAGTTGTCTCTCTGGGTAGAGCCATTGGCAAAACTGTGAAGAGTCGCAACGTTTCTTTTACCAGAGCTACTATATATTCACATTTCAGCTCTCTATAGCAATCTTTGTATGCTTCCACTGGATCGTTGGCATAGCATTTCAGTAGCTCCTGGTATGCCTTGTCATATACATGAGGAGAATTGGATAGCTGGTGTATTTCATAAAGGAAGTTTAAAGGTGTGTTGTCAAGGCCGGCACTAATCAGCGTTAGACAAATGCTGGCCATTTGCTCCCTGTTGATGTTTTCCCCTCCATCCATGAAGTATCTGTACAGGAGACTTTTTTTCACGGAGACTGTTGGATAGGTAACGTTATTCTTTGAAAAGATGAAGTATTTGTCTAGATACTTCTTCCTCCTTTTGTATAAGATGCTTGCCTTCTTCCCCTTTCCGTAATACCAGTCTACTAGTCCTCGAAACGGCTGTGGAAGGAAATCTTGGAAGTTCTGCACATGAGACCTTACTTTCGTTATCTGGTTCTCAACATATACGATTTCTTGTGCCTCAGCTCGGGCCTTTTGGTCGGAGTAATTGATGGAATATCCATATGTGAGCATTAGCGCCACGGCTAAATGGAAGTACTGGCATTGCAAGAGAAGATCTTTCACAATTAGCGGCCTTTTTTGCTTCCCATCTGAACCAGGCCTATCCCTTTTCCCATTCTCCTTTATAATTCTTGAAATAAGTTTGTCAGCTTCTCGTCCAATCACACGCCCATTGTAACTTTTCCCGTGATAGAGGCTGAGAAGATAAGAGGTTACAAACTTCCTCATTTTCAAATAATCAGACCCAAATGGTGTAGTTCCTATAGTGTATATACTCTCTTTAGAAAGAAGTTTGTGAAATGTGTCACCAATCGGTCTTGAATTGTTTCCTCTAACACTTTTGCAACACCATAGTTTCACGATCGATGAATATGAATTGACGATGACCACCTCTTTAGTCCCGAATCTAACCTGATAAACATCTCCAAGTATTTTAGCATGACTAAGAAATTTTAGACAGGGAGAATCTTCCCATGTTTTCGCCGATGGAGAGATCAAAGAAAGATTACCCCATATCGGAATTGCAGAATATAAATTTGGGATGTTTTTAATTCTTCTTGGTGAGAGAAAAATGATGTCGATGATATAGATCACGATAAGTATCATTAAACTCCATCTAACCAGAAGTAATAAGGGATAGATTCGATCCAAGAGTTCTTGTGTTTTTCCTGAATGATGAGGTATCCATGTGAGAATATTGATCATATTCATGATATAGCGTAAATAAGGTGATAAAATTGATACACACTTAACTCAAGTGATAAGCAAGCTTAAAAGGAAAGCATCTATTCTATCGATATTTTTCTATACTGATATTTTTTTAACTATTAATCATATAATCTTTGTTAGCGCTGAAAAAGACGTGCCTGAATTGCTACAAGGGATTCTTGCGACAAAGCTGGAAGTGGTATCCATAAAGAAAAAGAAAATAACGTAAACAAAAAATCCGCGACGCGAGTATTAGGAGCCAAAGCATGAAGCATGAATTTAAATGCTTCTATACATATAAAGCTTTAAACATTTTACATTCTGTATTATATTATAATATTAGCAATTAGTAACATCTACGAAACATTATACAGTGACTTTTATATTTGTCGAAAGGCTAAAGGCATTTGGTTCAAGTCTTTCTTTTTTGTTCATTTATACATCTAAAAGTATATGAAGGTATCAATGAGCAGTTTTCAAGAGCAACAAGCATTGGAGCAATCGCTCAAAAATTTGGACTTGGTTAGACCATTGATGGATGAGTTGCGCCAAAGTCTTCAAGAACATCTAAAAAGTATAGAGCAGCTTGTGATAGGGAAACGTGCAAATTACGAAAAGGCACTGACTGAGCTTGAAAATCAAAAGAGCGAACTTAAGGCAAAGATAAAGAAGTATGATGAAGAGAAGAGCAAGATCAGCTCAATAATAAGGAAGGAGATAGAGGACAAGGAAAAGACGTCCATAAAAGTGCGAGAAATGAGGGCTCAGCAAGAACAACTTACAAAACAGTCCGAAAAGTTTCACAGTGATATTAAGAGTTTAGATCGTGAGATTGATGCTAATGTTCAAAAGCTTAATAATGAAAAAACGATACTGTCAGATCAAAAGTCAAGGATAGCAGATAGGACATTTCAATTTGAGCAATTACTAGGTATGAGAATAGAGACAGGCGGAGAGAATAATTCTATAAGCTTCATCTTCAGAAACGTTGATCCAGACAATTTTCAGAGAGAAGTGTACTTTGTTTTAGACCCCGCAAAGTATCAGATTGTCAAGACGAGTCCCGAGTTACCGGATAGTGATGTGTCTGAAATTATGAATCGTTTTGCTAAGCATAAAGAAATCGGATATTTATGGCGAGATATGAGGATAAAGTTAAGAGAGAAGCTTCTTGAAAAGTCTGAGTAATTTTGGAGGCTGATTGTACATTATACATATATATATATATTGGTGCGTTTGTTTGTTTGTAAATTAGAAACATGGATTGAAATGATAATCGTTGTACATGAGGAGTTCAGGAATTTTCTACAAGTGAGATTGGAAAATTGGCAGGTTGAAAAAAAAGAATATGTATGTACATTGACATTATGCATGGGTCCTGTCCTAATCAGTACGATCTTTGATATTGTGCTCATTGAAAATTATAGTATTACATATATAGACAAGAATTAATCTAAGGCTTACTGCAATTTAACAGCTACCAGAAAAGTAAAATGAATGATGCAACCGGAGAGACTGAAAGCAATTCACAGAAGGCTGCTGAAAATAAAATAGAGATAAAGAAAGAATTAGAATTACCCAAAATCAAAGAAGAACGCACTTTGAAGAGAGGTGTTGAAGATGTGGCGCAAACTGAAGCAGTGACAAAGAAGATTAAGACTACTCCAGAGCCAATTCCACAACTAAAAAAAGAAGAAGAAGAGAAGAAAAATGAAACTGTCATTAAGAAGCCAATAGAAGAGATTATTGACGGATCTGAATTGCGCAAGTTCCTCAACAAAAATATCACACCGTTTCTAATTAAAGCATTGAATGATTTATCTGAGCGTTGGCAAAAAGGTGAATACAATGGTCTAACCAGCCAGGCGATACTATTAAAATTCAGCGAAATAATCAAAGGCTATGCAGATAAGAGCTGATAGATCTGGAGATCTAAGATGTGAGTTTAGTGTACAATAGCAGCCTAATATATATTTAATTTATGTTGTGATTATGAATGGCAACCGTGATTAATATTCTTCATTAAGGCTATGTAGACTTTGATAAAAAGAAATTACAATTATGTACATGAATGGAAATAAAGAGAGAGGAGAACCATAACAATTTTTCATAACTGCTCCTCCGAGAGATTTGTTTCATCTGCTTCGTTGACCAATAAGGTGAGCGTAAATCTAGAGACGATCTGAATCAAACCGACTCTCCAACCTCTAAAAACTGCCCAAGGACCTTTGTTGAGTTCCTGTGAGTTGTCCACCTCTATATTTATGCTGTTATCGAGGCTATTTTCCTTGCCATAATCAACTGCCTTGGTACCAGACATAATGTAGTACAATGTAGATAAATAGCCCTGGTAGCCACCAAATTTGACACACATATCGCTTTCTGAGATGTGCATTGCGCTTGGGATGTGATCGCTATGAAGCAAACAGTTCACTTGGGCCCGACTGTACAATGTTTCGAATGGAAGCCTGACGAATAGACCAAGAACCTTCAGCAATAGTGTGATAGTGTTGTAAATATAAGGACTGTTGTAGTTACTTATACGCAAAATGGACGAGACCAAGTAGTCCGGATAGTGCTGGGAAAATGCACGGATTAGACTTGTGATGAAACTTGGAATTATAAGATCACGTGGGATCTTGAAGAGCGAGAACCTTGGAAGTTTACCAATAATCTCCCTGAAAGATCGTATACCCTTTGTCGATGTTGTCACTATGAATCTCATTCTAATAAGTGCGATCTGAGAAAGGACCATACTGGTAACAACATGACTGAGAACGCTGAGCCCTAAACTAAGATTGGCGTTTGGAGAATGACTAATATCGACGAATAAAGGATCTGGGATGCTTAATAATCCGGAAATAAACCCACTGATCCATGATTGAATGGTGTACTGAAGTGCATTCATCAAAAATGATGTGTTAACAGCTTTAAAGATTCCCCTTGGGCCTTCTTTTGCTATCAGTCCAGACACGATGTCCAAGATATTGAGTGATTCTGGCTCTATAAGGTAGCCTGATGTCTTTAGTCCCTTTCTACGATGTATTTTCCTCTTGGATGTACTCGATCTATGCTTCTCGACCCTAGGAGACCGCTCTATTTGCGACTCTCTTAGAACAGACACACTAGCTTTAGATGAATCTGCGAAATCATCACTCTCATCCATCTGCTTGAAATAAATCGATTCATCCTCGGATTCTGAATCCGATTCAATAGCGTTATTATCCGAAACAGACCCAGCGGTTATCGTTTTGTCCTGAACAGAACGGCGATGTTTCTTTACTGATTCTTCGGTAAAAGACCCCACTTGTAATAGAATCTTCGATATCTCGAAAGGCTGGGAAAATAAGATCCGACTATAGTTGGAAATAAAAGAATGCAGTAAAGAGCTCAAAAGCTGTTTCATATTAGCAGTGTCAAAGTACTCCTTGAATTCCAAGTCGGAGTATATGTTCTTCTTATATCTCAGAGATGGATTGCTAACCAATGGACGCATTATACTTCTTGTAGCAGTCGTACCTATTCCAATTCCATTTCTACCGGATGCTGTCCTTGAGATTATGGGAAGAGAAAGTGAAATCGGTCTTCCAGTAGAATTATCCACAATTCCAATATCTGGCTCGTAGGAGATAGGATACATGCGATCAAACTCCTGTCGATTTACATATGGGCGTTGAGACCCATCGGCAAACTTATGAGTCGACATATGAGGAATTTGTTTGTTATCTTTAAGTTCAGCTCCTTGACGGTTCGAATATGAGTCTACTGTGTTGAAAGCAAAGAAGGGGTGAGGAAAAAAAATAAAGTAAAAAAATAGATTTATTATCGCCTTGTCTACCGGTATGATCTTGACAGCAAGCTGACGCTATCTATTTTTTTTTTTTTTTTGGAACGGCGATGATTCTCTCAGAGTGCGTATATCCAGCATATTTCAAAAATAGGGGGGAAAAAACAGTTGGCAACATGCTCATCAAACCGGTATATTAACATTCAGGAACATCTTACATTGGAATTAAGTACAAATTGATCTCTCACTGAAATACCAACTAGTGCAAGCAAATTAGGACAATTAATCTGCAGCATCACATTTCTCTAGAATTTTCAAAAGAGGATACGGTTGCCGGTATCTGTTATCGTTGTTCAGTGGTTAGCTGTTACTTAAGGACTGTTTGATATTAGGTCCAATCTAAAGCCACAATGTTTTTCAAAAGCAAGTCGTTTGACCCAGATACTTTCGAGAAGCAGCTCAGAGGAATATCGAAGGACATCACAAAAAATGAAAGGCAGTTGAAATCGATGGAGCGTACTGTCTCACGCTATGGGAGAGTAGTGCCAATTTACACAGTCTCGGCGTATATTCTTCTAATTGCATACTTCTACTTTAGAAATACGTTACATAGTCGGAATGTCATTATATTGCTCGTCTTATATCCTGTGGTGGCATTTCTAGCCTATAAGGGGGCAGTATATCTAACGAATTACCTCATTAATTTGAAGAAGTCGAAAGTTGAGGACTTGAAGCAGAGACACGAGGAAAAGCTAGCTGTTCTTAAGGAGAAGACAAATTTTGAGCGGACGAAGGAGTTGCTTGTAAGATACTCTGATGGTGAAGATATAAAGGAGCTAGAGAAGGAAGTTAAGGAGGCCAACTTGAAGAAGGAGGAGTATCTTCAAAAGTTGGCTAAGGAACAACGTGATTTGAAGAATCTGGGACAACGGAAGGGGAAGGACGGCAAGCTCTATGATAATCTTGTGAATTTGATGATGGGGGAAGATGAGATGGGTGCAGACAGACGGTATGCGTTGATATGCCAGAATTGTATGCAGCACAATGGATTAGCACCTCCTGGACAGGTTCCAAGTGAGGTCGAGTATATTTGTCCTAAATGTGGTTGGATGAATGGCCAAAAGAAGGCAGATGTCCCGAAGATTGAAGAATTGAAAGATCAACCTGAAAAATGAATTTGGCCTTGGCAGCAAGTCTGATAACACTCACTACCAGTGGTTCTAAAAAATAGTCACCTCTTTTCAAACCAAGCAGAATTGAATTCATGCAAGAAATGGCACTTTTTATAATTTCATGCATGAGGCGAGTAAAAATTCACTAATACATCTAAAATAGATAAGTCTATTTTGTTTTCTACGTACACTTTAATAAAACTCTGCTTTCTACAACATCAACGTGTAACTCCAATGAAAAATCATTAACCAGAAAATGTCATTGCCCGATGGCTATGTGACAAAATATAGGAAATGCAAGTGTATATAGAGTGTGAAATATGTATTCTAGCATGCACTCAGATATCGGCCAAAGACATGATGGTGTTGACAACATCACCCTTCTCTTTCCTCAAGGCACTAACAGCCTTGGCCTTAGAGACGTTAGCCTGGTCCATGACAACCTTGATATCAGCCTCGTCCAAGCCGGTGGTGTCGACATCATCATCAGCAACCTCTTCTTCCTTGTCTTCATCCTTCTTGTCTTCCAAAGAAGCCTTCTTGAGGTCCTCAGTGATAGCGTCGGCGACAGATCCAGAGGTACTGATATCCTCAGCGGCGTTCTTTCCATCATCAGCAGCCTTTTGTGCGGCCTTCTGAGCAGCCAAAGTCTCTGCGTATCTCTTGTTGAGGTCCTCAACCTTGGCCTCACCGAAAACAACGTATGAGCCACCCTGGGTCTTGTAAACCTCTGGGTTCTCGATAGCCAAGATGAAGTTACCCTTCTTCTTGAAAGTAACTCTTGAAACAGACTTGACCTGCTTCAATCCGAGCTTCAAAAGACGCTCCTTGGCTTGTTTCTGGTGCTTTGGAACAACTGTAACATTGGCTCCGGCTGGGATTTGCTTCTCTTCAGCAGGGACGGCTTCTGGTTTAGCTTCGGTGGCAGACATTTTTGTTTTCTTTAGTTATACGGTATATTGATGGTACTATCAATGTCTTCTGTGTAATATTTTATGAGTTGATGAAACGGGAATAGAGACATACTTTTACTAAAATGCATTATTCTTCTTTTTGCTCTGTTTTTTTTTTTCCACTCCGTTCTTTCTATGAATTTTTCACATACAAAAAAAATTGTTCTACTTTTCGGCCAAACGACGAAAAAAATTCAGAATTACGGTGATTAGTTGCTGTGTGGAGGGAGTGCCAAAAAAAATTTTCCATTTTTCATCCCTTCCCTAGGAGACAGTCAATCGATTGCATCAATAAGCAGGTCCCATCTCTTATTTTGCATCCATACACCTAGTAAAAAAATTTCCGTATATAATACATCCTTGCACTTAATAAGTGGTTGGGTCTGATTATTAATAAGGCTTGGAACAGTGCTCGGATATAGAGGAAATGTTCCGCCGTGCAGTTGCCGGAAGAAAAAAAAAAACTAGGTTAAGAATGTTCGGCACATCAATTTTTTTCAAGCCTTGAACAGGAGGGACCCCTATTCAATGCAGTTTTTCGTGTTAGGAGTCAAATGCAGATAGGCAAATGTAAATAAGGCAGGCGATAGATATGGTAAAGCGCAGCAACACGCATGGTCAAGTTATCTCATCCCTGTTTATTTACTCACTCTGGTTTTTTTTTGGGGGGTTGTTATTTATGGAGTTGTAGTCTTATTTTTTTTCAGCGATCACCTATTTATAATCTTTTCTTCAAGTTCCTCCACAACTGTGTATAATAAGTAACGGTTCTTTTGGTGAGACAGTCATCAAAGTTGAACTTACGCCCCCGAATTTCTTTCGGCCCAAGTCTAAGCCGAGTTACCGGGTTTATCGTGAACCATATTTTTTTTTGGAACAAACAACATACACTAAGCTTCTTATCACATTTGCGATCTTGAGTTAAATTAAGGTTCTTATACTTAAGGACGATCAATTCACCGGATTGTACGGAAATTCATCGCTGCAATTGCATTTTGGTACCTAATATCTTAACATTATTATATGCTTCACCAGACTGTCAGGATCCCGTTTTTTTTGCTTTCACAAGATAATAATTCAATAATATCCAATCTGTTTACGCTTCTTCGCCAACATCGTCGCGTTATACATCGAACATGAAATCATTTAAGCTAAGTAATATCAAAGAGCTGTTCAAAAAGCCAGAGCCTCCAGAACAGCCAAGACATATTTTCTTCAACCAAGAACTTCCGACTGAATATAAAGATGTTAAAGGTAACCCAATAGCCCATTATCCCCAAAATAAAGTGCGGACCACCAAATACACGGCGTGGAACTTTCTTCCAAAGAACATCGCGTTGCAGTTCATGAACATAGCCAATTGTTATTTTCTTTTCATCATCGTGTTGGGAGCTTTCCAAATCTTCGGCGTGCAATCTCCTGTGATGCAGGCTGTTCCTTTGATTGTCATTGTCATTCTTACTGCTATAAAAGATGCCTTTGAAGATTTCCGTCGTGCTAGAGCCGACCACCAGATGAATATGTCCAGAGTCCACCGTCTTTGTGGTCTTAACAATCCTAATATTATCGTCAGCAAAGTTACGTGGTCTTCCAAGCTATCTGACTGGTGGTCTAGTAAGCTATGGGCTGCGGGTGATGCTGTTGCCGATAAGGTGAAAAGAAAGAGAGGAAGCAATGCAACGAAAACTGGTCCAAAGCCAAAAGAATCCACCAAAAAACCTGAGAAGAAAATTACGGCTCGTCCAAGCACAGATGGATCATCATCTATCTTGCCTGGATTGTCAACTGTCAACACTGTTGATAGCTATGCTCCATCTTTAGGGTCCTTGGCACCTTCCTTGGTTTCCGACATGAGTGCCGTTTCTGGAATTGGATCCCTGGCGCCCGTTAGGGCTTCGTTATCTACCGTTCAATGTACAGGTAGAGCGAGTCCGTTTGTGCCTGAGACCGTATCAAATCCTCATATAACTCCAACAGGAAATGTGTGCCGATTTAAGACCACCTATTGGCAACAGCTCAATGTTGGAGATATCGTTAGGGTTCGTGAGAACGAGGAAATCCCTTGCGATTGCGTGGTTCTTTCGTCAAGTGACAGAGATGGTATCTGTTACGTTGAAACGAAGAATTTGGATGGTGAGACGAGTTTAAGACGGAAAGCGTCACTCAAATGTGGTAAAGGTTTGGTTCATTCTGCAGATTTGGAACGTGCAGCTTTTGAAATAAATACCGAGCCACCATCCCGTAACTTGTACAAGTTCAGGGGTGTGATTCGATACCAGTCTTATATGAATACAGAGGATCCAACTGGTACTTCTGAGAATGAAGCTATAGATATTGATAATATTCTCTTGAGAGGCTGTATCTTACGAAATGTGTCGTGGGTGCTTTGCTGTGTTGTTGCCACTGGTGGTGATACCAAAATCATGCTGAACAGTGGAGTGACACCAACCAAGAGAACCAAAATAGCCAAGGCGTTAAACAAGATAGTCTTTATGAACTTCTCCTTGTTGTTCGTGATGTGTTTTGTTGCAGGTTTGATCAATGGACTATTTTACCGCAAAAAGGGTAACTCTAGAGTTTATTTCGAATATAAGCCGTATGCTGGATGGTCTCCTGCTGCCAACGGTATAGTCGATTTCTTTGTCAACTTGATTCTTTACCAGACGCTTGTTCCTATTTCGTTGTATATCACCATCGAAATCATTAAGGCATTCCAGGCTTTCTTTATTTACTCAGATGTCCAAATGTACTATGAAGAGAAGGACATGCCTTGCACACCAAAAACATGGACCATATCTGATGATCTCGGACAGATCGAGTATGTTTTCAGTGATAAGACTGGTACTTTAACACAGAACATCATGGAATTCAGAGGATGCACAGTTCATGGAAAGAAGTATGAAGGCACGGCAGTCAAACATGTGCAGGAAGATGAGAAGTCCAAAGAGAATGCAGATCTTCCTGTAAATAAGGATCCTCTGAAGTCAGACCTTGAAAAGGATACAGCGTTCCGTCCTCCATTGAATGAAAAAAAGCGTTCATCGGTTGCTGGAAGTATCTGTTTACCATATGATGATATGCTTCAGGAGCAACAGAAAGACCAGAACGCATTCAACAAGGAATTCTTGGTCTCTCTTGCACTTTGCCATAGTGTCATAACAAAGAGGTTGCCTGATGGCAGTATTGAGTATCACGCAGAATCGCCGGATGAAGCTGCATTGGTTTCGGCTGCAAGAGATGCAGGGGTTGAATTTCTGGGAGGAACCAGAGATGGTGGAAGATACTTAAGACTGAGAGGTGAGGCTGGCAAGAAGAGAGGCAAAAATGCACTCGAGAAGTATCAACTACTTCAAATGATTCCATTCAGCTCAGCACGTAAAAGAATGAGTATTGTTGTCCAGACACCGCAGAAGAAGATTGTCGTTTATTGTAAAGGTGCTGATAATGTCATATACAAACGGTTGAACAATAGCAATAAAGAAACATCTACAGTTGTGGGAAGGACTGCTATTCATTTAGGGGAGTTTGCAGAGGAAGGTCTTCGTACGTTGTGTGTTGCAAAAAGAGAATTGACCCAGAAGCAATTTGCTGATTGGAAAGAGTCATATGATAAAGCTTCACAGTGTGTGGATGAAACACGTGAAAAGCGTATGGAAGATGGGGCTGCAAAATTGGAAGAAAACTTAGATCTCCTTGGCGGAACTGCCATTGAGGATAGATTGCAGGATGGCGTTGGTGAGTCAATCGATCTGATCCATCGCGCAGGTGTGAAGTTGTGGGTTTTAACTGGTGATAAAGTTGAAACTGCAATCAGTATTGGTTTCTCTTGCAGGTTGCTCACAAACGAGATGGAGCTGATTGTTATTGGAGGTAAAAAGTCAAAGCAGAATGTTAAATTGGATGGAACTCTTGTGACGAACACCCCTGAAAAGAATAACAATCTCAACAGTGCCAAAGATATTGAAAAAATCATAGTCGACATGCTAAACTCTAAGTTCAACATGAATGGTACAGAGGAGGAGCTTTTGAAGGCAAGAAAGGATCATTCGATGCCTGAAAAATCCATTGCAGTGGTTGTTGATGGTGATGCTCTCACGCAAATCATGTTGCCAGAAAACGAGAATATCAAGAGAGAGTTTCTTCTATTGTGTAAGCAGTGTCAGTCTGTTCTTTGCTGCCGTGTTTCGCCTGCCCAAAAAGCAGAAATTGTGGGGATGGTTAAGCATGGATTACAGGTGATGACCTTGGCCATCGGAGATGGAGCTAATGATGTTTCCATGATCCAGACAGCCAATGTTGGTGTTGGAATTGCTGGACAGGAAGGTAGACAAGCTGCTATGTCATCTGATTATGCCATTGGACAATTCAGATACCTTGTGAGGCTCTTGTTGGTCCATGGTCGGTGGTCATACCGTCGTTTTTCTCAGATGATTCCTTGCTTCTTTTACAAAAACGTTGTGTTTGTGTTCCCTCTATTCTGGTATGGAATTTTCTGCGATTTCGATGGTACGTATCTTTATGAGTTCTCCTATTTGATGCTTTTCAACTTGTTCTTCACTTCAGTCCCTGTCATTACTATGGGATGTCTAGACCAGGATGTTCCAGCTAAAGTCTCGCTAGCTGTTCCTGAGCTCTACCGAAGAGGAATTCTCAACAGTGATTGGTCAGTGCCGCGTTTTTTAACACTTTACATGCTCGATGGTATGTATGAGTCGTTTATTTGCTTCTTTTTCACGTGGTTTTTGCATTGGCAAGGTGTGTTCACGAATCAGGATGGCATGCCAGTCGATCACCGGTTTTGGCTTGGTGTTTTCTCTGCTCATATCGCTGTTTTCTCCTGTAATACTTACGTGCTATTCCGTCAATATCGCTGGGATTGGCTCACTCTTCTTTTCTGGTTCCTTTCCATCGCTTTTCTCTTTTTCTGGACGGGTATCTGGACGTCTTCTATGACCAGTTCGACTGTGTTCTACAAGGCTGGTGTGGAATGTTATGGCACACTCACGTTTTGGGTTCTTTTTGCTATAGGAACGTTTTCATCAATCATTCCTAGGGTGGCCTATGATGTTTCCAGACAGCTCTTGAATCCAAACGATGTTGATATCGTCAGAGAGCAAGTCAAGAGACAAGAGTATGCCAACTTACCATCTGATTATGACCCAACTAATCCAAATCTGAAGGTTGAACAGCAAGATGTGGAAACGTCGTCAATTAAAAATAAGACATTCCTCAAGAATGTCAGCCAGCCTTTCAAGAATATTTTCAATCGCAACAAACAGAAGAAATCTTGGCTTGAAAAGATCAAGGATCAGATGGTTCAGGAGGGTCAATCTTCTGGAAGAAGCTCCTTGGATGGAATTAGGAGTACTGTTGATGTTGGAGTATCCTCGCCTTCCAATTTGATGCGTGCTTATACTAATGGTACGGCGCAGTAATGGTATGTGAGTGTATTTACACCACGACATCACTTTCCTTCATTCCTTTGGTTTTGTTTCTTTCTTTTGTTTTCATTATATTCCTGTCTTTTTTTTTTTTTTTGTGCTCTTTCTTTGGTTGCTTTTTATATGCATAATTTCATTTTTAGAACGTTAGTCTTTCATAAATGATCGTAGTCGTATTACAATTTCGCTTAGCAGTTATGCTTATCATCAGAAGCCTTTACAATACGAAATGTTTATCGTTGCACAGCCTCAAAACGAGGCAAACGAGAAACGCGAAAAAAAAAAGTGAAAGTGATAATTATCCATTTCACTATACTCCTTTATTATAGTGTAGTTTACACTGCAAAGAGATCTAATATATCGATTAATGGCTTACAACCTTTTCAAATGGAGGACAGTATAGAAAGTAAGTCTCATCAGGTTAATGATGCTGACACTAAGCCCGAAAAAGAGCTCCCGAAGCTCACTCTGTTATCGCTAGTCAAAGATGTGTGCTATGCTATCAAATCATTAATTGTTAACCCGGATTTCAGCGGAAGAATCATGTTCCCATTGTTGATAGTCGAATCCATTGGGTTGGAGGCGATTATTCTTAATGTTCCGTATACGGAAATTGATTTCTCGACTTACATGCAACAGATCAGCCTTATTGAAAAAGGAGAACTCCATTATGACAAGATTGTTGGCGATACTGGCCCAATAGTGTATCCCGGAGGATACGTTTGGATTTATTCATGGTTGAAGATGTTTACTGGAGGTATGGAGTACATCAGGGTTGGCCAAGAGATATTCAGGTTTCTCTATCTTTTAACTATGCTTATTACCTTTGTGTGTTACACAATGAGTAATGCGAGAATTAAGCCTTACATCATATATCTTTTACTACTATCGAAAAGACTTCATTCAATTTACGTGTTGAGGTTATTCAATGATTGTTTCACGACGTTTTTTAGCATGTGTGCTATTCTCTCCTTGCTTGTTGCCACTAAGCTAAAAAATCGAAACCCCAGCGCACCTTCAAAGATGTCTTTTATGATGTGTTTACTATCGTCTGATTTTCTTGCACTGGCAATCTCCGTCAAGATGAATGCCCTACTTTACGTTCCCGGATTTTTGGTTGTTGCGTACTATCTCTGCAATGAGAACTTGAGTAAGGTATTATTTGTCTGTGTATTTGGTCTTTTCATTGGCATCGGGATGAATGCAACGTTTCTCCTTAATGGCGATCCGGAAGTCAGAAGACAGTTTGTTTCAGAGGCCTTCAACTTTGGTCGGCAGTTTTTGTATAAGTGGACTGTTAACTGGAAATTTTTGAGCGAGAAAACCTTTTCTAGCAAGTTGTTCCAAAATAGTTTGCTTGCTTGTCATGTTGGGTTTTTGTTTGTCTTTCTTTTCTACAAATGGTTGGATCCAAAATCAGTAACTGGAGGAAAGTCAAGACTCAGAATGATCAAAGATGGAGTACTCAAGCCATTCAATGATTCTATCAGCCATAATAACATTATTTTCTCAAGGCAATCGAGTGCTTTCGTTTTTGATGTCATGGCAATCTCAAATATAGTGGGAGTGCTATGCTCCAGGAGTTTGCATTATCAATTTTTAAGCTGGTACTTTTTTTCGCTTCCTTATCTTCTATTCAGAACAGGTCTACCGGATTTAGTCATTCTCCCCCTTTTTATCCTCCATGAACTTTCGTGGGATACATATCCATCAACAGCTTTATCTTCTGTGGTGCTTGTTGCTGTTTTATTGGTGGTTGTTTTGGGAAATCTCTTTCATAACCAGTATAAAAGCAAGGTGAGCCTTATAAAGAAAAAGCAGTAGCCATGTTCTTTCAAACAATCTTAGTATATAAGTCGTATTCCTCTTTTTTATACATAGTGTTAACGAATGATTTACTATTTAGTCAGCTCTTAGGAATTTGAGAGCATTTTAAATTTAAGTTAAATGTTGTATTTGAACATACCTCGTTAAGTTGAGCCTTAAATTTAACAAATCGGGAAATACAGCGAGAAAAAAAATAAAAAAAGGTCTTGATTTAAGTAGGCCCAAGTTCGAAAAAAAGTTTTAAGGCCCTATTCTGAAATAATTCTCTGATTAGAAAGATATATACATTGATCAAGTAAGGAAGTGTGTAATTCTTTGTTTAAGAGTATCCCCTCAAATAAGGAGCCTATCGAAGAAATACTGTTGTCACTATATAAAATGTTTAAGATAATTTAGCGCCGAGAGTTAGTTAAACCTCAGATCCAGATTTGGTATCCAAAAAAAAAGGACTTAATGTATAAAAACAAGCGCCCCAAATTGTAAAGCATCACGACTAGAACACTACGACTTGTTCATGAACAGTTCCGTTCACCCTCGATAATTTCTGAATTATGCTTAAGCAAACAGCTGAGATGATTCAGACACCTAAGCTTTCAATGAACAGCGATTTCAAAGCGTTTAATGAGAGCTCCACCCCTCAAGAAGGAAGCAGTGAAAATCTTGAGAAGGATCTCTTTGCAGGTTACCGCAAAGGGGATCAATGGTCGAGAGAATATGAGCTGGACGATGAAGAGGATATAAACCAGATATTGCACCCGAAAGATGATGGGGTTATGGGCAACATGTATGGTTCAGAGGAAGCTGAGAATAAAGTAAGACCTTCCGAAGAAGATGATATAGGAGGTTACTATGCCGAAGAAGCTAACCCTGATCCCTACAAAATTGATAGTGAAAGGCAGATCTTAGATACGCCTCCAACTACAACAACTGGAACCAACTGGACATCTACGCACATTGATATGCAACAAGAGAGTAGATTCGGCGCTTATATGGAACTGGCAAATAATAACACTAATGACACTTCTGGAGCTTCATACAGAGAACAATTTGAACAAAATAGGGAATCTGAAGAGGGAGAAGAGGATGATGATGATGATTATGAGGGAAGCAGATATAGAATGCTGTAGGATTTTGGAGCAAAAAGAGCAACAATGTGCATCAATGGATGGAGCAAAATGGCCTGATATCGAGCTCGGTACTCCTTGTGGCGAAGAGTATACTCTGTATCAAGACATAGAACAGTTAGGTTACCAACACACCTACACTCCATATCCACCGTATGTATTTATTGCTCCAATCAAATCCGAAGTCTCCGATGAGGAGAAGAACAAGAAAAAAAAGAGAAAGAAAAACCCCTTCAGTCTTCCTAACAAGGAAGATTACGTTGAACCTCCAGAAGTGCACGATCTTATGAGTATTTGTTCTGATGAGTCCTGGGAAGTGGCTAGATCCATCTATACAAACGAGGATCATGTCCAGGAGCTCTGTTCTCGAGTTGGAAACAACCCAGATCCAGACGATATACCTGCTGAGCGTGTATTCAATAGACCTGTTCCGGAATTTGTAGTGCCAAAAGCTGAAATTGCTCCTCATCAAAGTGGCAAAGAGGAGCACAAGAAAGCTAAGAAGAGATTCTCATGGCTGAGATTCTTGCACAGACATCCTGTTCCGGAAACAGCGCCAGTAATTGTTCCACCAAAGGCAATACACTTCTCACATGAAAAGAGAACATTGAGTTTCGATGGAGAGGAAGAATGGAAAGAGTTCCAGAATAATGCTGAGACGAGTAACAGCAATCCTGAACCATTCGAGCCAATACCAGTTCTAAGTATTCCACAAGCAGATACGCAAGCTAAGGCTGAGCAGCAGAAGGAAGAAGAAAAAGTAAACAATGCATCTGCTGAAGGTGAACCTTCCAAACTTAGAAGTTGTTTCAAGAGACTCCACATGATCCTGAAAGTTGGAGAGAAGAGGAAGGATACTAAAAAGAAGCACTTCAAAAAGTTGCGACAGCTGATTCATGACTTTTCTTGGTCGAAAAAGTCAGATAAAGTTGTCCTCGGAGAAGCGCCAGACAAACAAGAGAAAAGTCCTCGTAGTTGTCTTAAAGTTAGATCAAATCCTAATCTTGAAGAGGAGACAGCAAGAGCTCAGAACTGCGATTTGGTTGATTCATATCATCAATTCCGATTAGAAAATCTTTACCGGAATGAATGTGATCGGCATGACAGTTCTGCCAGGAAGTATAGGAGAGCACAATTGCTGCAATTTTATGACCAAGTATGCCAGGAATCTGAGAGTTCAGTTCCAAACGGTTGACGCTAAAGCATGACTTGGATGTAATGGTAAGATAACCCTGATCCCAATTTCAGCAACGGGTCCAACAAATCCTAGTGGCCAGGATTGAGAACTAAATGGGATTGCAGCTTGGAAGCCATTGCAAGAGGGAAATGTTTTTTATTCACAGATGAAATGTATCTAATGGTATGACCAGTGTTTGCTTATTTTAATCTTTTTAAGGTTCACTGGGAAACAAAAAAAAGGAGAAAAGAAAAAAAATTAAAAAAAAAAAAAAAAAAAATTAAAAATAAACTTTATTTGTTAATTGTTCAACTCCATTTCTCTAATTTTTCTTCGAGTTGTTACACTTCTATTATTTTTTCCTTCTTCTTCGTCTATTATTCTTCATTTTTTATTCTTTATTCTTTATTCTTTCTATAGTTTGAGCCCCCTCTCTAAATAAAAATCTGTGAATCTGCTCAAAGATACTCAAAAATTCAAGTAGTAGTAGTAGGCACCAATGAATTAAAAGACGACCTAGCTCGAGGTGAAGCTAGAAAAAAATCAAAAAAGCTTAAATTTCCAGTCTCCAACATTTATCCGCATAATTTTAAATTTCGGAATCAATAAGCCGGTATTCGGCTAATCATCATCACAGCATAGGAAAGCTTATAGTTTAGAGACTATGTATAATCAGAAAAATAATTCCGATTGACCTTTCTAGAAGTTCGCGTACATAATTTAATTACAGCCTCGTGGAGAATATAGATAATGCCGAAAGAAATTAGAAGGATTCACGATACTTTCAAGTCTACATGTGATTATGATGAAGAATAAATGGATGATCTGTGTGGAATATATATATTCGTTGATGGAGGGAATAACAATAACAGGATAAAAGGTAAATAGCTGTATCTCAGAATAATTCTGTAAATCTGGAAATTAATGCAGATCATTTCATTTCCGCTATTTAAGAGCCGCCATAATTATGCACTATTGTCTAGTCCAGACTTTCCTCAAGCTACATTTTTTCCCCAAAATAGAAGAAAATTTTTGCTGTGGTCATTAATATGCGAACTGCAACATGACCCTGAGCACTGTTCGTCAAATAATAGTGGATGAATTATTCCGGTTCTGGAAGAGGCAGTTGTAGTAAGTGGGCGGAGGCCCCCTACTAGGTGGGGCTCATTTGAGGCCGGAACCATTTAAAAGTGGAGTAATATGGGGCGGTTCGTTGTCATCTCCTTATAATTTGTTGGATGGACTAGGGTCCCCACGCGAAAGTTCGCCCACAAAGAATGTAGACTGGGTGGAAGTAGGCGGGACTGCTTCTATGGCAAGTTCTTGTTTTTTTTTTTGCTTTTCATTCTTGGCAGTTGAATTGAAGTTTTCTTTTTGGCCCCTCCCCATTTCCATTTTTAATGTGACGCTTTTTTCGGCTAACGCGAAAAAAAGGAGGCAGGTAGGAATAAATAAATTGGGCCTAAAACTTAATCGAGGAGTTGACCCAAGGCGAGCAGAGCAGATTTCCAACTAATAAATAAAGCCTCATTATTAACAGTGCAGGCAGTGTTAGCAGTCTACTTTTTTTTTCACCTTGCATCCAGATATTGAGGTTACGTTAGCTTTTTTCGGTGTGCCCAGTTGTTATAAAACATGGCATTGTTGGGACGTCTGGAGTAAACTAAGTGGAACTAACATAAAGGTACATACTGTACAGGAAAGTAATATACATATTATAAGATCGCAACAACAGATGCAGGCTAACATCCCACCTCAAGCTTTACCTCCTGGAATGCAGCAGGTGCCACAAATTTCTCCGGTGCCACAAGTTTCTCATGTCTCTCAGGTTCCTCAGGTTCCTCAGGTTCCTCAGGCTTCTCAAGTTCCTCAAGTTCCTCAAGGCCCTCAAATGGTACCAGGTGATAATATTCCTCGAGACAGGAGAAGCATGCAGCGAATAGGCACAGCAGGCAGCATGCAAGGCATAAATATGCAGCAGGGAGCCCGGCAGAATAGTCAGCAACAGCAGCAGCAGCAGCAGCAACAACAACATCAACACCACCAAAATCAAAGTCAGCATCAACAACAACAACAAATGGCTGTTCAGCATCAGCATCAAGGCCAAACGCACGGTCAGAATCAATAAGGACAAACACTGCAACAACAACAACTGCAACTACAACTGCAACAACAACAACTGCAGCAGCAACAACAACAACAACTGCAGCAGCAACAACAACAACAACAACAACAACTGCAACAGCAACAACTGCAACAACAACAACAACGACAACAACAACAACAGCAGGCACAGCAAAAGCAGGCACAGCAAGGAGTGTTCAGGGGAGTGAACCCAGGATTTTCGGTCGCACAGTCACAGGCTCAAAACCCACACCAACCTACAGTGCACGGGAAATCGACAACTGTGACAGATTCGTGTGCAGTGAACTCAAAGGAGTTGCTTAATGCATACATATATGATTACTTGCTGAAGAGTGGGTTCAACGAATCGGCCATGAAGCTGTTCCAAGAAGCGGGCATTCCCGTGGTGTCTAGCCCTGGTGGAAAGGATACCATGCCAAGTGGCCCGGCGAAGAAAGAGAAGGATAGTGACGCAGACAAGGGGGCTGAAAAGCTCCCACATGCAAAGATGACCATGGACACTCCTCAGGGCTTCTTGTACGAGTGGTGGATGATTTTCTGGGATGTGTTTAACGCACGGACTGAGAGAGGAGGCTCCGCTAATGCTCAGAGATACTACCAATATCTTGATAGAGGCTTACATTGGAACCAGAATGGCCACCCGACCCAGGGCCGGCCTGGATTCATACCAGTCACGAACGCTGCATTGAACATCGGGATTCCGCAGAATCGCACTGGAAGCCACGGTTCACAAAGACAGAGTATGCCTCATATACGGAGAGAAAATGTCGTGATGCCTCAGAATGGTACTCCACGCATGGCAATGTCGCAAAATGTGCCGAATGGCAACATGCAAAGACCGCCGGTTGGATTTCAACCAGGCTCCCAGGCTGGTGTTCAAGCTGGTCTTCAGTCTGGCCCCCGAACTACTCCTCACCCTGGTCCTGGTATTCAACTGGGTATGCAACCTGGCATTCAGGCTGCGAACCAGCAAGGTATTCCATTCCAACCTGGTGTCACATTTGCACAGCAGCCACATCCTGCTCAAGGCAGCTTTAATGTCACACAGCAACAGATACGAATGCAGCAGCAGATGCTGGCGAATGCCCAACGGCTGGCGAAAAGTAAGGTTTCTAACACTACCTCTGGAGACAGGAAGAGTCCCAAAGAGACCAAGTCGAAAGGAAAGAACAAGGCAAAAGGGAAAGGGAGAAGTAATGGAGGTGAGGGAAGATCGAAAGCCGGAAACACGTCCGAAAAGGCGCGGGGAACTTCGAAAAGACAGGCGAGATCGTCAAATAGATCTGCTCATACAGGAAGTATGGCCAGTAGCAGAAACAGCAGCAATACAAGCAAAAGCAGCACGGGTAATACAAACGCAAGCTCGATAAGTGGCAATGGTGCGGCGGCTGCTGCTGCTGCTGCTTCTCTTTCTTCAAATTTGAAAGCACTTTCTTCCAATTTGAAAAACGGTTCCCAAAAATCGCACAGGCCGCAAAATCTGCATGGTTTACATCGTGTCGGATCAATGAATGTTACAGGTCCGATGAGTGCTCCGGCCTCGGGAATATCTCCGCGTGATACGACAAGAATGATGACGGACTTTTCGCCAATATCTGGGCACTTCTCCCAAGGTGATACAGGAGGTTCCAATACCTCTGGAATGTCTTCATTGGGTGCACAGGCTAGCAAAAGCCGGACAAAAAAGCTCTCGCGGTCTGTTCCAGCCACTCCTCTCACTTCTGGAGGAAGTATGAATACGTTAAATAAACGTAAAGGGGGACCTGTTACCATCCAGGAGGGTCAAGAGTCGCTAAACTTTACACACCAGAGCAAAAAGTACAAGCCCGAACCAAAGGGGTCACCTGCCGCAACTGAAAACGACGATTTCGGTTTAGATTTTGATGCAACCCCAAACGACATCTTCGATTTTAATACGCTTCTGGGTGCCGAAGAAGATCCTTCTTCCAGTAACTCTGGCTTGAAGGAGGTATTTAATTGGGGAGACACTATGAGCTCGCACGAGTTATAATGGGCTTGTCGCCTTCTGTATACCGCCTTCTTTGGTTGCTTATTCGTTCATAGTATGCTTATAGTGTTTCTTTTCTATGTTGCCGTTACCAGCGATAACGCTTCTTGTATACTTTTCCAAGGAAATACTTCACTTGGCACCATCCCTTTCTCTTCGGCTTTTTTTTCTATCTTCTTTTCTTCCCCTTTAATTTTGTTAATTACCTTTTTCTGCTGTTGCTGCTTCAGGTGGGGCACCTATTATCTCATCACTTCTACAAGTCTTCTTCATCTTATTTTCTTGCTTTTCCTCTTTTTTGTTTTTTCTTCGTGTACGATTTACCCATTCTTCTATAATTACCGTGTGTAATCTGACATTAGCTTTTGTTTAAGCACATACTAAAATTATATAGGTCCTTGGTCTCATTTCTTCTTACCACGAGGTTTCACGTCCTCATCTTTGCACGCATGTATTCTGATCTTATTTGTGTAGTTCTGAGTATTGTACTGATAACCTTTCGACCAATCGTAGCTCAATGCATAAGCAAACAAATTTCCATTCCGGTTGAAATTCACCACTGGGATTGTGGTATTTAAAGATGGGAAACTCCGCAGTCTATGTCTTGAGTCTTTATCCCAGAAGCAAAACGAACCATCGGAACCTGCTGTGGCAAAAGTTCCATAGACTGGATGAAAAACAATACTGTTGACTGAGTATATTATAGACTCCTTTGGTGATGTCTTTTGCTGCCGTTGGCATTTGAAGGAGAAGCCATATTGGTTCTGTTGTGTCTTATCGATGTACTGAATACCGCATCGTCCTTCAATGGACCCAATGGCAAACCCATCTCCCTTAGGATAGCAGCCGATAGAACGGGTCTGTAGCTTTAATGGGGACATTGTGGATCTGAAAATCTTATCTGGAGAGTCTAAGTTAATGATCTCCACGTGTCTCTGTGCAGTTCCCACAACCAACAATTTCTGTGAACTATCCATGGCATAAACTCTCTCAGGCAGGTTTAATGTACATATTGGGTTTGGTTGTCTCATATCCCAGTATTTAACTGTCCTATCCCATGATCCGCTTACAACACACGGTGTATTTTGAGGCCCACACTGAACATATCTGACAGCTTTCACTGTATCGGCATGCTGTCCAATAGTCTGTGTCTGTTGGGTCGCCAAATCAAATATCTTCACCTGTTTATCGGCACCTCCTGAAACTATCTTCGAGCCATCCGTGCTAAACCTACAACTTAAAACTGGGCCATCGCTTGCATACATTGCTCTTCCATTGACAGTTGTTGGTGTCACTACACCAGTCATATTGTTCATGACGTTTATTTCGTAAACTCGCACTTTTCCATCCCAGTTTGCAGTAGCAAGAAACTCCGCCACCGGCGAGAATGCCAAGTCCGAAATAGAGTCATCTCCAACTGCAGGAACTTCCACGTCATTTTGGAGATCCTGTAGTGAGCCTAGTGATGTTGATGTTGTTGTTGAGGTCGTATTTCGACCAAATGATGTCCCGAATGCCATCTTGTACTAACGATCTTTTCTATTTTCAGCTTCCAATTCAAATACCCTTGAATTTAATATATAATGATGCTGTCTAAGTTTATACAGCCGTGTCAATTTAAACCTCTCTTCTGTACCGAGTTTTACTAGTAAAAAGTCTTAACTGATATGATGTGCACAATTTCTAAACTGTAACCGATCTTCCAGATGAGTGACAAGACTTATCGTAAGCAATCGACGTTCTCCGGTTCAGCTTCTCCGATTTGAAATGATGGCGGTACTGAGTTGGCAAACGAATTCGACACTTGAGAATATGATCTGTAAACTTCCTTATACATATTCTGAATTTAATTTGAGCGAAAAAAAAAAAAAATAAAAGATCGATACATTTATCTCTCATTTTTTTTACATTTATATCTCTCACTTTTTTCTATTTTTTTTTTTTTTCGTTCATTCACACAAGAAACTCTGTCAAATCTATAGTTTTTAGAGCATTTGTGGCATCCTTACACCGTATAAAGTATCTAAAAGTGTAAGCTTCGACCGATTGACTAAATATCTTGAGCATTTTACAAACTACAAGTGTAAATAATAAGTTATCTAAAAATATTGAAAAAAACAAAAGACGAAACTAAAATTGGGATGTCAAAAGATATATACGTCCACTCCCAAAAAAGAAGAAAATTATTTTGTGTTTTCCAGCATCTCATCTTACAACTTCAATAGACGCAAAGCAATAGTTGTGTCATTGATCTGAGCATCCTCTTCGGCAATGACTTTTGAGGAATCTGCCTCGCTATACTTCTGTAAAGGATGACCAGAACATTTTAGAAGCATATCCGGATGCTTGTTAATAGCACCCTCCAAGTCAAGAGTATCCTTCTTAAGGTTGTATTGAATCAAGACATCGTCAGTCTGCTTCAAGCCAGCCTTCTTTCTCAACTTCTGGATTCTGTTAACGAGTTCTCTGGCAATACCTTCAGCCTGTAACTCAGGGTATAGATTTGTATCTAAAATAACAAGAATATCGCCTTGAGAACGTGCCTCATGACCACCTGAAACAGCTGACTCTGGTAATCCACGTAGAACGTGCAAATCACCTTTAACAAGATCAATTCCGGCAACATTAATCTTACCTTCCTTCAAGTAGTCCTTAACAGACTGCGAAGTCAATTCTGGAAGGGCATTCTTGACCTTCTTGACATCTCTCTTCAACTTCTTTCCAAGAACAGGCCAGTCAGCAACAGCACGATACTCAACACCATACTTGTCTTCATCAGAAGTGATGATCAATTCACGCACATTCAACTCACCAATAATGTACTTCTTCAATGATTCGATGTCAGCCAAAAACTGTGGATCGCTGTGAAGGACAACCATGGTCTTCAAAGGTGTCTTCAAAGATATCATCTTCTTTTCTCTGATGGTTCTTCCTAATTCAATGATAGTTTGCATACGACTAACGGCCCTCTCAATGTCATCATCAAACAATGATTCATCGACCTGGGGGTAGTAAAGAAAGTGCACAGAACGCTCATCATCACCAAGCTGGTACTTCTTCAAAGTCTCTGGCTTGAAAAGAGTCTTCAACCTACGGTAAATGTTATCCGACAAGAATGGCGTGAATGGTGCCATTGCTCTCACCAGAGTGAACAAAGCCTCTGTCAAAGTGTTCAATGCATGACGAGCATCTTCCACACCATCTTCACCCTTTAATCTTTGTCTGTTAAATCTAATGTACCAATTGGTCAATTGATCAATCAAGTCTAATAGCTTCGGCACGACAGTGTATAATCTGTAACCGGCCATCTCGCGATGTATAAACTTGATCAATGATTGGATGGATGCAAGAATCCATTTATCCATCACATTCTGGGAGCGGAGCTCTGGATCGAACATGAAGTCAACACCGGTGGTCTTCTTGAAAAGTGCAACCTGTCCCTCAAGGAACTTGTACGAGTTCCACCATGGAAGAAGAACCTTAGAAACAACCTCCTTGACACCAGATTCCTTGAACTTGAGTGTCTCCGCACGCAAAACTGGAGAGTTAATCAAGTACAATCTAAGAGCATCAGCACCGTACTTGTTCAAGATGATGTTTGGATCTGGATAGTTCTTTAATCTCTTTGACATCTTCTTACCGTCGGCTGCAAGAACAATACCATCAACAATGACGTTCTTGTAAGGAGCAGTACCGAAAAGATGAGTACCCAAAACGGTCAAAGTATAGAACCAGCCTCTAGTCTGGTCCAAACCTTCAGAGATGAAGTCTGCTGGGAATGCGTCGTGGAAGTGCTCTTTATTCTCAAATGGATAATGCTTGGAGGCGTATGGCATAGAGCCGGACTCAAACCAACAGTCAAACACTTCTTCAATTCTGTGCAACTGTCCCTTTCCTTGTCTTGATGGGATGGTGATATCATCAATCTTGTCCCTGTGAATATCGGTAATGTTCTTCACTCCAGAAAGCTCCTCAAGCTCAGCAATGGATCCAACACAGACAATCTCCTTGAGATCATCGGACACCCACAATGGAATTGGAGTACCCCAGTAACGGTTACGAGAAACATTCCAGTCACGTGCATTAGCAATCCAGTTACCGAAACGCTTTTCCTTGATAGTGCTTGGAACCCACTGAGTTTTAGCAATGTTATCAAGCATCTGAGGAACGATATTCTTAACACGGACAAACCAGGCAGGAACTGTACGGTATAACAATGGAGTATCAGATCTCCAGCAAAATGGATAGCTATGTGTGATTTGGGTAGCTCTCAATATTCTGCCCTCGTTTGTCAATCGTTTAATAATCAACTTATCAGCATTCTTAACGTAAACACCCTTGAAATCAGTAACTTCAGCAGTGAATTTACCGTCATCATCAACTGGATTTGGTGGGAGAACATCACCTGAAATAATCCCACCCTTGGTGCATGCGTTGAAATCCTCCTCACCAAATGCAGGAGCTTCATGAACAATACCGGTACCGGAGTCGTCGGAAACATACTCAGCACCAATAACGTGGAAAGCTCTTTCCTTGAATTCGTCATAGAAGTAATCAAACAATGGCTTGTACTTCAATCCAACCAACTCAGTACCCTTAATGGTTCCAGTAACCTTGTAATGAGCCTTCTTTGGCTTCTTATACAAAGCACCAATCAGCTTCTCTAAAAGAATGTATGTCTTCTTCGCATCCTCGTCGTAAATCTTTGAGTAGACAAATTCTGGGTTAACGGCAAGAGCCAAATTGGAAGGTAAAGTCCATGGGGTAGTAGTCCAGGCAACAAGAACGGTGTCTGGATCATCCAATAATGGGAATCCAATGGTAATAGCCGGGTCGTTAACCATTTTGTAGTTCAACTGGGCCTCGAAGTTAGACAATGCAGTAGTGACACCAGTAGAGTATGGCATAACCCTGACACCACGGTAAACTTGTCCCTTCTCGTACAACGTCTTGAATGCCCACCATTCAGATTCCATGAATGTAGGATATAATGTCTTGTAATCGTTGTCAAAGTCAATCCAACGACCAAGACGTCCAATGGTCTTTCTCCACTCTCCAGAGTATCTCATAACAATGCTTCTGCACTCAGCGTTGTACTTGTCAATACCCATGTCCATCACATCTTGCTTACAAGTAACACCAAGTTTCTCATCGATAATGTGTTCGACAGGAACTCCATGAGTATCCCATCCGAATCTTCTCTCGACGTAATGACCATTCATAGTTTCATACCTTGGAACAATATCCTTAATAGATGATTGTAAGATATGACCATAATGAGGAGTACCTGTTGCAAAAGGTGGACCGTCATAGAAAGCATATGGCTTCATTCCCTTTGTGAGTTCCAAAGATCTTTTGAAGGCATCGATGTCATCCCAAAAGTTGATGATTTCTTCTTCTTGCTTAGGGAAGGAAAAGCCATGTTCTTCGGAAGGTTTAGTGTCTTCCTTACTTGCCACTTTTTCTGCCATATTTAGTTACCTAAATTTTTTGCGATATTTATGGCCTGAAAGAAAATGTCTGCTCAATACTGTACGTCTTTAAGTAGAAACTTAATCACTCAATCGGTGTGTCCCTCCTTCGTTTAAACTTTTTATTCTTGTATTTTCGCTCGCTGAAAGTAGTTCAACTTTTTTTTTTCATCGCTGCGAAATTTTTCAGTACACCAAAAAAAGTGAGAACAATGACTAATCGGTCTATCTCCTTAAAAAACAAGAACCTTGAGATCTGTCAAAACTCCATATTGTAAACAGGCATCCACGTTCACATTGCTCTAGATTGGCAGTTTCTTTATTTCCGTGAGTTCATTTGAATTAATAAAAGCATATGATATAAGTTTATTTATTTTCTTTGGGGCCTGAATAAGGATTGTCGGGAAACTCGGCTGCTTCTGTATGTAGTAGGAGCCATTTTCTTGCCGAACAATAAGTAAGAGAAATATTACACAGTTCATCAAGGTTTGTGTAAGAGCATCTCCACAAGCAGTATTCAATTCTCTTCAATTCATCTTTTTCAGCATAAAATTGCACTTAATACCCTTCTATATGTGTAGTGGTAAGAGACTGGACACAGTATTGTGATTGTCGTATATGTCCTCAGCCGTATAGCAACAAGGCCATTAAATTTATTATTGGCACCTATGCGACTAAACATTTTTAAGTATTTGTGCCCCTCCTTGTATTTTCAAAATGCTATTAAAATGATTGGATTAAAGTGCTGTTAAGTAGCCATTCTAACTATTGTTTTTCATGGTTGCACCATAAAAGTTTCAACCATGGCATAGAATACTTTGGAAGCAATCCCAAACGCTGTGTTTTGTTTGCTTTAACTAGCTAAATAAATAAGTCTTAATACTTTTTTGGCCATTTAAAGAGATTATAGAGTCATGTGCTTATTCTCGTTAGAATTTTGATCCTAGAACACAAAATTCTTGAGCACTAGAGCTGATAGCTCACATAAGCATTGCTTTGGAGTCCCTCCTTTCTTTTTATACACTGCTAGCCGAAGAACTACGGTGATTAATTGATTTCTAAGTTTGTATGCTATAAAATATAGTTAAGTATAAAATTAAAGAAATCCATAAATTAGCTTTTAATATTGCCAGTTCCACTTAGAGAGACAAAATTGTTCAAGTCAATAAGGATTGGAATAATTACGTTCGAGAATAAGCTGACCTGGATACCATCGGCAAATAATAAAAGCATTTCACACATTCAAATTCCACAAACAAATATTATAAGCAAAGAACAAAAAATAATGGTGGCCTCCTAATTGTAAAAGCCACTTCATTTGTACAAAGTTTCAACTTTTACAGGAATACCCCTATGATCCATACTCAGTAACAAGTTGCGGACTTCTACAACAAACATGAATCTGTTCACAATATTTTCATGTATCTCAGTTCAATTGGTTCATTTGGGTTAAGAGAAGAACCTGCGGTTGACTTTGTTAGACCATTTTTTTTATGGATCTGCTTGCAGATTTTATGAGAATAAAGGCTGCAAAGTGTTGTGATCTATCTCATTAATATGCAAATGAAACACATTTTGTGCTGTTTTATTCTCATTTGTTTTGTGCATCGACGATGATTGAAAAAAGCTGCTGAAGAATGTAAAAATCTCTTCAGAGTTATCACTGTTGGTGGAATTCATACAGTGAAAGTGTGTGTTTTTTGCAGCTAAAATAGCTATCAATAAAGCCAAATTTGACTCTATAGATATTTCTGCTGCTCACATGAACTTATTGGATGAGGTTTTCAGAATGTTTCAAACCATCGAACTGATGATTACAATGTAACTGAAAGCGGGTAATGATAATAACTCTCAAAATTTCCGTACCAAACAATGTTCAATGCAAAGGACTAAACATGCGATCTTTCTCTTTTTCCCAAATATCCAATTTCAGAATAGTAATTTGATCTAAAAGCAATTGTAAGTGTTGCTAGGGGTTATATTCTAAATAGTTTGAGAGAATAGCAAAAGTGGAAAATGATTACCTCACTTAATTTTTTTTTATTATCTTTTCTAGTTTACGTTTCTTTTATACAACTTGCTTTTTCTACAAAGAGATGAAATTAGTCTATTTTCAATACAGCTAATTCAGTTCTACTTGAATGGTGGCAAAGTAAATCCTTTTTCGTCTATGATGCAATTATAAAATATGTGTATACTAACCAGGATATACAAGGGAATAACTCTGCCTTATATAGTTGTAGCTCACTTCATATAAAAAGCCTACATTAATAGCATTCTTATTTCTATGAACTCCACCATTAATCAGTTGTACTGTTTTGATATTTACAAGTAGTAGGTATCAAAGATGTAAATATCCTTACAAATAAACATTCATATACCTTCATATTAGATAACTGAGCTTACAATTGCCAGAACCTCCCAACTACTGAATTTCTATTTAACTTTACTAAAAAATTGAGTAATATAGCTCTAGCCCTAGAGTAGCGCATAAGGTCTGTCTTAGCGCCAATAATCTCATATGATAATGATTAAGCTAATATGTAAAATATACTTAGTATATTGGTCTAAGTTTTTCCAAAACTCGCAGAAGCGCGAGTGGTTTAGTGGTAAAATTCACCGTTGCCATCGATGAGCCCCCAGTTCGATTCCG
The DNA here is from genome assembly GCA_001754015.1 of Brettanomyces anomalus. Taxonomy (NCBI): domain Eukaryota; kingdom Fungi; phylum Ascomycota; class Pichiomycetes; order Pichiales; family Pichiaceae; genus Brettanomyces; species Brettanomyces anomalus. The sequence goes on from MDSB01000004.1 coordinate 972,332, forward strand.
GGCTCGCGCATCTACATTAATTTTTTTTCTCGTTAAAGCTTTCATATCTTTTTTTTGTTAGTATGTTCTTGGAGTTCCCGTGCCAAAAACTGCTCGGGTCAGAGAAAGGTTCGTATTTGCTAGCTAGACTGGACACACATGTGGCCTATTGCCATAAATTTTATGATCAACGTGAAGTATGTCCAATGATACGAAAAAAAGTTTACTGCAACGGTACAACAAGTTTCAAAAGGCGCCAAAGTTCGGCCTTGATTCTAAACAATTGTACTGTGTGTGTAGGATGCCCGATAACGGTGAATTAATGGTGGCTTGTGATGGTTGCGACGAATGGTTTCATTTCAAATGCATGCACTTAAACAAGAAGTACAAAAACCTAATTAGCAAATTTTATTGTGTATTTTGTGACGAGCTGTTTGGAAGGGGTAAGACACAATTCAAACGCAAGTGCCGACTACCAGAATGCTACAAACCTGCAAGAGTTGATCTTGCGACGGGACGAACATCGAAATACTGCTGCGATGCTCATGGGGTTAAATTTATGAAGGAGTTTGTACTTGATGCAATAGAGCAGCCAAAGAAGAAGGCTAGTGACCTAAGTGTACCACTTGCAAAAAAGGCTGTGAGTATAACTACTTATTCGGAGTTCAAGTCTTTGGGTATGACCCTACCAAATTTTGACAAAATCAAAGGAAAATCATTGGTTGATCTAATGAGTGGACGGACAAGGGAGAGACTGGCAAATATAGATGTGAATATTGGCAATCTCGAGAAATCAGAGAAGACATATGAAAGCAAATTGAAATATCTAATGAAGCTTCGTGGCATGGTGAAGAAATTGAATGAGATATTAACTAATGCCATCGCCGATAATGATGAAATTCTCACTTCAACTGACTTCACATTACAGAGTGGAAAAGGAGCCAAACAAAGCCGGAATGGAAAAAAGGGAAGGAAATCCAAACGTAGGCCAAAAACTGATATTTGTGGTTATGACAATAATTTACAACTTTTAGGGAGTAACTGGCTCAAATTCTCGAACAATGAAAGGTATAAATATATTATCAACTGGGACAACAATTCCCCACCAGACGATGCAAAAGTGTTGAATGAATTTAAATTATTAAGAAAGCAGTTAGAGATAACGGAAGAACTGGAGAAAGAAGGGGAAGATGAGGAAGAGAGACAATCTGATGAGGAAAAAGGAACTGAAATGAGCACAACATTTACAAGCCCAAATGATTATATGGTTGATAAAAAAGAAACTATATTTTGCGGACTGTGTATAAAAGATAAGAAAAGATGCAACAAACATCTGACGTGGTATACCACCATATATGATACTCTTGATTCAAAGATTGCTAGTATAAGTGAGAAGATAAACACATTAAAGCGAAAGAAAGATGAAATAAAGCAGGAGGAGAATATACGATTATGGGAGAGCTGGAGAAACAATTCTTCTTCTGAGAATAGGATAGTTAGTAACCAGAAAGAAAACGAATCGCAACAGCCTACAATTAGAGGGAACAATTCACATATTATTGCAACCAATTAGGTGCGGAACAAATAAAGAGTTCATGGGCCTAGTATATATTATATTTTGTACAACAGAAAAAAAAAAAGAAAAATCAAGGGTTATTATCTAATCCATGTTGATATCCCCAGTATGATCATGATGCTTAGTAGCATTTGTGACATCATTAGTAGAGTTTATATTTGCAGCACTTTCATTCGAATTTGCAATGGTATTGTTATCATCCTTTCCTATGACTACTTCAGTTTTCACTGTTACATTCTCTTTCCCATTTGGTTTCTCTACATCTGATTCTTTCACTTCTTTTTTTGTAGCAGCCTCATTTTCAGCCTCCTGTTTCTTATTCTGCTCTTCTTCTTCCTTTTCCTGTTGCTTCTCCTCAGCTTCCTGCTCCTCATAGTCAAAGTCATCTTCTATATGTAATGGTCTCCAAATTTCCACAAGACTATCCTCAGCACAGCTAATGATAACATTATCAAGTGCAGGATGCCAATCTGCCTCGCACAACCGACCAGTATGTCCACCATGCACAAAAACTAGACTTGGATCGGCATTTTCATCTCTTCTATCGTGATCCCTGGAATCCTGTGCTGAGATTCTATTCAAATCCCACAGAAGTACTCTACGATCCACTGAGGTCGAAAGCATCAAGTTATCCTTGAACTTCAAATTGAGAACAGGTCCAGTATGTCCGTATAGCTTTTTCATAGGGGTAGAAACATCTCTCAAGTCCCAACAGAAGATAGAACCATCAACTGCACCTGTACTCAAAAATGACGATAAAGTTGGATGAAACTCAACGGCATTGATAGCTTTTTCATCATGTGCCTTGTCAACTCGAATAGCTACATCCTCATCACCCGCCCTTAAATCATGAATTTGCAAGGAACCATCATCACTGATAGAAGCAAAAATATCAGGAGAAGCACAGTTCCACGACAAATCATTAATAATACCCGTGTGAGTACCAAAAACACGTGAAGGCTTCAACGCACTTTTACTTTGTTGACTATCTATAGCACCACGTAAGGTAGAAAGATCCCAAAGTGCAATCTTGGTATCCTCATTACCAGAAAGTAGCTTTCCAGGCGATTTTGGACTCCATTCCAAGCCAAATCCCTCCCGTGAGTGATACTTCAAAGTACGGACAGATGTATCTGAAGTAGAATCGTTATAATCATATATTAGGATATCACCACTGTTGGTCTGCGTAGCAACTAACCCAAGCTGCTCATCAAACCTGACTTTGTTTGTTTCCCCAGGGTGCTTCCATTTCCTCAAAAGATGTAGTCTTCTCTGAGAGGTTTCTGGGTCAACAGGTTCTAATTGCGAAACTGGATGCGATCCAAAATTCTTATCACTAACTAATGTTGATGGTAAGTTAACACCGTATAATTTTAGGTAGTTTTGCACGTCTCCAGTTGTATGTGTTCCAAGAAGAAACTTTGCTGTTATCTGATCATTTTGTGCACTAAAATTCAAATCATGGAGCCATTGAACGGTTAGACTTGGCCAATCACAGGAATACGTGTATATTAAATCATACAACATAGGTGATGCCTTTTTCCAGACCTTGAACTCTTCATTGATGAGTTTCTCGCTCATTTGATACTGCTCTGTAACGTTGAGAGCTAATTAAATTCAAGTATTCTGTTAGTAATAATAAATAATGTTTATGTTTATAGCTGGATTCCAAAAACGTACCTTTAGCACTCTTCACTTTGGGAGAGGAAATTGTGGTCGTCGCTGAAACCATCTTCTTGGTATTTAACACAGAACAAGCTCAAATCTTGAATAATTCCGGGTTTTGCTAGGAGACAGCTTCGATAAAAATCGTCTAACGTATGTGTGTAATATGTATAATATGTTATCAACACACAATAAATAGGCAGCGATAAGGATGGTAAGAGAGGAGAGACACATGATTAGATGAAAAAAAAAAAAAAAATAGAAATAAAATAAAATAGAGCCCGCACTCAAAAATTATTAGAGGACAGAGAGAGAAGAAGACATATGTACGGATGTAGATGAAAAAAAGTACGTTAGGACTCACCTGAACTAGCGGCATTGGCAGCCAGTCGGTCGGAACCACTTTAGCTCACAAACTGTCGTTGAAAACGATGAGCGGAAAACACAGTTACGCAATCTATGGCTTGCTTACCTACGATAGTTCAAAAGATTTGGAATATCAAAGAAATTGGTAAAGAAGATTCACGCAATGGCTGAAATTAGAGTATAAACGTACTAGCGGAAGGTATCATTACAGGACTAGACATACTAACGGAAGGTATTATTACAGGACTCGGCTGACTGATAGCTTTACATAGCTTATACTGATACAGAGCGAAGCAGATAATAAACGTACTGTGATTAGGATACCCGAAACTCTCCGTGGCCATGCCGAATATAAAATATTATATCGGATTTAAAGATGAGCCCCAAAAAACACAAATGAAAACAAAAGGTGGGATATTATAAACACCTGATCATTTCGAGTGAAAGTTTAGTGGCACACACAAATTTCTGCCGAATAGACACGCGTAAACAAACAGAATGTGGAAGCAGAGCTGAAATTTGAGCAAAACAAACATTAGTTCGAAAATCTGATTGGTCAATTTACGCGTGTGTATTTTGATTTGTTCATGAGCGAGACAAGATGAAAAACTGCTGTTCACCAAAACAATTAAAAGTGTAAATACAAAAAAAATACAATCTGCTACTACATAGTTCCTTTTTAGGATGTTGTTACTAGTCAATACCACATGGTATAGTTGCATGCGAGAACAGGTTGTTTGTTAGTGTAAGTTTTTCTACAATACTGGAATAGATCAAAGCTGCTGGTGATCAGGTATGAAGTATTTAGAAGTAGAGAATAAACCGAATTGCAGTACGTTCAAGAGTCCGGGAAAAGAAAATATGGGGTATAAGGAGAGAAAGAAGACCTGCACGAAATTCTAAACAGGTTTAAAGCAGTAGGTTATTGTTTGTAGATATTAAGTGTTTAAAAATAGGGAATACGATTGCTCTTTTCAAGAAGTCTTGGCTATTGTAGGGAAATACACATTGTTGTTCATTCAATAAAAAAATGTACAATGATTTCCATCTGTTATTCTGAATGTTTACCTGCTATTTCACTTAATCTCCGTTAGAATATTGACGCGTCAATGTGCTTTTTTGGAACTGGAAGAAAGAGGGACACAATAGGATGTGCTATTGTTGAAATGGGAGAAAAAAAAAGTACGACGAGACCTAAGTATAAAAGATCGCGAAAAGTACAAAGCTGTGTGAAAAAATTTGCATTGGATGTTACTTTTTGTAGGAGTTAGCATCCTTTAGGCAAACAACCATTCGCTCTAACACCCTAAAAGCTTAATACATATAACGGCGTATATCCCTTTTACTGTTCGGAGTTCAAAATAATATATAGAGAGAAAACAAAAGAATTAAAGAAAGACACATATTTACATCATGTCCGCACCAATAAATTCAGTGACTGACGATCTATCAAAGCTTGGTATTGGCAAGAAGCCGGAGGCTGAAGCTGCTGAAGCTAAGGCTAAAGCTTCAAAGAAAGCGGGACTTTCAAGTGAATCTGACTATGTCAGAGACTACGATAATTTCAAGCCTGTCGAGGGTCTGGAGAAGAAGAGATGGGCTGAGCACGCTGAGTTCCTTAAGCCATTCAAGGAGCACCGTGATGAGATCAGAAAGTTGGAGGCCAGTGAGCCATTGCTCAAGGAGAACATCCACAGATTCGTGATGTTCCCTATTCAGTACGATGATATATGGCAAATGTACAAGAAGGCCGAGGCCTCTTTCTGGACTGCCGAGGAGATCGATCTCTCAAAGGATTTGACCGACTGGAATGACAAGATGAATGCCAATGAGAGATACTTCATCTCTCGTGTCTTGGCCTTCTTTGCCGCTTCAGATGGTATTGTCGATGAGAATTTGGCACAGAACTTTATGAAGCAGGTGCAGTTACCTGAGGCAAGAGCCTTCTATGGTTTCCAGATTATGGTTGAGAACATCCACTCTGAGACTTATTCCCTTTTGATCGAGACCTATATCACTGACAAGAAAGAGTCCGACTACTTGTTCAATGCCATCCATACAATTCCACCTATTAAGGAGAAGGCTTTATGGGCTTTGAGATGGATAAACAATGATGATGCTTTGTATGCTGAGAGATTGGTTGCTTTTGCTGCCATTGAAGGTGTGTTTTTCTCTGGATCGTTTGCCTCCATCTTCTGGTTGAAGAAGAGAGGTTTGATGCCAGGCCTTACGTTCTCTAACGAGCTTATCTGCAGAGATGAGGGTCTACATACCGATTTTGCATGCCTTTTGTTCTCTCACTTGAAGCATCCACCAAGTAAGGTCATTATCAAGAGAATCATGACCGAGGCTGTTAATATTGAGAAAACTTTCTGGAGAGACGCTCTTCCAGTTTCTTTACTCGGTATGAACTTCGATATGATGGCTCAGTACGTTGAGTTCTGTGCCGACAGGTTGCTTATCGCATTGGGATGCGAGAAGGTTTACAACGTCACAAATCCATTCGACTTCATGGAAAATATCTCCTTGGCTGGTAAGACTAATTTCTTTGAGAAGAGAGTTTCCGACTACCAGAAGGCCGGTGTTATGGCCAAGGAGTTGGAGGGTAGTAACAACGATATTGCCTTCAACGAGGACTTTTAATCGGGGAATATTAGAGATCATCTGTTAGATGCGCAAACCTGTGTTTGTGGGATTCGTTACGGTGCCGGAGTTTTCATTTCTTTAGCCCTGGCTTTGATGAAGCATTCATATCTATGCGTTTTCATTTGCTTTTGCTTTTGCGTCTACTATTTTCTATTTGCTGATATTCTTTTTCTACTACGTTCGAAATCATTATATCTGCGTGCGTATTGTTTCAGGGTTCCTTTTTGTTATTTAATAGCGCTTGCCATAATAAGGTTGGATTTTTCTAGATAACGTAATGTGTGTAGTATGCATATATGCTATTTGCTCTTTAGTGCTTCAGACAGGACCCTCATAAAGAATTTTTCCTGCCCCCTGCAGGTGGGTTAGCTCATAAATCATCGAACTCAAATTTTCTCTTTTTTTTGTTTTTTAATTTTTTTTCGCGCCGGTACTCGGAAACTCATTTACGTGCGAAATTAAGCCGCTAGGCATTAGTCGGTATGTGAGAGATGTATACCAAACCAATTTGCCAAGGTGAAGTTATCTACAATATTGAAACACAAAAGAAATTAATATCACTAAAATACACGCAAATATGGAGCTTACCATTAACAAAGTACAGTGCTGTTGTAAATTGTTCGGCTTCTGTAAATAAATAGATCTTGTCATTCCCTTCTTTTCAAGCATATACTGCTTTGTGCCGTGAGATTTATTTAAGGATGCAAATGCTAAACAATGCATTCTCTACGGTATTTTCACATCCTAGATATTTTTCACCTTTAAATTTTTTTTTTTTCACTTGACCAAAAAATTTTTGAGCTTGAATTCGTGGCTTACCCATATTGGCTTAGTTCTTGAGGTAAAACAGGTCTTGTCCAGCAAGCCAAACCCTCTCGAACCTGCTTAAACGATCTGCAGCTCTTCTGCTTACAGAGACAGATATAAAAACGAGAGAAACTTCCATAGAAGGGACATAAACAAAGAAGAACAGAAAGGACTTCGGTTTCTAGTTAGTTATTACAGTACATCAAGATGAGTGACAATCAGTTTTTAGAGCAGTTGGAGCAAACACTCTCTGCAATTTTGTCTCCAGATAGTAAAGCTATCAAGGAGGCAACAGAGCAGTTAAAGAAACAATTTTATCCAAACACAGGGGCTCTTCCAGCTTTGATCCACATTTTGCAAACTTCCGGCAATGATGGTGTTAAGCAATTAGCTGCTGTTGAGGCAAAGAAACTCATCAGCAAACAGTGGGAAAAGCAGGATGCCTCGCTTCAGCAGGAAATAAGAAACTCTTTGCTACAGTTTGCATTTACATATCCATCAAAGAACATCAGACACTCGGCTGCTCGTATTATCGCAGCAATTGCTGATATTGACTTACCGGAGAAACATTGGGATGGACTTTTGCCAGCTCTTGTTTCAGGTGCCCAAGACCAGCAGGTGCAAACAAGGGAGATGGCCACATTCATAATTTTATGTGTGTTGGAGAACTTTCCTTTGGAGTGGTTGGGACAGACCCCCAGCTTTTTGGATCTCTTTGGTCATACATTGCAAGATTCCGAGAGTATCGAGGTCCGTACAACATCGATTTCAGCTTTGGAGGTTATCTCTTCTTACATTGAGGAGGATGATAAGTTGATGGAGTCGCTCGCTGACAAGTTCCAGAATCTTCTTACAGGTATGATCACGATTCTTAAGGACAGTATAGGAATGGGTAAGCAGGGAGCTTCTGCAACAAACTCGGATTTTACCAAGGATATGTTTACATCTTTCAACAGCTTTGTGTTGCTTGATATGCGTCTTTTGGGAACCCATTTCTTTGAAATTATCAAATTGATGGTTGATGTTATGATGGACAGTTCTCTTGACGACGAAATCAGAGACTTTGCCTTACAGACTCTTATTGAATCTGTGTCATACAGGAAGACCAAAATCACCCAGGCTAAATTGGGTCCTCAACTTGTTCAATGTGCTCTTCGTGTGGCATGTGAAGCTGATAAAGATGAAGTTGAAGCTTCTTTGGACTCTGAGGACGAGGAAAATGAGAACGAGGAAGACAGTCCAGCATCATTGGCGCTTCACTTGATCAACATATTGGCCATTAACTTGCCTCCACAGCAAGTTATTCAGCCCGTTGTCAAAGCGGCACCAGCAATGCTTTCTTCGCAGGATCCATTTGAAAGAAGAGCTGCTCTTCTTGCCATCGGTATCTCCAGTGAAGGTGCACCAGACTATTTTTGCTCGATGTTGGACAAGGTGATTCAAATTGTCGTTGCAGGTTTGAAGGACTCCTCTTTGGTCGTCCAAGCGGCCGCCTTAAGAATGCTTTCACAGCTTGTGGAGGATCTCAAGGATTCAGTTGCGGACTACCATTCTCAACTTATGGGCCCTATTATCGACATAATTGATCACACTGATAAGATTCTTGTGTATAAGTATGGTACCTACGCTTTGGACACATTGGTTGAGTATATGGGTAGCTCAGATGTGAAGCAATACATGGAACCATTGATGAACAAACTTTTCCAAATGCTTGAAAGAGCTCAAAGTTCTTCTTTGAAGTCAGCCATTGTGTCTGCAATTGGTTCTGTTGCTTATGCCGCAGGTATCTCATTCAAACCATACTTTGATCCTTCCATCAAGTTCCTATCCCAGTTTATCAGCAACATTGATAATATTGAAGGTATGACTGAAGATGATATTGAGTTGCGTGCACAGACTTTTGAGAACATATCATCTATGGCTAGAGCAGTTAGATCTGAGGCGTTTGCTCCTTATGCGGAGTCATTCATCAATGCTGCTTATAGCGCAATAAACTCTACCAGTGGAAGACTTCGTGAAGCAGGCTTTGCCTTCATTTCCAACATTGCAAAGGTTTATGGTTTCCAGTTTGGGGGTCCATTTTTGGAGAAAATCATTCCGCGTATCTGTGAGTGCTTGAAGCAAACAGAGTTCGATATCGTTGATGAAGAAAACTTGGATTCTAATGAAGATTTGTCAGCTGAGGATTTGGAGGAGCACTTTAATGTGCACACTGGTGTCACAGTGGAGAAACAGGTTGCCATTGTTGCATTGAACGAGTTGGCTACTGCTACTGGTGCAGAATTCACTCCATTCGTTTCGAAAGTTGTCGAGACTCTTCTGTCTCAGATTGAGCATTCATATGCGATTCGTGAGGCTGCCTTCTCATCGTTGTGGAAGATTGTTTACTCGATGTACAAAGTTCACGGAGCCAGTAACGAGACGGTGCTTGCTTTAATTACAAAAGCACGTGATGTTACTGCAAAGACTCTTCCAGACGAGTATGATACATCCATGGTTCTTTCCTGCCTTGACTGCCTAGCAGAGTACATTAAATCTATGGGAAAAATAGCTGTTGTCGATGCGAAGGACCAGGAGTCTCTTCCTGTGATATGTGGACAACTTGCACTTTTGATTAAAGGTGAGCACATTTCTCAGGAATTAGACAAGGATGAAGATGTTCCAAGCGATGAAATAGATTCTTCTGAAACGGAAGCTGCTGTTTACGACTCTTCTCTCGAAGTGCTTGTTTCTCTTTCACATGCATTTGGCGAGAATTTCCATCAGCTTTTCAACCCATTCAAACAGCTTGTTCTTGCTCAGGCAAACTCCAAGGATAAGGCAAAGAGAGTGTCATGCCTTGGATGCTTGGCAGAGATTAGCAACAACATGGCAGGCTCAAACCCATATGCTCAAGAGTTCCTTCAGTTGTTTATCCAAAAACTTACTTCAGACCCATCTACTGAAGTCAGAGGAAATGCTGCATACGGTGTTGGTGTGGTGATAGCAACTTCTTCTAGCTTTGACACTTCATCTGCTTACGGTCCAGTTCTCCAGTCTCTTTCCAAGATTCTTGCCACTCCTGACTCGGAATTCAAAAACGAGGAAGGTGATGATGAAACTAAGGAGGTCATCAACAGAACTATTGCCAACGCTTGTGGCTGTGCTTCCAGAATGGCTCTCAAGAATCTACAAGCTGTTCCGATAAATGATATTCTTCCTATTATGCTTGCTCGCTTGCCATTACAAACCGCATTTGAAGAGAACAAGCCCATATTTGATCTCATCATGAAGCTATACGGCGATGGAAATGAACTCATTCTTAACTCCACGCCAAAAATTGTTGACATATTTGCCGAAGTGTTCCAAAAGGAGACTGATAAGGACAAGTTGATAAACGAGTCAACTTTGGGCAGGGAAGAAAATGTCGATAGACTAAACCAATTTGACTCTGATGATACCAAACTTAAGGTGGTTGAACTTCTTAAGTTCTTGGAAGGAAAGTATCCGGGCAGCGTTAGTTCCAAGCCTCTTTTAAAGGCAGCTTTGAGCTAAGGTTTCTTGCCATTTGTTGACTATATACTCTACTTGCGAATTTTGTCTTTTACTTTACCACCTTTGTCACTTTTGAACCGCTCTTCTATATTTTTATACTTACTTCTAATTGCACCTATATCTTTTCTGACCTACATCATTATATTTAAATTTCCATAACATGCATTTACAATTGAAAAAGGAAAAGTAAAAAAAAAAAAGATGTAGAAGTATAAGAAGTATGCAACGAAGGTTGCTATAAACATGACTCTTTTGAGGGAATAATTATAATAATAAAAGCTGGAAATCGGATACATGCTATTAAAGCATTAAGAAGAAACCTCTTTTACAAGAATAAAAGAGAGCATTCATTACTTATTACGTGCGTCTGTAACCGTATTCAAAAGTAAGGCTTCGTTATCCAAGTAAACCTTGTTTGGAGATCTGGCCAAAGTCTCAGCGATATCCTTAGCGGTTTCCAATCTCTTTAACTCAACGTAATCTTTAGATTTCTTGATAGCTTCACCAATCAACTGAGCCGATTTGGCTTCACCCTGTGCCTTGACCACCAGAGATTGCTTCTCTTGAATTGCCTTATCGACAACATATGCGGCCCTCTGAGCATCCTGTTGAGCAATCTGTTTGGCCTCGACAGCCGAAGAGAATTCAGGCGAGAATGTCATTGCAGTAAGTGAAACATCATCAAGCAAGACATTGAAATGACCAGCACGTCTCATTAAGTTCTCACGGACGAGCCTGGAGACCTTTTCACGCTGGGTGATTAATTGTGCAGCGTTGAACTGAGCAACAACTGCTTTTAACACTTCGTTCACAACCGATGGAAGAACCCTTTCATCATAATCTTTACCAAGGGTCCTGTGAATAGTAGGCAAGGCTGAAACTTGGGGCCTCGACAACACTCTGCAAGATATATTCACCATTTGTAGATCTTTAGTGCCTGTCAATGAGGAAATTGTCCTTGGTTTGGCACGGATATCGTATATATATGGAAATTGAAGAAATGGGATCTTAATATGTGTACCTTCGCCCACAACGGTAGGCAGAACACCTTTGAATCTATCATACAGCACAGCCCTTTCACCACCATTCACGTTATATAGCGACTCGTTTGCTGCCCACACAGATATTCCAAGTAGAATTAGACCTCCGACTCCGGCAAATACACCTTTTGGTGATCTTGGGTTTCTTCCACCTGGGGTTTTTGTCATTTGTTGTGCCCTTTGACGCATATTTTCTGCGAACCTGTCCCAGTTGTTATTTCCATTCATCTTGCAAATTACCAATGAACGAATCCTTGCTTTTAATAAAATGTAGCTGTGTTGTTCAACCTTGTTATTAGTGGAACTTAGTTGTAATAAGTGATTAGTCTCTTCCGAGCGTATTATCCTATTTTTTTTTTCCACTCTCTGCTTGCTGTAACGGGCGTGGCGATAGAAAAGAGAGAAAGAATAAAATGAAACACCGTACATCCAGACACCCCAAAAATCGATCCTCAAACGGAACAAGCACAATAATAAAAACAAAAACAAAAAAATGACAGATGACCTCGGGGAGGCGCCATTATTCCGCATGACTTTCCTTCTCCACATTTTTCCACCTCGGGAGTAAGTTCGCCTTATGATTCCCATGCATATATAAATACTTGTAGAACAATTGTTCACTTTTCCCTCCAATTATAACATCATTTTTAGTGCCAACCAGTTAGAATTGTAACAATAAACTAATTCTTCAAATAGTATTCAACAGGAAACATGTCAGAAGATGCATCTGAAGTTCACAGGGCCGTTATGGACGGCAAACTGATGACTTTAACAGGAATATTAGCGGAGGATCCCTCCCAAGCATTGTTAAAGGATCAGGATGAAAGAACTCCCCTACATTGGGCATGCTCATTTCAGCGGGTCGATATGGTGAAGCTCTTGCTTAACCCATCACAAGTTGACAACAAAGCCGGAAATATTTCAGAGTCTACCGGATTATCATCGGGTAGCTCGAATAATGTTAAACCAATTAAAATTGATATAGACGATTTACAGGATGCCAGTGGCTGGACACCTCTTCATATAGCAGCAGCGGTCGGAAATCTTGACATCGTGAAACTTTTAGTTGAACGAGACCCGGCGCCCGATGTGAATCTACAAACTTCAACTGGTCAAACCTGCCTACACTATGCGGTCAGCAAAGGTCATTACGATGTGGCATGCTATTTGGTGAGAAACTGCAAGGCGAGTGCAAGAATCAAAGATAAGAAAGCACAGTATCCACTTCATAGGGCTGCAGCAATTGGTTCGATAAAATTATGCCAACTCTTGGTGACAGAGGCCAACGCTGCGCTTAATCCTAAAGACATCTACAGCTTTACACCCTTGCACCACGCCATGGCTGAAGGCCACGGTGACGTTGCTATATATCTCGTGAAATGTGGAGCGGACTATCATAGCGAGGATAGTGATGGAAAGACACCTTTGGACGTTGCGGTAGATTCGAAAGTCCAGGCATATTTTAAAAGACAATTGGAACAGGAAGGGTACGATTTGTAAAATAGAGAAGACGGGATGAACCGAAAAAAAATTATTGACCTTACAGGACTGATCTTCAACTCCTATCACGTGATAGTGCTTTTTTTCTAAAGCCGAGGCAAAATTTTCAGCTCTCTAATATGTAAAAAAAAAAAAAAAAAAAAGTTGCTGCTATGGGCATATTATATCAATTAAGCTTGAGAAGTTCCAAGGTCTTCCGCTTAATTCTAGATTATTCTGAATTCGTTTGAAGTAGGTGCTCCTGCTTATATAAATACGTTTTGATGGCATAAGAGGAAAGCTAATTAATCCTGTGGAAAAGAAGACAAGCAATTAGATAATAAACGTAACTACGGCGGAAAAGGAAATAAAGTGAATGCGACATGTCAGGCCAACCAGATTCCAAAAAGCAGAAGCTCGAAAACCAAGAAGCGGGCAACAATGTAAAAGCTCAGAGTGAAGGTAATACAAACGACACATTTTTTAAACCGGTGGAAAAGGCGGCTGAAGATATTGATGCTAAAGATGATGGAGTCAGAAAGACAGGAGTGGAAGATGCAGAAGGAAATCCCGTTCAAGAAGTTCAATCCCTTTGTATGAGATGTGGAAAGCAGGGAGTTACTAGAATTTTATTGACGACAATTCCTTACTTCAAGGATACCATTCTAATGTCTTTCAAATGTCCACATTGTGGCTACAAGAACTGTGAAGTTCAAGCTGCCTCGGAAATTCAGGAGAAAGGAACAAAATACGTTTTGAAAGTCGAGAATAAGGAGGATATGGACAGGCAAGTGATCAGATCGGATAGTTGTACATGCAAGTTTGTCGAGCTTGATGTCGAAATACCTGCAGAGAAAGGCCAACTTACAACAGTCGAAGGCCTTTTAAGTGAGATGGTGGATAACTTGGAAATGGACCAAGACAGACGAAAGAAAGATCACCCGGATGTGTACACTGCAATTGAGAAGTTTGTGGAGAAGGTGAAGAAGGTTTTAAATTGTGAGGCAGGCTCTTTCCCACTGACATTTATTGCAGATGATCCAGCTGGAAATTCATGGATCGAGTTTAAGCCAGGCGAACCTCAACATAAATGGTCTTGCACGAAGTACGTGCGGACACCCGAGCAGAATGTTGCGTTGGGCCTTATGAGTGATGATCAGGCTGCACAGAGTAGACTCAAAATGAAAGAGGAGGAGGAGAAAAAGGAACAAAGAGAGAAGGAGAACGGTGAAAACGAGGAGGGGGCTAGCGAGGCAGTTAAAAGTACAAACATAAGCAATGAGAACAATCCTGAATCAGAGGTTCAGATCTTCAAAGCAGAATGTCCATCCTGTAGGGCTCCTTGCGAAACTCATATGAAGATGGTTAGCATACCGCATTTCAAAGATGTTATTATAATGTCCACTGTTTGTAACAGGTGCGGCTATAAATCAAATGACATCAAGACAGGGGGGGAGATTCCGGCCAAGGGTCACAGAATTATATTGAAATGCACCGATCCAGAAGATTTGTCCAGGGATATACTAAAGTCGGAAAGCTGTACAATGGAGGTTCCAGAGTTGGGCCTTAGTATAACGCCGGGCACTCTTGGAGGCCGTTTTACTACAGTTGAGGGTTTGCTAAAAGAAGTTAGAGATGGCTTATACTCAAGAGTTTACACGGAAACATCTGATTCCATGGATGATGCCACCAAGACAAAGTGGAAGGAGTTCTTTGATAAAATCGATCAAGCTTTGGCTGGAAAGTTGCAGTTTACTATCATGATGGAGGATCCACTAGCATCATCCTACATACAAAATGTTTATGCGCCAGATCCGGATCCAAATATGGCATCCGAGGATTACGAGAGAACTGAAGAGGAGAATGAAGATCTAGGTATTGCGGATATGAAAACCTGATTCAACTTTGAGCTATTTATACAGCTTATACGAGTTATGCCTAAAGACGCAATTGATATATACCATAACATACCAGTCGATATAATAATAAAGCGAATATATGCATTCGAAAATCTGAAATATTTTTCGTATAGGTAAAATAGAGGAAATGAAATAAAAGAAGATAAAGCGAAATTTGTTATGTCAGTGCTAAGTAAAGTAATGCAAAATGAGGAAATGTGAAGTAAAGTAGAGTGAAGTAAAGTTATGTGATTTGATTTAAGGTAAAGCGAGATGTAGTTATTTAGGGCAAATATTATCTCCCTGTTTTAGAAGGAACCTCTAGGAAGTTTGCTTTAGAGTTTCTGAACGGATCACCTGCTTCATCTCCAAACGGATATTGAGCATCTGAGGAATTATCACTATACTCGCTGAACGGAGACTCAAGATCAAGATCATTCCTTGACTTCCTTTTAACCTTCCGAACTTTTTTTGTAAGATCTCCTGCTGTCCAAGGGTCAAATCCAGAAGCGTCTATTGGTATCTCATTTGAAAGAATATGACACTTAAATCTGAGTCGATAAATAGCCATTTCAATGGTAGACTGTATCTTCATGTTTCGAAGGATCCTATTGATTTTTTTCATGAGAATAGTTCTCTTGATGAAGTCCTCCAATGTTAAGCATGTACTGTCTCTGAATCTCGAATAGTATCCAACTTGAAGCAAAATATCTGTGAATCTGAGCATTAAATGATTATTGACTGGTACAGCTTTCAGTCGAGCCTCAATAATTAACCTCTCATAACGAGCTCTCCGGGCATGGGCTTTTTCGAAGTCCACTAATGCAAAAGCTTTGTTTAAATTTCCAAAATTGAGCCTTAGATCGTATGGTTCTGAAGAATTGCGACTAATCCATTTCTTGGTCAAGTTTGGGATCCTGTGTGCTTTCTCATAAACATGATAAGAGAGAACACCATCCAAGGAAGCTAGAAAATCCTGGAAATCCTCGAGTTTCAGGTACCCTGTGCCATATGGATCATACCTATTCCAAGCTCGTTTGAATTTTCTAATCTCCTCCCTTGTAATGGCTGAGTGAGGTCCGGATCCATGGTAAACGTAACTAAAATTATTCACCACAACAGAAATAAGAATATTCAAAAATATATACATGGATAGAATATTCCAGCAAACAAAAAGGAAGTAAGCCATACTTTCACTTCCACAGTCAGAGTTGTAGATATGTCCACTATAACATGAAGGTGCCTGCACTGCAAAATCATCCATGATATAATTCCATCCTTCTCCAAAACTGCACCGGAAAAGCATAATGATGGCTTTTGGAACAGTTCTTGCATTCAAGTTTCCGGTTGTGTTCTCACCAATTCTTGTTAGTCCAAAAACCTGGTTTAAGGCCATTGCAAAAACGATGAAAAGAACGATCCATGTGTAAATTATTGCTATCAAGGAAGGCAAACTTGCAGAGGCATATCTTAAGAGCTGATTCAAAATGTTCACCTTAGGAATAATGAACAAAAGCACAGCCACAAGAAACAACTTGTTGAAATTGGCAAAAATAGTGGTACGTGGAACAAAAAACGAAACCACAGACAGTGTAAACGCTCCAACGCACACAAATAGACGGAAGTAATTCCATTTATTGGCAAAAAAAAGATGTGGGCCATAGGCAAAAAGCGAGAGTCCAACATAAAGTAACAACCCCGTGGTTGAAATCATGAAGATAATGTATCTTGCTAAACTGAAACTGTCAGTTGTCGGATATGTTTCGGTGAATAATCCTATAAGATGAACAAAAATCAAAACCCTAACAGCTCGGTTAAGCAAGACATTCTTATTAGCAAAAGCGTCATAGACCTTCTTTCTAAGTCGGCTCATACCCAAAGAGTCAATTCTCTTGGATGGTTTAATCTGATTTAAGGTCTTTTTCACTTCATGCCATGCAAGTTGTTTCTCCGACAGATAGGCAACACCAGTCTGCATCGAGTAGTTGTTAATAATCAAGGAAACAAAGACATTCAATATCAACACAATCGAGAGGAAGTTAAAGATTACAAGATAGACCGCATTGCCTGGACTGGCAAATGTTTTTGGAGACTTTTGATACCCTGTGATATTCATGAGATTAAGTAACAAGTCCACCCATCCCTCTAAAGAGATAATTTGAAATAACGAGAATATCGAGTCTCTGAATCTATCAAATAGTAAAGGAGGTGTGGTAAACACGTTTGGACTCACAATATTCCATTTAAATACCTCCTGGCTGAACTCCAACGTACACTCATTCTTATCCGAGACACCATCAAGACAATAACCGAGCCTTCCCCTGAAAATATTAATACCCCACAATGCGAATGGAAGTAACAAGGAAAGAGCAATTATTGCAGCGTTAAGCATTTTTCTAGAACCAGAGATAACGGCATATTGAAAAGTATCCTGAGACATTTTCGTGATTGTAAGAAGTCTAAAACCTCTCAATGCTCTTAAGGCACCGACAATTATGAGCAATTCATAATCATCAAACATAACAGAGAAAACCGTCATCCAGAACGATATGAGAACCAAAAAATCGATAAAGTTCCAAGCTGATTTGATGTAAGCACATTCTCCAAACAAAAATCCATCGGCGACAATCTTAATGATAAACTCCACAGAAAACAACACGGCAAAAAAGATATCAAAATAAAGGGTCCAGTTCCATTCATTCGTGTAAAAGCCCTTACTTTTTCTGTATATAGGCGTCGTGTAACAAGAAACAGCAATGACTGCAACCGTGGAGATAAACATCACCACAGAAAACACCTCTGAAATTTTTTGGTTGGGCTGATAGCCATCTTTTCTCACACTGTTTCCTGGAGCAACCATAGTTTGGCAAAAAATCCTAAACTTGTTATTGATCGTGAAAAGCCACAATGATCTATCTTGATGCTTCAACAATAATTCGGTATCAACAGAACTTTGCAATGGACTTGTTGAAGTATCACGTGAATGCTCATAACCTAATTCATTCAACCCCGGTGATAGAGCTTCTGATGATGAGTTTGGAGCATTATTTCCACGCTTCCTATGTAGTCTCTTTATTGAATTGAGGACGGTCGATTTCTGCATCGGAGAACTTCTGTGCAAATTCCGGTGATTAGTCGGATGATGACGTCTATGCCGTCTACGTCGGGATTGGATGAAGTGGCCATTTTTGGCTCGTTGAATTCTCTTTCCGGCTGAATGGTACAAATCGACGGTGAGGTTTTCCAATTGGCTGTAAAATGGAACAAATCTGAACATTTCACGAAGCCATTGAATAAAGGCCTTCGTTATTGACACATCTTCCTCCTCGGAGTCTGACGCATACTCATCTAAATTCTCTCTTTTCATCAAAACTTTCATCTTCCGAACAAGCTGGTTACTAGGTGGTAGTTCTTCGGTTGTCCTCTTTGAAGCAATTCTTCTTCTTAGTGAGTCCAAAATGGAACCAGATTGTGATTTCTGGTCATGCTCGTGCTTAAGCTTTAAGTAGAAATGCTTGATCTGTTGTCTTTTCTTCTCCGCCTCTGGAAATCCAAGATTCTCGGTGATAATGGCAATGAAAATGTTAATTAAGATGGTGTTGGAAAAAGTAAACCATGCAATCAAGTAAACCGCAATTACAAATTCTGTAAACCGGTTTTTCGCACACTGCTGGCATAGATAAAGGATATCCGTCCAATTTTCAGTAGAGGTGATCGTGTACAAGGAAATAAGAACATTGGGGAAGTTTTCCATGATGAGCTGATCTTCAGAAAGATACTCATCAATTGGAACAATCCCTTCAAAAAGTCTCGCCATGATAAGTGAAATGAGATATAGTGACAAGCCAAAGAACATACATAGATGTAAGAACGGCTTTATCTGTGAAAACACTATTTTCCAAGCCTCCTTCAAAAATGCAACAGACATGACAACCCTGTAAAACCGAGCAACCTGAAAAAATGTAAGCCATCCATACGCATCTCCCAAGTTTCTATAGACAGGTGGTAGTATGATGACCATAGTGACAATTGCTAGGACAAGATCAATCCAGTTACATATGGAATAAAAGAAAATCTTCCAATGATGCCCTGGAACGAATAAAAGAAACCTGGCAACAATCTCACCAACAAGTATTGCTGAGGTCACAAATTGGGCCTTAAAAAAAACATCAAATGCAATCATAGGATCATCAGCTCTTTTAAAGCACTCCATGACAAAATTTATGATGATAATTATCACAAACACACTGCTAAAGTTGTTGAATCTTGTAATCGTTTTCGAATTGGAGACATGCGCATTATACTGTGCCTGGAGCGATTTCATCTTCTTTTCATAAAGAGCTATCAAGCCCTGTTTCTTTGTTTCCATCAATTCCAAATGCGCTCTATACGAATTGATGACAACGGCAATGATCAAGTTTAAAAGCCAAATCGTGAGGAATAAAATAGTCACAACGTAGAAAAGTGAAGCAGCAAGACTTTCACTGTCCATGGTGTAATACATAATATCGGTGAAAGTATTTGCACTCATTATAACAAAGATTAACTCCATCGAATGAAAAATGCTATCGAAGGAGACCGTATTGCCGTATGGGTTATTTCTTAGAATGCACTCAGAGTATATAGGACACGAAAATCCTTTAGTCTGCGATGACGGTATTCCACTGATTTCTAAATAAGGCATAGACTTCTTAGTCTGTGGATTCAAGTATGAACCACAAAATTGAAACTCATTCTCATACGTGTTTGCGGAATTTGATGGATCCGTCCAAACACAATGACGTCTTAAAGAGGTCTTAAAGGATTGCACACCAATAATTGCAAAAAAAACCCAGAAGCATAGAAGGAACAAAGTAACCTCCTTACATTGAGAGCCAGCACCACGAATTCCTTTCAAGCATATTCTTGTACCATTAGTCAAGTTAAAAAGTCGAAGAATCTTGAAGCACATGAGAGACCGAAAAACAGTACAACGCATTTTGATATCTGTGCCTGACATGGATAGAACAAACGAAACCCAAAATGAAACGATGGACAAGGTATCAATCTTATTCCAGTCACCACGAAGATATGCCCGAACAATCACCGCTTTCTTCCTTTGGGAAATTCCTGCTTTATCTACAAGTGGGTCTGAGCTCAAAATTGAAGTAGAAGTTGATGACGAGGAACCACGAGAACCGTCTGAGCCAATTGACAAGCGTGAGGAATTCGATGAGGATTTCAGAATAGTGCTGCTTCGGATGCCATCCCCCTTAGTAACATTAGTCCTGTTTCTAGTTGAAAATGGATTTGCCAAATCGACAAGATTCAATGAAGAATCATCTGCCCGTATTTTACCATGATCGACATCATCTGAAACATATCCATCGTATATCTCTGAGACATCATTATTAGAGCGATACATACGTTTCTTCGCCATATGCGGCTCAGAGCGGTGCTTCTTTTTTTGCGATGAGGGTTTCCCTCTGAAACGGTGAATTCTAGCTTTCAGTGTATCGTAATATCTGTGAATTAATCCTTTCTCTCTTTCAATATGAAGCGCTTTAAACATCTGGGAATCATCAAAGAGACCAAATGCAATGCACTTCGTAATCATCTCAACGGTGTATATAATATAAAAGACGAAGAACACCCAATCTATCCAAGAGTATGCTTTTAAAGTCATATATTCACGTCCAACAGTCCATTCCTGGAATGTCAATAATACTGTTTGTAATAGAATAATGACGGTAATAGCCTGATTCGATTCTGGACTGGTAACAAAATCGTAGCATTTCTTCCGAAATGGTGAATTCGGTGGAAATATTCTTAGAGATTTACCGTAAAGATTTGGGTAACCAGAATCTTTTGGTAAAGGTCGCTCATCTTGCAACTTGCTCGTATTACCTGAAGGTAACGCAGATAACTGGGTGTGAAATCTGTCATCGAATGGATCAAGAATATCAATTATGTCACCGTTTTCCTCTGGATAGTAGGATTTCCTTTTCCTTGCAGTTGTATCTTTATTCAAATCCACATCGCTAGATAGTGCTGAATCAGATTGATCTTGCTCAAACAACGATCTTTTATCCTCATTATCGCTAAGAGCTGCTCTTATCTGCTCCGCCTGTAATGAATTTCTTAAATTTTCCTTCTTCTGAAGCACCTCTGCAATGTTTTCCCCTTCATCTTGTAATTGTACTGACTGCTCATCGCCTGACAATAGGCCATTTCTGCTACCTTCATCGATGCCACTGCCTAACACTGTCTTGCCGCCAGAGATGGCAATAGAGCCGCCATCTTCATTCTCGCTATTGACACCATCTTCATCTTTCTCCTCATCATCCTCCTCTTCAATATTATCATCCGCATTGACTTTATCCGAGAACTTCTGGAATGCCGTGGTAAATATGTTCTTCCCTTTGTTCGGGGATTTATCGCGAGATCCTTTACTATGCGTACTTTGTGAAGTAGAGTTGGGTTGAAACAGCGAAGGACCTGTATCACTGGGCAAAAGCGAGGAATCAGAACCGGTAGCATCGGCATGTCTACTCTTGACTTTTCCTGTGCTATCAAATACCTGTAATGGGATCGTTTCATGACCATTAAACCCACCATTTTCACCGACTGAAGCCTCTAAATCTGCTGAGATTCCAGTCGATCGACCAAAACTGGCCTGGGAAGCGTTCATACTGCCTTTTTGCGACAAGCCATTCTTACCTTTATCACCCTGAAGCGGAACCTCCAAAAAAGGTGGCTTTCTGCGCCTTAACCGGCTTTTTTGCGAAGGCATCCATGCACCTTCGGTCCCTTTTCCCTTAGTATCTCCAAGGGCAAGATCAAGACAGTCGGAAATCTCACTCTCTATACTATTGTTATCGCCATCACCATCTGCAGAAGAGCTCAGTTCCGATCTTGCAAAGAAGCTCAGCGGAGCAGCCACGGCAGATTTGGGATTTCTTCTCGAATCCTCAAAATTTGGAATATCAAGAGCCAACTTCGGCTTGACTTTTAAGGTTTTCGACCTTCCCAATCTCTCCAAAAGACTTTTGGATGGCCCCAATGTACCTCCACTTTGGCTTGCAAAGACATCTCGTGGTGTTGGGAGTAGTGGGGAGGTTTGACCTCTGAGTTGAATATCCAAGCTATTCCGTCTTCCTCTTTCTGCTTTTTGTATCGATTGGTGTTCGCTGTTATGTGTACCAATTGTATCTATCCTAATATTTGGTGCTATGGAATGGCTCTTACTGCCTCGCCCATCACCTCCTGAACCAAGTCTCAAAGGAGGATTACTCCACAATCTCGTTTTAAACCCAAGCTTACCTCTTTTCGGTTCTTGGCTATTATCATTCAAATCGGGTTGTGAAGAAAGTCTACTGGTATGCAAATTTCGATTATCTTCTCCTTGGCTAGTGTCATTTGCGTCATTTCTATGTCCATCGGAGCTTCCTTCATAACTTTCTTCCCCTATATTTTGCCTCCTAAAATCATCAGCTGCTATACTCCGAGATCTGCTCCTTTGAT
Organism: Brettanomyces anomalus; assembly: GCA_001754015.1. Lineage (NCBI taxonomy): Eukaryota > Fungi > Ascomycota > Pichiomycetes > Pichiales > Pichiaceae > Brettanomyces > Brettanomyces anomalus. Next base: position 994,825 of record MDSB01000004.1, read on the forward strand.
GTGATTGAAAGGGCATCTTTGATCTGTATACATGCAGATGAAATATGTGCTAGCGAACTGGTAAGATTGAACTTTCCTGATGTAATTTAATAGTCGGGTCTTGCTTTTTCCGTGTTAATTGTTTATGACATCAATATCAGTTCAAATATATACAATGCTATAATGCTACTTTTATCTTCTCCCTAAGCCGTGGGCAATTGATATCCGCTTTTACTGAGTTAGGCGGGTTGGTTTGAACTCTGAAATCTTGCAGTTCTACAATTTTTTTTTTTTTACTTTTATTTTTAGTTTCACTCTATTCATCTATATATAATTTTATTTTTTATTTTTTATATCCTGCCCTCACCTTACAGAACAGTGGGCAATACAATATGTTACTTATTACCGCGTGAGAGGCCAAATTGGGAAGCACCTAACAATAACCGTGTCCGTATCTGGCCCGGCATTCCCGATTTTCGAGATCCATATTAATTCATGAAATACCGTGTTCTGGTTTTCATACTGATCGAATATGTATAAAGCGAAATAGAATTTAAGTTTCACCTCTAAAATTGCTTCTTAAAGATGAATTTACATATGCTTGTGAAGCTTATTTGCAGCGAGTCTGTTCCGACTTAACGCGTTTTAAGCTTAAAACTCCAAAATCAGCTTATTTAAGAGTAATATGAAAACTCATAATACATCGAAGCATGAAATTTAGCCAATTTCAATATACTGAAGAAAATCCACTGCATGGAAGCACTTCTATATCCAAACTTCTTTGTATACAAATTGTTCACATATATTCCAGAAAGTTGCTTTTTCAATATATCCCAATGCACGGAATGTTATATTTCTGCTTGGATGGATGACTTTGACGCAGGCCACTTATGATAATTTTTAGCTAGTATGCTTGGTGATTTGAAGCTTAAGAAAGAATAGAAATAAAAGAGATCAGAACCAACGGGCAAATGAAGTAGATAAAAGAGGATTTGCGCATGCTTATACACCTAAATCATATTGAGTGAAATTTTCTTGGATACAAAACGAAGGCGGTGTAGCTTTTTTGATACAACTATCCACAAATCTCTTACACAGAAATTACAAATAATATTCTTCTACTTTTAACGGTACGTTCATTTTTCATTACATATATTTAATTTATAAGTACGGAAAGCATGAAAATTAATAAATAAAGAGAGAAACATCCGGGAAGATTTTGACTGATTAAACTAAAGACTCTCTTCTGAAGAAGTTGAAGAGGCCGAACCCCTCCTTTCCATCTCAGTAATCAATTTTTTTGTTTCGGGACTTGTGCTAGGATGGACCAAAATCTCACCATCAGATTTATCGATATTCCGTTTCATTTCCTTTTTATAATAAGCATATGGCACGTTGCGGAGGTTTGGTGTTGTGCCTGGAGACTTTGAGGCCTGATAATGCTCTGTTTTTTCAGTAGTGGATATTGGAGTTCCTGATTTCGTATTATAAGTTCCCGTGGTTAAGTTATAAGTTCCAGAGTAAGAACCTCTGGAACTGTTATAGATCCAGCGATCTAGAAATGACGACATTTTGAGTAGATATGAGTTATTTGGATTATCGGTTGTAAAAGTAGCTTTGAAATTCAACTGTTTTATTTTATTTTAACGATGTAAAATATTGATGATTCAATCCCTTCCTCCCACACTGTAATTTCCCGACGAAAAAGGAGACATACAGTCTTTTTTATACTAGAGTGAGCTGTACCCCACCTAAACTGATCACAGCTTACTCAAATATAGCACATAAAAACGGTATCACTATTTGGGTATCAGCTATCTCGTTAACGATAATTTCAGTATCAAACTGTGCTTTAAGCGGCATACTTTGGTGCCTACCCCTCACTTGCTTTCGAGCGTGGAGCGAACCCCAATATAATTTATTTCCTGTTCTAGAGACCTACTGGCAACACTTCCTCTGCTATAATTCACAAGATGTTTGAACTGATAAAGGCAAAATGTGCTTTATAATATGGCTTGAGCAATACAATATAGTGTGGTGCTATCTACTATTTCAGTTTGCAAATATCCCCTTTAATACTTGCTCGACCTCATGTTTTCGAACAAAAAAAACAAAAAAGATATGGATAATATTTTCATAGTATAATTGTGAACCATACACTACTCAGATGTCCTAATATGCTTAATTTGGGCTTATCGCTGATTGAAGCTGGATTCACATGTGTATCAACAAATGTCAACTAATAATAGATTTGCTTGGCGTTCCACTACCTTCTGCCTATGTTCTCTACTATACAGTTAGTTGTTCTAGGTTTTCTTATTTATCTAATTTTTTTCGTCTTCGCTTTTACTTACCCAATATGCTCGATAATCTAGCTCTAAAGCTACAGTATAGAATTTCTGTTCGTTTAATCATTCTTTGGTGCTTAATTGCATGTCAGCACTCTTTTATGTACATGTGTATATGATGAATCTAAGTCACACTAGACAAATGTCTGATTTTCTAGTACAGAACATGAGGAAATTGCCTTGTCCTCCCATTTCGATGTTGCAAAATTTCCCTTCTATGATATAATGTAACCACATTACCTGAGACTTCTGATATATTTTTCAACGTATCGTGACTTCTCATCAAAACTAAGTACTTCATAACTTTTCCAGCTTACTGCTTAGAGCTTTTAACGCTCCCCCTTGCAGCATCTAAAGTCTCTTTCCTCAATATTGCTTCCTGATCTTCTTTTGAATATATTCCAGCCTTTCTCATCTTTTCCTCGATGAATTTATCTCTTTCTTCATCAACGTACTTTTTTTGCCTCCTGCTAGTGATGCAATCTTTCATCTCTTTAGCCTCCTTTTTACATTTGAACCAAACTCCTAAGCCGTTCAACTTTTCACAATCTGCAAATTTCTTAACGTACTCATCACAGTATTTCCATGCACTATCTCTCCAATTGTTGAACACCTGCTTTTCTTCTTTTGGAGTAAGCAGCCACACAGGAGGTCTTTTTTCTTCTCTATTGTGTTCTTCTCCCATTTTGTAAATAAATGAACGAGTGCTAACTGATAGCTTGATGTTCTAGACCTGTAATGATTATCCTATATTAGATAGATCAATGGAAGAACGGAGAAATTAAATTAACTTTGAACCTATCTTGACCTCGATACTTGATTTTAAATTTTATTTTCTTTTATTTCCGTGATATATATATTTTTTTGAGCGCGGTGTGTTTACTTTCAAACTATTTAGAACAAATCATATAGCCAGTGCTTACATTTGCTCTTGACTATTAACAACTTCAGGTTTGATAGTTGAAATACAATGGATGCATTAAAATCAGCAGTTGTGGATACTCGTGCAAGTTTTGACATTCAAAATGATTTAAAGCTTCTAGACAATATAAGCAGAAATCTACAACAACTAGACTCACTTCAGGGATCTGATCTTAAGGAGAAGAGAGACGAGATTAATGGTAAGTTTTTATACCAAATTTTACTGCAAAATTAAAGTACATAAAGATAAGACTAACATTGGTACAGATTTGAAAAAACAACTGAATACATTATCCAATACGATAAATGAGCTGAAGTTATCACCAAAACTCAGAAATGCTAAGAACGACTTAATAGAACTTGAAAATCAAATGTTCAAGATAGCTAACAGCCTAACAAAATTGAATATGGAGATCAACTCTTTAAAATTGACCTATAACCAAGATATCAAACAACTCGATGACCTAGAAGAGCAAATACAAAACCTAAAAGTAGGATTTAAACTGAAATTGGCTGAAAACTCGAGTTCAGAGTTGGGTGAAGCTTCAGAAAAGGCAAAATTAATTAAGCTCCGTCTTTACGAGTCATTAGGCTTGAAGATAGATCCGGAAAATAAAGAGATACTTGTGCTCAACAAACAAGAAAACAAAACAAGCGTCCTTAAGGTAGATGATAGTTATAGTGAGTACTTCATCTCGAACTATATCTGGAACAACATATAAAACTATTCTTCATGTCTTTTCATCAATTATATATTAGCTTAATTGTATCTATATGTATATTATTCATGTAATCTTATTCAATGTTTTTTCACGTACTTCATTTACAGATGGCAACTCCTTGTCACATTTCCAATATTCTCGCATGCAGTTCAATTTAAAAATATATATATATACAAGTAAAAAACATCCAATATAATACAATCAGAAGTTCTTTGGGTTCTTTCTTAAAGACACCTTTGTCCATTTAGGAACAAAGTGAACAGCTTTCCTATATCCTTTTGAGTGCTTATCAAAAACTGTATATTTATCCTTTGGATCCATATCCTTCTCCTTGGGAAACTCGAACATGAGATGGTCAACAGATTTAGCACTCATGCCGTTACTCTTCATGCCATCATATAAATTCTGAATGTTTTCATCCACCTGTTGTAACCTCTTCCTCTGTCTAAACTTCTGAGACCTTGAGAGTCTCCAAGGTCTCTTCCAAAGCAAACTACCCATATCCACCATCGTGGCTCTAAATGGTCCAAACATTTTGTACAGTCTTTATTTCTTGCAAAAAGGTCTAATATTATTTATATTTGTTCGGGGTCCAGGAATAGTTAAAGGTACTAACTGATACTGACAACAAAATAGCTTTTTGCTCTCTGTAGTCTCGTCGAATATTTTTGAGATAAAAAAATTTCAAAAAGCAAACTTTCGACCAGTCGATCGACGAATTATTATACTATATTTTAGCTAACATGAACAGGCAACTCATTATTTTTGTGTTTGTGGGTTTGGCCGAGTGGTCTAAGGCGTCACGTTTAGGCCGTGATATCGTAAGATGCGAGAGTTCGAACCTCTCAGCTCACATTGATGAAACACGATAATATTTTTTTTTTTTGTGTTCGACATCAGCTTTAACAGGTGTGATTCTAATGGTTCCAGCATTCCATTGGTGAAATGTGGTAAGTGTACGGCAAAGGGTTTTTATTAAGGAGATGCAGCCGCACATCAATGATGAAACCAAAATACCAAAAAAAATTTAGTCAGATCGCTAACAAATCGATTTTTATTTGTCTTTAGCTTTTGTACCCTAATTCCTACAAGGCATTGCGCGATCAAGCATTGGTTTATTTAGGTTAATGGACAAAGAAGAGCACTAATTGTTTCTCGAAGGTTAGATCCCCAATATTTTGAATTTCAACTCGTTAGTGTTTTTCTGTTTCATATACTTTTCACCCCCTGTTCCAGGTGGAATTTTACTCTGAGTCTTTTTTTACAAAAAAAAATTCATCAAGGTGGAGATGGAATCTCAGTTACGTAATGCTATCTTGACCGGTTTATTGTTAATATACTTTTAAGAATCATATGCAAATAATGTACCGGCATAAAGAGATAAAAGAGGGTTGCATTTTCTTTAGAGGTAATCCATCCCAACAGGTAGATCTGAGATTCTAGTTGCGGCTTTCGTGCTTTTTAAACTAGAGGAAACACTTTTCAAATCCTTTTACACATGAGTAGATAGAATATTACATTGTGTGGCACTAATACACCGTTCAAATAAACTACTTTATACTGATATCAAGCGATTGACTACTATGGAATTGCCGCCGTATTTAGAAAGTAATTGTGACTCTTCTCTGAGAGCAGATGAGCTAATAAATGAATTCCTATTAGCTTTTGGCCAGATTGCAAAGAGCAACTTATATTATCAAATAACTAGGACCTTTCTTGGTGGTCCTTGGTACTTGATCAGCAGGATAATAGAATTCTTACTTATACTGTAAATTTGAAAATTTTGTTGCGTAGCTTGGAAGATTTTCCTACCCCTTTTACTGTCCATCTGAAGTTCAATAACAAAAAAAAAAACAGTTAAGTTGTTTGTTCGTCCATCGTTTCGCTTACAGAAAGCATCATTACGTAATTTTCTGGTATTAGTAGTATTACGCCGTACCATCTCAAAAAAAGACCGTAGTGAGCAAATAACCGAGAGGCATGTTTTTCAGAGCATAGGAACTGGACACTTTGAAACAGAGGGAGTACATGTTTGAAATGAAAAAAATACCGGTACTATTCTGCAAATGAAACAGTAGGCATCTCTTTCATCATCAGGAATGTACTCATCGTATTCTTAGATATTTTTTTCGGGTTCCCGTAGATCTTTCACTAACCTACTATTATTACGCACAAATTTTTCGTACTATTTTTCCTAAAAATTAAATTTTTTTTTTCTTTGACAGATGGTGAAGAACTTCCCCCTTCCCCAGGACATTTAAATTTGTGCACAAATGTCACCTCCGAGAAGCAACATAGTACTGAATAAGCATTTTGTCGGTCAATCATCTTCTTGGTGGACATCTTTTATCACTACAAACTAGCCAGCATCAGAAGCAATTCATTCTGTCTGTTGTTATTATACCTTTGCAGCGCCTTGTGCATTTTTTTTGTTCTCTAATTTACAGACATTCATCATAGCAGGGCGAACTTGCTTCTCTGACTATTTTTCCATCCCTTGACATATAATTTTTTTTTTGTCTACGAGATTTGGGCTTACATTCAACCATTCAGCTCAGGATCCACCAGATACCGGTCTACTTGTTGCATTCCCTTATCATAAGTTAAACGCAAGTGGTAATTTTGCAAACATTCCTTAGGTCTACTCGTTCATTACTTTAACGAAAAGAAAAGCGAAAGGAGTTACACTTTTTTCCCACTCCATCGGCATCTTATTGCCATTACAGATTGTGCAACTTGAATCTGTCATAAGAGTCTTGTGCCTTCTCAATAGCCACTTATTTGCATCACTGTGGAAAGGAGAGTTTTTCTTAGATTTAACAGTCATTGGGTTGATATCCCAACACCCATCATTTATATTGAACGCAGCGTAAAAATAATGGACTCATCATCTCACAGCTCATTTTTTGGTTTTAACGATCAAACACAAGGAGGTGTCTCGTCCAAGCAGGATGCCTCACAACAGATTAGCGAACAAAATGATCAGGCCACAGTTCAAACCATGGGGAAGAAGCCAAGAACCATTCATGTGGCACACCGTCGTTCTCCTAGCGAGCTCACCAATTTGATGCGTAAGTACAACGAAAAAAGGAAGAGTGACTTTCTCATTTAATTTTTACAGCTTTTGAACCGAATGGATTACTAACACGAAAGAACAATTTTTTGTTCTATTTTTATTCTAGTCGAACAGCTTAATCTTCAGAGACAGCTCGAAATTGTTCAACACCAGCAGCAGCAGATACTGCAGCAGCAACAGCAGCTTTCTCAACAGGCGGGAATTCAGGGAACCCAACAGGCCACTCTTGGACTTCAAGGACTCTCACTTAACCCACCTGCAGGTGGAAACGCTGGATTCCTAGAACCGGGAACTCATAGAAGGTCATCCAGCTCTACCACATTGCCCCCCGGCCAGGAATTTACGTTTGGTGACCATTTTCACAAGCGAACACAGTCTTCTGCCTCGTACAGAGACTCTGCAGAGACAGCTGAAGAAGGAGGAGCTAGGCAGGAGGCTAGCGGTGCGAAATTTCAGCGTGCTACCCGTGCAAGATCGCACTCCCGGTCTCACTCGCAGTCTTTCCAACCTGGATACCAAAGTTCCACCCAGCAGGCACATTCCTACAAAACGCCACAGTTCCAGGCGGGACTTGGACATGCCAGACGTCATTCATTGGGGATTACAGAGGCTCGTAGAGCTGCTGCTGAAGCACAGGCTCAAAGAGCGCATTCTCCATCAAAATTGAGCACTGAACAGTCTGCCGTGGCCAACTCTGCAGGCTTTGGTCTAGTTTCTCCACTTTCCCCCCCTTCCTTAACGGTTACACCATCGGGAAACCATTCCGTGAACTCAATGGGGCTTGCTCCACCACCACCAGGTCTTTCTGCACCTCCTGGACTCAACGGCAATCAGACATTTAAATTCCCACCAACGGCCTCGACCCGTTTGGACACGAACGAGCCAATAACAGATGCAGACACCGGGTCCAGATTGGCCCATGCTCGGTCACAGTCGAGTTTCCTACCTATGACCTCGAACTCGTCGGCATCTTCTCAACGTAGCTTTCAATTCCCACCGGCTCAGTCGAACTCTGGAGTGGTCTCGAGCCTTGTTCCACCTCAACCATCATTTGCAGGTGGAAATGAGGGCTCTAACTTGTATATTGGCCACAGGAGACTTGGATCGAGCTCAAGCATGGGCTCCGGCTCGAGTTTTACGCTGGGCCATCACCGGAAACAGGGTTCCTTTGGGGGCTCTACTTCCTCCATCACACAGTTTCAAACCGGTCAGAGAAAGTCGCTGTTTGCTCCGTATTTGCCACAAAACTCGCTTCCTGAGCTCATTGCAGAGGGAAGGCTTGTCACAGGTACTCTTAGAGTGAATAAGAAGAACAGAAGTGATGCTTATGTCTCTACCGATGGCCTTCTAGACTCAGATATTTTTATCTGTGGATCAAAGGACAGGAACAGAGCTCTTGAGGGTGATTTAGTTGCAGTTGAGCTTCTTGTTGTTGATGAGGTGTGGACGTCAAAGAGAGAGAAGGAGGAAAAGAAGCGTATTAAGGACTACAAGGAGTGGGTTGAAGGAAACAAGAAGAGATCTCTAAGTTCGAAGTCAGCTCTTTCCATCGCTTCTGATACGCATAACGATGCCACTGAAAGCGAGAAGAAGGATGATTCCAGCAGTTCATCTTTGAACAGAAGAGGCTCGCTCAAACAGAGGCCGACGCAGAAGAAGAACGACGACGTTGAAGTTGAAGGTCAGTCGCTTCTTTTGGCTGAGGAAGAGGAGATAAACGACGAGCAAAAGCCTTTGTATGCAGGCCACATTGTTGCAGTCATTGATAGAATTCCTGGCCAGCTCTTTTCGGGAACCTTGGGTCTTCTCAGACCATCGCAGGCTTCGAAAGACAACAAAGGTGGAAAGTACGCGAAGAGAAACGGCAAGAACAACTCTGGTAACGGCAGAGGCAGGCCAAAGATTGTCTGGTTCAAGCCAACAGACAAGAAAGTGCCACTTATTGCAATTCCAACGGAACAAGCACCTAAAGACTTTGTCGAGAACCACGAAAATTACGCCGATCAGATCTTTGTGGCATCCATCAAGAGATGGCCAATCACATCCTTGCATCCATTCGGTACATTAGTGAGCCAGTTAGGCTCGATTGATGACCCACATGTTGAAGTGACGAGCATTTTGCGGGACAACAACTTCCAAGGAAATGAATATCCAGAAAGAGCCGTCGAGAGATGCATAAGCGAGCTTCCCCGCGTCGAAGACGGCCTTGCTAATAGGAAAGACATGCTTTCCGAATATGTCCTTGCGTTTAGTCAGGATGGTGTTGTTTCAGACAATGCAATGCACGTCAAAGTTGCACGCAACAATCGGATTGAACTCGGTGTGCACATTGCTGATGTGTCATACTTTGTTGGCAGGGATTCCGGCTTGGACAAACGTGCAAGAAAGAGATCTCATGGTGTTGTACTTCCGCAGAAAACAGTCGGTCTTTTTCCCGAAGAGATCTCGAAGGTGCTTTCCTTTGATGCTGGCAAGACCAGTCTTGCTCTGAGTGTGATGTTTGAAATCAGCTCTGCTACATTCGAGATTGAGGATGTCTGGATGGGCGAGACGGTCATTAAACCAGCACAGAAGGTGAGTTATGAGGAGATAGACGATATTCTTGGTGGTGGAGAAAAGGACCCCGAAGAGTCAACCGACAGCAGTTCTACTTCAGCCGCTGCTGGTTACGTTGCCACTCTTCAACTCATCTCAGAGCGTCTCCGCAAGAAGAGACTTGGAAAGCCAAATCTTGACGATACAGTGTTTGAACCGCTTCTTGATAGATTGGATGACGAAAGTGTCCGTCCTTCTCTCAACATATACACGGAGGATTTTGCAAGCAGAGTTTTAGCGGAAATTTTCCACGCTGTTAATGCAGCAGTGGCACAAAAGATCCACTCTGGTTTAGGAGCAAAGGCCTTACTGCGGAAATATCCAATGCCAACGCTTTCAAAGTTTGAGGCCCACTTGGCCAAGATTGAACGTCTGGGTGTGAAGCTTGATACCACAAATTCTGTGACTTTCCAGAACTCATTGCTTACAATTGACGATCCAATCAAACGGTCGGCAGTTGAGACGATTCTTGCCAAATGCATGCCTAGAGGACGGTATGTGGTCGCAGGAAGAAGCGGTCAGAACTTGGGCCACTTCTTGTTTAATAGTCCAACATATACGCACTTCACTTCTCCATTAAGAAGATACGCGGACTTGGTGGTTCAGAGACAGTTGAAATCTGTTGTCTGTGCAAACAACTCTGACTCGGTTAGGTATGCCGAATCACTGGAATCTCTGAACGTTACATGCGATTATTGCAACTTCAAAAAAGATTGTGCCAGGGCTGCTCAAGAACAGGCCATCCATCTGTTGCTTTGCCAAACAGTTAACGATATGGGCCGAGAGACTGGCCAGATCTTGTGCACAGGTGTTGTTCTTCAAGTGTATGAGTCTTCTTTCGATGTTTATCTCCCTGAGTTTGGAGTTGAGAAGCGTGTGCATGGAGATCAGTTGCCTCTACGTCGTGCAGAGTTCGATAAGACTCAGAGAATGCTTGAGTTGTACTGGGAGCCAGGCGTTGACTCGGCTACTTATGTTCCCGAGGATGAGAACAATGCTCTTTCATACAGAGCATCGATCAAAAACAAGTACAGGGCTCCAGCCCAGGAGGCAGCAAAGCATCAGGCAGAAACACATGGCAAGTTACTTAGTGCAGAGATGGCCGAGAAACTCCGGAAATTTCACCAATCTGCACCTTCGCTATTCCTTGCCCCAGGTGAGGGAAGTTCGAAGGGATCTTTGAATGCTTACAAGAGCCTGTGTGTCACGAAGTTGGATGGAGATGAACACATCCAGCAAATTAAGGTGATGCAGAGAATCCCTGTTCTTTTGCGTGCAGAAATCGGTATGGCGTTACCATGCTTGACAGTCAGGACACTCAATCCATTCATGGATCAGAAGAGAGCTAACCGAAACCAATAGTTGACTGAAATATTTCTTTCTTTTTTATTTTTATTTTTACTTTTTTTATATATTCTTTGCGTTTGGCTTTCACACATATCGTTGATGATGATGCATTTCATTCTTTGCTTTTTCTTTTCCTTCACATTTTTCTTTCTTTCTTTCTTTCTTCACTAATACATACATCTAAAGTTCTGTTTATGTCATAAATTCGCTTCTCTTATATATGTACAAACAAAGTAATGTAGATTTTGGAGAAATAACAGATAAGAATACCAAATTTCAAACTAAATAGCATCATCAAAAATCATCAATTCAATGCTTGTGTATCGTCAAATGTCGCTTAATACTGTTCATCGACGGAAAAGACGATCTCTGTCTTCGCAGAATACTCGAGGTCTCAGAAACTGAAGCTTTGTTCGCTGATCTAGGCATTCTTCCAGATCGAAGGATACTGGCTCGAGGTTGTTGATGGCGGAAAGACTGGCTTCTTTCCAGTTCGAGGCGTTCGTCTAGGCTGAAGTTCTCGTTGTACTGATTCTCAGTATTTTCAATATTGTCATCACTAGCTGAACCTCCAAGGCTTTTTACGATCAAATAATGAAGAGAGTTGTACCAAATATTGTGCCTCTGTCTTGTTGGACACGTGATCTTGATAGAGTGTGAATCATTTGAGTACACGATGATCGACTTATGGTATAAGCCCGGTGGAAGCGGATTGTTATCTTCAACCACCTTCACTTTTGAAATAGCAAGAGCATGAATTTTATTTGCAGATGGATCTGAAAGCGAAGGGTTCGATGTTGACCAATAGAGCGTAAGAGAGTATGGATGAATCCAGAAATACCTCTCATGTCTTGATCCACTGACAGACAAAACGAATGGTCCCAATTTCCGGTAGTACTTGAAGAGATACTCTCCAATGATGGTCTGTGTAATTGCAGCCACCATTTCGTGTCTCGTGGAGATCACCGTATTGACTGTATGCAAGGAATTAATTCCTAGTCTGCTCTCTGAATCTCCAGCATCTTGCTTTGCAAGTTGTGATAAGGCGAACGCTGGTGAATTGACAGGTGGCTGCTGCGAACGTTGTGACCTTTTCTTTGCAGCTGCCCTTTGAGAGCTGGTTGGTTGGCCTAATGAGCCACGCTTTACTGCTAGAGATGAAGATATTGATAACGAGCCCAAGGAAGCCAATGATGAACGATCGTCATCAGATTTCTTGCCGCTAATACCACTTTTATTTCGGCTCTTCTCTCTCTCACTCTCCTGCCATTCTGCCACACTATCTCTGTTTGCCTTGTACCACTCATGCGTCTTGGTTAGCTTCAAATAGTAGCTCAATGGAACAACCACAGAATTTGCAGGGTCCGGCTTTCTGCAAAGTGTAGTTGCAACAAAGTTAACCTCAGGAATACAGAGCAAGTTCATCTTGCTTGCTGCTGCCCTGATGTTCTCAACTGTTGTTGGCGATCTTTGCCTCAATTCTGCAAGCTCCTGCTCTGAAATTAGTGCAAGATTGTACTCTGCTGCTTTAGTTGCTAGCTCCTTTGATGTAATTGTGCGCGAAGAAGAAGCGTTTCCGACAACCTTTTCTGTGTTGTTATTCTGTAAAAGATCCTTGCCAACTTGCTCTTTCGAAGCATCATGTCCAGTCTTCAAAGCAACCTTCTCAGCAGGCTCTTCCTGTTTCTTTGTTGCTTTTTCCTGGGCCTCAAGTTCTTGCAACTCTGTGGCTTTGACCTTGAGCTGCTCCTTTAAGTGTCCAATTTCCTGGTTACGACGCTCCAACTCTGGCTCATAGAACTTGATTGCCTCATCAAGCTGCTCCTCAATACTGTTGTAATCTTGCTTCTGCCTCTTCAACTCCACCCGAAGCTGTGTAACTTCCACCTGCAATTCATCTGTACCAAGCCTGGCTCTAGTTGCGTCTTTGCGGTTTGACGTTATGTATCTTTCAAGAACATCTAGAGCATTCGACTTTGCCTTCAGCTCGGCTCTTGCAGAATCAAGCTTGTCTGTAAGCGACTCATCCATCTTCACCTCTTTGTTTCCCTTCATCTCTTCTTGCTTCCTCTGAATCTGAATTTCAAGATTCCGGACCTTCTCTGTGAGGGTTTTCTTATTCTCTTCGAGCTCCCCCTTCTTCTGGTCGAGCTGATCGTCAACAGCGTTAATCTCATTCATCGATAAAAGCTTTCCTTCCTTTCTTACTCTCGAAAGCTCATTATCACTTTTGATAATCTTCTGCTCTGTCGTTGAAATCTCCTGATGCTTAACTTCCAAAAGCTTCCGGAGCTTTGAGATCTTCACAAACGGCACACTGCCACTTTCTGCACTTTGGATATCTTTATCCTTTACTTGGTCCGGATCAAGCGTTCCTTCAACTCTTCTCTCTAGCTTCTTCAGAGTAGTCTCTTTCTTTCTCAAGTCCGCTTGTAATGCCTCTACTTCCTCGGTACTGTTCTTAATTTTTCCTGAAAGACATATATTGTCCTCGTTGATAACCTCCTCACTCACAGTACTCGCTTGGTCATCCGCCTTTTCTTGATCATCATCCTTTTCAGTCTTGCTCTGGTACAATCTCAAATACTCACTAACCGTGAGGACCTTCATACCAAGTTCAGTAGCCTTATCCTCGAGGTACTCAAAACTTGGTGATTCATACTTGGATAACAACTTGGCCTGTTTTTCGGCTGCGGATTCCAGCTCCAAAACTTCACGCTTCAACTCCTCGGAATCAACTTCATTATGCCCTAAATTCTCTGCATATTTCTTAAACCGGACATCCAAAACAGACATTGCATCAAGTAACTTCTTGTACCGACCAACATCAACGGCAACACTGCCAGATGGAATTGATGAAATAGCCTTGTTTAACGAAACGTCCTTCTTTTGAAGACCCGATTTCTCAGTCTCATTTATTTGTGGAATGGCTTTGTTTAACAACACGTCCTTCTCTTGAAGACTCGACTTCTCAGCCTCATTTGTTTGTGGAGTAGACTTGTTTAATGAAACGTACTTCTCTTGAAGACTCAATTTCTCAGTTTCAATTGACTTGAGCTGACTCTTCAACAGCTCCAACTCTTTGCTCTGGGCCAAAGTTTCGCTATTCTTCTTCTCTAAATCTTGGTTTAATGCCGTGATCCGATTAGCTTTAACAGTGAGCAATTGCTCATTAGTTGCATTTTCCTTCTCCATCTTCTGTAAGGAAATATGTGCTTCTTGTAGTTCTTTCTTCAAATCCTCGATCTCGCCACGAGCAGTTCCGATATCTGCTTTTGCAGTACTATACTCCTGATTTAGTCTTGTTATGGCAATGTTAAGTTGCTCAACAGCGCTCTCCTTCTCTTCGGCCTTCTTTACAACAGCTGAGTGCTCGGTAACTGCAACAAGTGAAAATCCTAGGAGATCTGCTTTTTCCTCAAGGAACTTCTTGTCTGGTTTCTCCAAAATCTGGTGTTCAGCCTCGTAATCAGATTCGAGTTTTTCCAATTTAACACGAAGCTTCTGATGCTCTCCAGTCAACTCTTCCAACTGAGCTGTCTTCTCTTTCAACGCGTCCATGCTCTTGGTGAGCTTCGAGCTGATCGATTCCAAGTCGCAGCTTTTACCTTGAAGCTCAGCCTTTAAAGTTGCCAACTCAGTTATTTTTGCTTCCAACTGGCTCTTCTTCAGCTCAAGCTCAGTCGAACTCTGACTGATCGAAGTCTTCAGCTTTTCAAGCTCTGCACCCTGGGTGCTCTTCAACTGCGAAAGCTCGCTCTGTTTCTCTTCCAAGAGTTTTTTCAACAAAACTGCCTCCTGGCTGTGTGTCTGCTTCAAAGAGTTCAATTTCTCTTCTTTCTTCTGTAGTTGGTCCTTGAGAGCACTGATACTCAACTTCAACTTTGACAAATCTCCGGTTGAAACGTTGGCAATGCCAACAAACTCGCACTTACTCTGTATATACTCAGGTGTTGGCTTATCGAGCTTCTTTTGTAAACCCGTCAACTTATCCTGAGTTTCTTTCAACTGCTGCTGCAACTTTCTCGAATTCGAGACGCTTGCCGACCTAGAAAACGTTTTGTTCAAACTATTACTTCTTCTAGGAGATGCGCTCTTTTCAGAAGGGGCAATGATTGGAATTTCAGTTTCGAGACGCTTGCTGACCTAGAAAACGTTTTGTTCAAACTGTTACTTCTTCTAGGAGATGCGCTCTTCTCAGAAGGGGCAATGATTGGAATTTCAGAAGCATCTTCAAAGTCCGACTCCTCGAACTTTGAATCGGAGGTTGTAACCCTGCGAATCAATCCCAAGCCTGGTGCATCTGCCTGTTGCTTGATATAGGAACTGTCCTTTCTCTCATGAGAATGCTTCAACCTCATCAACTCATCTTTCAAGGCTGTACTACGCTCTTCCAAACCACTCAATTTCTGCTGCAAGGCATCAATCTCTTTCTGCCTCTCGTCTAAATCAGACTGTAAAGTGACAATCTTCACTTCACGCTCAGAAAGCGTGTTACTAACTGCAGAAAGTTGCTTCTGGGACTCGTCAAATGCGTCAGCTTTAAGTGCAATTTTCTTCTCAATCTCCGAATACTGCTTTTTCAACTGGTCGCTCTCTGCCTTTACCTGTTCAACCTCATTCTTCAAGTTACTGCAGATCTTCTCGTTGTCTCCAAGCTTCGTTCTCGTATTCTCGAGTTCCTCCTTCTGATTATCGTACTCAAGCTTTGAAATTGCGACCAACTGCAAAGAAGCCGCTTTCTCCTTCAAGTACTGCGCACTTGGAGCGTTGTGAACTTCTTGAAGCATCTTTAGCTTGTTTGAGAGATCATCATGCTTCTTGTTGGCTTCGGAAAGCCTTTTGTCTGATAGCGTTGCCTTCTCCTTCAATTCACCGATTTGCGTCTCGAGTGACTTCTTCACCTTTTCTAATGCAATCTTGCCCTTAGAGTCATTTCTCAACTTCTTTTGCTCGTCAAATGAAAGCGTAGAAAAGCCCAAAATGCTTGCCTTGGAGGTAAGATACGACTCTTCTGGATTTTCGTACTTGTTCTTGATGATTGAAAGCTCTCTCTCTGTACTGGCAAGCTTCTCCAATAGCTTGTCTCTGTTGGCGGTTGTCTCCTTCTTACTTTCGCCAATCAAATTCCAAAGTCTGGCAACTTCAGCTTCACCTGTCTTCACCTCATCTTGAAGCTTACTAATTTTGGTCTTTAATCCTTCAACTTCATCCTGTAAAGTGAGAACAGCGGATGCTTTTTCAACCACATCTTTCTGCGAGGTTTCTAACTTCTCTTTGAGATTCCTCATTTCGGTTTCTTTACCAGCAAGGGTCTCCTGCAAGTTTTCTGAAACCTCTAGCCTCTTCTTGAGTTCGACAATCTCGGCCACCTTATCTGAAAGCTCTTTCTTCAACGTGTCAAGAGCCTGCTTATGTGTAGTTTCAAGGTCATTCTTGAGGTCTTCAGTCTCTATCTTCTTTTCAGCGAGCTTTTTCTGAAGAGTAACGGCAGAATCCTTTTCCAAATCGTCCAGGGTCTTCTGAAGAGCCTTAATCTCAGCATCCTTGTCGGAGAGCCTCTTATCTAAAGTCAACTTCGAACGCTTCTGGGCATCCTCGAGCCTTTTCTTAAGAGCATCTTTCTCAGTTTCTCCGTTGGAAAGGTTCTCCTGCAAAGTTAGTGCAGCATACTTTTCAGAATATTCGAGCTTTTTCCTGAGATCTTCCTTCTGGGCTTCCGTCCTGGAAAGCTTTTCTTCCAAATTCTCGATGGCCACCTTATGAGTTTTCTCCAACTTCCTTCTCAATTCATCTTTCTCGTCTAATTTCTTGGAAAGCTGTGCTTCCAAAGTCTGGGCAGCCTCCCTTTGAACATCTTCTAGCTTTGCTTTAAGCTCTTTCACCTCAGTACACTTAGCAATAAGCTGTCTGCGCAAGTCAGCGATCTGACCCTCGTGCTTCTTGGTATCCTGGCTCTCCGTTTCGACATCAGAAGTAAACCTAACATCATCTGCCTTATTCTTGGCTCTTTGAAGCTCGTTTGTCGTGGCCTCAAGGTCCTTCTTTAACTTTTTGTACTCGGGAGATGTGACAAGCCTCAAGCCTTGAACTATTTTATTATTCGAGAGTGAAATCTTGACTGCCTTTTCAGCTTTCCGCTTCTGCTCCTTTAACAATCTCTCGTAGTCCCCACGAGCAAAAGGAACCATATCGAACTCGCCGATTGAGTCCAACGATTGTCCATGTGGAATTGCGATCATACCCCAGCTTCCAAAAGTGGCACTTTTCTTGGCCGCCCTCTTGCTTGGACTACTGTCAAAGTCTCTCTGGCTAACATCCGGCTCTTTCAACTCATCGGCCAAGGCTTTCTGGCCACTCCGCAACTGCTGCTGTGTATCTTCTTCATCAACAACATCAACATTCTCGTCGTTTTCATCGTGAATTTCTTCTGCCTCCTCTTCCTCTTCCTCCTCACTGCTGTCGTTTTTCACAAGCGCAGGAATGTTTCCAAGCTTTCCAACTCCAGCTGTGCCAGTGGCTATGGACGTATCCTCAAAGTTCTCCCAGTCCTTCTCCAAGTTCTCTCCTCTCTCACTACTTGACTGATTTTCCTTCGTTGGTGACGAAGAGCCCGATCTACTCTGGAATAACTTTCTTCTCACCGAGCTGGATTTTGACGTTGAGGCTAAGCCGCTTGGTGAGCCCTGTGTCCTCGATCTGAGCGGAGACGAGGCCATAGGTGAAGACATTGCAAGTGTCTTCAAAGTTGGCGATGCGAGTGCCTTAGAGCGGAGTGTCTTTTGCTTTTGAATGTACTTCCTTAGTCGGCTGATTGTCATTATGGCATGCGAAAGATTCGTCTTTAAGGTCTCTCTTTCGAGCTCCTTGGTGTTCTCTAAATTTGCGTTGAGCTGTGCTGGCTCTGGTTCCACCAACATGGACACATCATTTTCAGTTTCTTCCTCGAAATTATCGCCCAAATCTGCCAACGCATCTTTGAAACTCACCGACTGGACCGTAGTGCCGGCTTTCATCTTCAAGTTGCTCACCTCCTTCTGGAGCGCGTCGTTCTCGTCGTTGAGATCGCTGTTCCTCTGCCTCAAAACGTTGGCTTGCTTCTTTAAAATGTTGATTTTCTCGTTGGCGTCTTTCTCAAGCTGTATTTTTTGCGCACGAACACTCTCAACGGTCGCTGTAGAATCCTGCATCTGTGCCTCCAAAGAGGACTTGGCCTTCCCAACTCTCTCGAGATCAATAAGTGCCTTTTCAAGCTTGTCCTTGGACTCCGCAAGCTTTGTTTCCAACTCCCAGATATGATCGCTGGACTGGCTCTCCTTCTCGCTCAACTTCGTGTTCAATAGCCCCAAGTTCGAGGCCTGGTTCTTGAACTTGTCGCGTTCCTCTTTCAAAATCTCCACCTGTGTTTTGAACTGCTTGTTTTCGTACGCCAAACGACGCGATTCCACAAGTAATCCATCACTCAAATCGCTGAGGAAATCGACCCTTTTGGGGCTGTTTGGTGACGCCAACTCCTTCGGGCCACGTGTGCCTCGCCTCCGTATTATAGACATCTCCTGTTCTCCCTCTTGCCTTTCGCCTCTCTTGGGATCATCTTCGTCATCTGACTCGCTTCCGCTTTCGCTTTGATCTTCGTGGAGTGCGTTCGTACGAGACACTTTATTCTGCAACGGACTGTCCGACACCGCAGTGTGTGGCATACGCTTCAAGCGCTTCTGAAGCTCTGCAAACTGCGATTGCAAATCCCCGGTCGACCCTTCTGATCCCGTGAGCTTTTTACCATTCTTGCTCGGTGTAAACGGCAATGACATTCCGAGAGCGTGATAAATCTGTTAGCACTTCTTCTTTCCCACTCTCCGGCTGTAGTATCTGCTTTTCTTTGCTTTGGTTTGTCGCTTTGGTCACACTTAAATAGTTGCTGTTTTTCCGGCTCTTGCTTGCTTTGGCACTTACCCTGATTTCCTGCTTTCAGACTGGTGGTCACTGGAAATAGTGCACTGGGTTATCTTTAATGGTCGATTGTTGGCAAACAATGATTCCGTTACTCTTGATGCAGACGCTGATATGTGTGAGGGAATAATCAGCAGCAAAAGCACACGTAAATTATGCTGTGAACTTAGTGTCAGCAATGTGGCAACAATCCGATACAGATATATGGTTGATGTCAAGATTTCTTTCTACTTGCTCTCTCAGGTAAATAAAGTGATCATTTACGGATCGAGAAATTTTTCTTCTTCTGTCCAGCCTGGCACCCCTTGCTGGTTTGTGCACTCACCAAAAAAATCGAATGCTTTTTCATCTAATGATTTTTGTTGATTTACTGATTTATTGATCTCTTTTTTTTTTGATTGATTGTTTATTTTTTCCCAGTCGATGTTTATTTTTTTTTTATTTTTTTTATTTTTTCGTTCCTCTATTTTTTTCTTTTCTGACATTCTCAAGCTTTCCGTTCCCTTTATTTTTACTTTTAGTTCTACTTTTACTAATATTTTTATTATCTAGCTTACCAGCATAACCAGAAACTGGCCTTCCTTTCCTTTCTTTGCTGGATGGTCCAAAGAAATTTTTAAGGTTAGTTTGACATTTCCGTTTATCTCATTCTGCATAAACTGTTTTTTTTCTCTTCCCTCGTTTGTTGGTGCTATAAATTGTTTATCGAATTCCATTTATCTCGTTCTCTCTTATCCGTAATTCTTCTGTGTGGCTTTATTTAGTGGCTTCTTAGTCCTTTTAGCCACCTGCTTACCTTTTTTTTTTCATTCCCATATCCGGTTTCTGCCCTCTACATGTGCAATCTCCTTAAGTGCCCTTACTCCCGACCCTGTGGAATTTTTGGGCCCCAAATTTCGTGAATCTCTAAGTCATGGTGCACGGGTGTTCCTGTGTTAGAGAAAAGGCGTCAGGAGGTTTTTCGTAAAAGATGGAGTAAGTGAGAGAGATTGGCAGACTTACGCCTGCTTGTTGTTTTATTTTTTGAACATGAACCAGTGTGCCAAATATTCCTCACAGCACACCGAGAACAAGCGAATTGCATAAAGCATAAATCCACCATAATGGTAAGTTCAGAGCTTGGCTGGTAGTGATACTGTGAGTGCATCATTTACTAACGTATGACCAAACGTATGAGTAATGGTTATAGTTACGGCTAATGAAAATGCAAAAAGAGCAGAAGAAGAAGGGTGGGACCCCTCAGAAAACCGCGTCTGTTGCATACATCCGTGCAAAGCGAGACCTCCAGGAGTACGAGGAGATTCCAGGGATCAACCTCCACTATGATGAATCAAACCCAATGCACATAAAGCTTATAGTGAGACCAAACGAAGGATACTATAAAAACGGGATCTTCCACTTTGAATGCCAAGTTCCCGAAGATTACCCCAATAGAGCACCAGAGTTCAAATGCCTGGAACGCATATATCACCCGAATATCGACCTTGAGGGTCACGTGTGCCTCAATATCCTCAGAAATGACTGGAAACCAATCTTAACGCTAGGTCTTGTTTTTGCGGGTATCCTGCATTTATTTCTCCATCCTAATCCAAACGATCCTCTTAATAAGGATGCTGCCAACGATCTCTCCAAATATCCGGAGTCGTACGAGCACCACGTGCAGACCAGTATGTTGGGTGGATATGTTGGGGATCTTAAGTTTGATACAGTCTGGGACTCGCATAAACGGAGACCTTATTATTGATGGGGCTTATTGAGGGGGCCAGAATGTTTCCAAGTGGTAGATTTGGTCGATGGATCGAATGAGCAAGTTTTATAGATGCGTCGATGCATCGCCTTGGAAGATATTTGCATGTATGTACTACTGCCTGTGTTTTTCCCATGACATCTGTATGATACCTACATGATATCTATATGTTATCCACATGATATCTGTATGTTATCCACATGATATTTTTACGATTTCTACATGCTTTCTACTCATGTGTCTGCATTTCCTATCTTGCCTGTGATATTTGTATATTGCTTTTTCGCCGTACCCATGTATAAAAAATGAAAACTAAAGCGAATCGACGAGATCCTCTTGCAACCAGTAAAACAGCCTGCGACCACCAAACATGGCAAGAATGTTGTCAAAAATAAAGACCGTTGTGGTGTTTGATGGCCTTAAGTGTAATCTCTGTTCTCCAATCATAGCGTCCGATGGCCCTGACCACTAACCGCGTCGTCGGTATAAACAGTAGGAATAAACGGCGTGTCTGGGATGGAATATGTGTCATCCTGAGCGTTGTTTATATACGTCATATCACCCTCAACGACATTCCCGCATCCATTATTGCTCACATGGAAGTTATCAGGCAGATAATTCGAATCAGGTATAGAGTCGTAGTCGTACTGTGGAGGCTCGTTGTACATATCATAGTATGATCTTGCTGGTTTGGAGTATGAACTGAAGCTTTTCGAAGCATCGATGCTTCCGGCTTTATTATCGCCCTTATTGAAAAGAGGCTTTGATGCCTTTGATAGGCATTTGGATGCCATGTTTAGAGCGGATAATGTCTGTGGTGCCATTGCAGAACTCTGTTGGCTTTTATCTTTGTCTTGTGCGAGAGTAATTTTGAGTGTAGTAGACGTTAAACTTGCAACGTGAAATCCTGTCAACTGGCGAGTGGAGCAAATCTCGAAAATGTCTTAGTCCAAAGCTCTGCAAGAAAAAGGGAAACGAGTTCCTTTTATAGTCACTGAGAGGGATGTGATGTTAGAAGTGGATGTCCATGCCTTTGGCAGAATCTCAATTTCGAACCGGGAAAATGGAATCATCCACCACACATGATACCATATCTCTCGGAGTTTCGGAGCGTTATTTTTTTTTTTTTTTTCTTTGCGCTTTTATTATCCCTACTACTTCCATGCATGAATCAGTGCTTCCCTGTTGCTTAAGCACCCTGGATTGCGAGAACCTGGCGTTTCATAAGTAATCGGAATTTGCAAATTGTTTGCTAGCTAGTGCTGAATCCGTTTCAGCAATAGAGCCCACAAAATCCAGAGTTTTACCGAAAGCACCAGCTATATTTCATCACGCTGAAAAATGAATTCTGCCTGCTTTATGCCGCATGCTAAGCACAGACGACTCCGGGCCGCCTGCCCAGAAATTTGGCTTTTCGATCCGTTACCCCGCGATCTGCGTGTAATTTTTTTTTTAGATTTTTTTTAATTTTTTTATTGATTTATTATTTTTCCGACATTTAGAGTATGCAATGGAACACGATAGTGACCCTGTCTTTACACGCACATTGAATCATCGAAAAAGTTTATCAGTGCAACCAAGAAACCTGGGCTATTTTGAAAAATCGATGTCGACCACATTTCGAAAAGCTCCTTCATGTTTTTCGGATATTTTTCTTGCGAAAGCGGTCGTTTCAGCAAAGTAAGTCGTCTTCCATGCCTCCATGGTTTCAGAGTCGTATGGTCCGTACACTTTATCATCGTCTAGGTTCCACTTAAACTCCCAAGACGCTCCTTTGGTGCTTTTTGACTCATTATCCTTGAAATAGTGGCTCTCTTCATTTTGCGGTGTTGCAGAGTTCTCCTCTTCCTGCGATCCTCTCCTCCTCCTCCTCTTGTCATGTTGCCTGTACTCCTCGCCCCGGTCTTTCCTGTATTCCCTCAAAAACAACTCCCTGGGCATTTCAAACGCATCCTTGAGCCCACGGTCTGAGAGTTGGTACGCACAATCAGTGAGCCTCGATATTCGTGCCTTAAGAGTTTTCCTCTCGCTTCGTAGCTCGACCAGGTCTTCTTCGATCGAGCCTCGTGCTTTCTTGCTTGCTGGTCTGTGCATTTTCTTCAACTTCTTGTCAATCCTGGTTGATTTCTCGTGCAACTCTTGCAAGAGCTCCGTTACCGTTTGGGCTGGTTCTAGAAACTCGAGTAATTGGCCGAAAAGCTGCCATTTCCTTGTTCCTGCTGCTTTCTCTTGCCTCTCTCTTGCCGCTTTGGCCAGTTGAACTTCGTTTACTCTTTCAGCCTCGCGAGCTCTCGCCATGTCGTTCTTTTTGGCCTTTAAAAGCCACGGGTTGTCTTCAACATCACCGTTCTCGTCCTCTCTTCGCCTTCTAGAACTACCTCCAAACTCCTCGAAATCATCGTTGTCCTCCTCCTCGTCCAAGTTGAATGCCTCGATTTTCGGCCCGCCCACAGCCTTCACCATTTTCCGCTCCACACCATCGAGCCCAGCTTTCTCTGGATTGCTGTAGTACTCTCTGATTACATCTCTCGTTTTCGGGTCCAGTGCCTCAAATGCCTCCTCCTGCTCACTCCCAGAGTGTGCTCCCGACGACTCATACGCTGGATCATCCTCTTCTTGCCTGATTTCCTCATTTAGTTGCCTCATCTCCGTGACTGAGTCCGAATAGTGACCATTTGTGCTCTCTTCCACATTGCTCTCATTTCTCTTATTTCCCTCTTCAAAAGCCTGCTTCTTTCCATCTGATCCACTTTCGCCGCTCTCTGAATCCGTGTCAGAGCTGTAAACATCGTCCTTCACTCCCCTGAACCGGTATTTCCGCCCATGACTTGCATCTGCTAGAAATAGGTCCTCGGCCGAGCTCATTGAGTAGGTTGCAGTTCAGCTGTTGAAAAAAAGGGCAATATCTTCAAGTTTCCGGGGAAAACACAAACCAAACGCAATGACGTCCCGATAGCCCCGGTAGCTTTCTTAGAATAACTGATGAGAGAGTTTCCGAATTGAGAGTGTCATTTATGTGTATCCAAGTGCATAAGACGGATGAAAAGAAAAAAATAAAATAATAGCAAAACAAAATAATAAAATAAAATAATGAAATAAAAAAAAAATGAAATAATCTACCAATTTAGACCCACTTGCATCTTTTACACCACCACTACTTCAGTCTAACAGTCACTTTTTATTGATACATACACACGCACACGCAGATACATGCACAGCATGGGTTCGGACATTTTGGACTCGGACTTGCTCCTGAGCCCCGAGCAGCATTTCTATAACGAAGGGTACAAGGAAGGCAAAGCACAATCAACGGAGGAAGATCGCAAAGAAGGCAAAGAGCTTGGCATCCAGACCGGGTTCCAGCGATTCATACTGGTGGGAGCACTACGGCAGATGGCCGAGTTCTTGTTTGAGAAGATCATGGCGGAAAGCACGGCCAGCCCTTCGTCCGACGTGATAGTGATAAATGGAAGAAAGAAGAGCCGCCTCAGGATGCAGAAGCAGCTTTCCGAGGTGACGAAGCTGCTCAGCACGTTCGTTGATGCTGAGAGCGGGCTTGTGGTGGCGTCGAACTCGGATGCAGACGTTGAAAGCTTCAGAAAGATCTTCAAGCAGGCCCGTGCCAAGATCAGGTCTCTCTGTTCGGTCACAGGGTACGGCAGGCTGTACGCAGACGTCGAGAAGAGCTGCCTGCTTGTTGGGAAGAAGATCCCAGTGTCGGACGTGAGCGGTACGGCCGACGAGTCATGGTGAGGCAATGAAGAATGCCGAAAACTACAAGCTGGTGTCTGCCTTGTGGGCCCGCACTACTGGAGATAGTTCTCAATCTTGAAGCCCACATCCTTGGCGATCTGCTGCACGGCACTCCATTCCATGTTGGTCCGCCACTTCGTCGCGCCTCCAATCGTGTCGTGTGCCCCCATCTTGATGAGCATTTTCAACGAGGTTAACGTGGAAATGTCGCTCTGCAGTTGCACATCGTCGGCCAGCTCCTGTCTCACGTCAAACTCCGTCGCCACCGATCGCAAGATTGCAAGCATTCTCTCCAGCGAAAACGGCCTTGGAGACATAAGCCTCGTGCCCATGGTCTCGTTTGGGTTTTGTGTCTTGCGGCGCTTGTACCGCACTCTCCTGCTTGACCGGATCTCTCTGTTTTTCGAGAAGTTCACCATGTCGTACTTGGGGTCCGTGAACGACGCTAAAAACGATGCAACCACGATGTACTTGGTGCGTAGCGGCAACTCGTACTGTGCCGCCCTCTTTTCTGTCACTTTCACGGGGCTGTTGACCAGCTCCGCCTCCTCATTAATGCCACTTCCATCCGTCATCTTCGTCACTGGTCCGTACTCTGTTTGTAGAAGTCTTCTTTTCCGCATGAATGTAGTCAAAACGTCGTTTACCCGTGGCTTGATCGATCCTCTTGCCTTGACAGGCTCATAGAACTCCGGCCAGAGTCTCCGAAGTGCCGGGACAATTACCTCGATGTTATGGCCAAAGTACGACCCGTACGTTTTCACAATGTACTCGACAAAGCTTCGGATGAATGTTCGAAGCTGCTTTTCGCTGATTCTCTTGCTGTTCAGGTCTTTATGCACCACTTGCAGCCACTCTTCGCTCACAAACTCGTCCCCTATAATGCTGTTTATCTGCTCTGTCGTGTAACCTGCAAACTGGACCGTGGGTATCGACATGGTCGAGAGATTCAAGTAGTCTGCTCGGTTCACCACAAACGCAAAGCATATGCTCTGGAAAAGATCATCCTGCTCGTGTAATCGCGTTAGGGCACCACACAGCTCCCCAACTTGCTCGCTTATAAGCATTCTATCCGCGCGGTCTAGCACGAAGAGCACCGTTTGCGATCCAACCTCTTTCACCTTGCTCGCCAAAGCAGACCCAAACGTGTGCTTCAGCACGTATATGAAGTTCGAAAGATTCTCGCAATGGCTCATTTGCCGACTGCTGTGTATTCTTCTGCGGTATTCCGTGCAGTCGGGATCAACCTCAAGGATCTCTTCCATGAATTCGAGAATCTTCCTCAAAACTCGACGCCTGGTCATGCAATAGTCGCATTTGATCTGCATCCACTTCACGTCCGCTGTCTTTCTGAGGTAGTTCGCATATTTCACGATCGTGAATGTTTTTCCCGAGGAGTTTGGCCCCTCCACAATTATGCCCGGGGCGCATATTGTCGTATCTGGGACAATGTATGTTGAAAGTAGCTCCAGCTCGTGCTTTTTGTAGAGATTCAATTTCCATATATCTGACGCTCGACTTCCCGGCATGTTCTTCAATTAAAGTCTCTGTAAAGTAGCAACTCTTAGATCTTTATTCACTATTCACTATTCACTATTAATCTACCTTTATTTACTTCTCCACAATGCTCTGATCAGCTTTATTCTGGATCCCGCTCGCTCTCTGTGAAAAAGATGGAAAATAAAAAATATAGCACCCCACGTCTTGGATTTAGCTGCAGGTCGATCGACTTTTACAGGGTCGGTGTGTGTATTCTCCTTTTGTATACACAAAAGTAGCGTCTCCTTCCTCTCCGCTACTTGGCAGTAATCCCAGAGGCTTCAGATTTCACCTTGGAGAGAGAAGGTGAGCGGGCAGACCCCAGGTTAGTCCTCTTACTAGCCTCTGAAAGCTTCTTTGTTCTGTACTTCTCATAATAAACTTCCTCCGTCATATCCTTCAAATCTTGGAGACAGGCACCCAAAAGACAGGTTCTTAAAAGCAAGAAATCAGAGTGGGCAGGATCATCTACCCTAACTATTCCATGTGGTAATTTTCTCACCTTGTACTCCATGTTATCAATAATCTTTCTTTCTGTTCCAGACACAATTGTCATAGGAATTAAATCCTGAATATTTACACCTGGTAACATTTCCCCAATATCTTCAAAGGATGCAGTGAAGTCGTAAATAGGGATTTCTGCATTCCTCAAATCTCTCATTATGCATTCCCTGTTTTCTTTCCTTTCCTCAACTGTAAGAAGATCTCCTTTTGAGATGACTGGAATCACATTGCACCTTTCGGAAAGGGCTCTCATGCATTGAATGTCAAGGGGTCGTAATCCCCTTCCGGTAGGCCTAATAAAATAAATTGATGCGTGAACTCTTGTATCATTGGATTGATGCGTTCTCAGGATCTTACACTCCTCTTTCAAAGCAGCTTCAAATTGATCATCAATATATTTCACAAGTTTCGATGTGCATGTTGAATTGTCAACAGAATCGCCAAATCCTGATGCAAGTACGATGTCCAAATTTATTTTCGTTCCACCTTCAAATATTGTTGTGTTAAAATTTTCAATACTTAATTCATCTCTTCCATGTGCCCGATCAACTGGAATTACATCCTCATCACAAAGTGTGTTGATAAATGTTGATTTTCCTGTTCCCATTTCACCAACAACCAGGATACTTAAGTGCAATCCCTTTCTAAGAAATTTGCGTTGTCTAATCTCCTCCGCAGTAATCTAAAAATCAAAACTATGTTAATATTCTCTCCGTGTACTTGTACCATATCAACACCACCATGTTTACTTACAGTCCCAAATCTAGCAGAACGGCTCATTTTCAAGTTATTTGGTTAGTTTATGACAGTTTTAGATGAGGAAAAAGAGAAATATGTTATCTAAACTCTTAACGCTTTTTTCAAGGATATGCATCCCTTTAAATAGTCGAAAGTTATTGGAGAGTAAATCCCCTTGTCTCTTCGCACAAAGAAAGTTGCCTGAAATAGCAAAATCCCTTCCTTTCTGTTTGCTTTTTTTTTCAAAAAATTTACTTATCCTCACTTCTACATAGTTTCTCTCCACGTATAAAACCCCACAGGTTTCCATTTTCTTTAGGAATAATCTAATATATTATACATTTTCCGGATATTTGTCCTTGCCAAATCTATAACTATATTCCTGTTGTTTCCCTCTCGCCACCTGCATCAACGCTATCGCATATCTTGATTAGCGATTCGTGACTGAGTTTTGGAATATGTGCAAGTATTGGAAATGGTTGTCTTAACTTCTCCAAGTTCTGTGCAAGTTTTATAGTGGTACAGTAACACTTCCACACTTCGTCCAGATTGATTTCAAACTGATCAAAAGAATATTTAGATAACTTTGTTTTAGAGCTTGCACAGGATAGTACAAAACCAAGCCCACAAATCGTATCCACTGGAAATAATATTGATAGAGGAAGCCTTGACAAGAGCTCCAAATAATTTATGGAGGTGGAAAAGATCTTGTCAGCACCCTCATCATTTTGCTGATCATCGTCCTCGCTCAAGTTAAGTGCACCAAAGCATATTTTATATGGATTCAACGGGGTCACATCAAAACACAAAACTTCCAATACCAGCTCCTCAAGATTCACAATCACATCCTTCCATTTCCAGTATATCTTTGATTCTTCGGTCACCTTGTCGGATACGCGTCCCGTTAAAGCAATACTTGCACAAACTTTAACAACGTCCGACAGCTTTCGACGGCACTCCTCTGATTTTGAGGCTATAAAGAGGCATGTTGCGGCTATTTCAAAATAGTGGTAGTTTGTGAAGTCTCGCTTCATATAAAACCTGTGGAAAAGTATCGATGCCGTCAAGGCAACGCATCTGGAGAGTCTTAGTTGTTTACTGCAAGCAAATAGATACACTGTTCCCTTTGCCCGTTTTTGGCTCTCTTCCGTGAATCCAATTCTTTGCTTTATGTTTGTCAATCGTCTTGATGGTGATTCTCGTTGTATTTGGTCCAAAGTGAAAAGCCAATCATAAACAGGAACATCTATAACACCTTCAAAATAATCTGCCGGGTTTGTGATATTTTTTTGTGAGTCTTGCTTATATGGCTGTCCATACGTATTTTCTATACTCATATTTCTGGCCCACTGTTAGCAATCTGATCCGGACAAATACATTCCCCTCTACAGCTGAATAAGCGTATATTCTGACAAGCCTTTAGGAGCAAGGAAAGGAAACCTAGAAATATTGGCAACGCTAAGAACGAACTAAAAAAAACGTTTGACCAGAAAAAGTAGATAAAAAAAAAAAGGTTCTATATCAGTTTCTACCGCGAAAACATGGGAGAACTTTTTTGTGTGCTTACAAAAAGGATTTCAAGATGCAAGAAGCTAGTTCTTATATTGAATGAAGTCTATTATACATATAACAATGAAGTCTAAATCAGTTCGCCAATTCATCCATCTTCTTTGCAACATAATCTAAGGTATAACTGCGCTCGACGAGGTCATCATAACGAGAGTAATGTCTTTCCGAATATGGAATAATGGCTCCTATTATGTTCATCATTCCAGGGATGCCGGACAACTTCTCAGCACTAAACCTTAGCAGAAGCACTTTTATAAGGCGTTGAGCAATGACGAAAAATCTCCTGTTGGTGTTCCAATCTCTAATTCTCTCAAATAGCTGCTTCACCTCGTCATCTGAAAGCTCTGCGATTGCTTGCTCGAGCTTGAATGAGCCGAGATCGGATTCTTTGTCCTCATTGGCCGCAATACTTGATCTCACAACATTATATAACCTCATTGGGTGGTTCAATCTCATGGCAAGTTTGAACGCCTCAACCCACTCGCTGTTATGAATATAGTTCTGGAGCTCCTGCTCCTTTTCCACCTTGTTTTTCATGCTAACCTCCTCCTCATGCTTGGCTTCTTCAGTGTTATCTTCCCAAAGTGAGATGGTGCCGTCAGCATCGGCACTCACGAATTCCTGTCCGTCGTTCTTGATGCAGAGTGCCCAGATCCTGTTGTTGTGGTTATCGAGCGTTTCAACACACTCGCCAGAACTGACGGACCAGATCTTGATAAGGCCATCGGCACCGGCACCAATTATGAACTGGTTTCTATCTAGAAAAGAGATTCTCTGAACGGCACCCGAGTGTCCCTCGTATGTCCTCTGACAGGAGAAGTCGTCCAGAGACCAGACCTTTGCCGTTTGGTCGCCGGAACACGTAGCAATGAGCCGATCATAGCCACAGAAGCTGATATCGTAGACAGGCCTTTTGTGGCCACGTAGAATCCCCACCGTCTCACCAGAAGCAAGATCCCAAATCTTTGCAGTTTTGTCGTGACTTGCCGTCGCTAAAAAGTCGTTGTTTGGACTTATGTCAATGGCATGGATCACCTTCTCATGTGCCTTTCTCGTGTACTCGGAGGTTTTCACCACTTTCACCTCAGTACTGCCATCGGGCCTTGGTACCTTCCATTTCTTGATGGTGGTGTCTTCAGAGGCGGTGATTATAAAGCGTGGGTACTGATTAATTGGAGTTCTTGGGAGCCCAACTGCAGAAACTGATGCCCCGTGTCCAACAAAAACGGCATAGCATTGGAATCTGTTAGTTTCCTCGCTGTATCTCCACAATCTTGCCGTGTTGTCCTTGGAGGCTGTGGCTAGCCAGAGACCATCGACTGTCGTGTCAAGCATGTTGAGAAGATCTGTGTGGCCCTCGTACAAATCCATGTCAAAAGGCTTGGTGTTAATGTCGATGATTCTCAGGGATGGAGAGTTAGTTGCCAGGGCAATTAGGTTCCGCCCATTAGGGCCGACGTATTTCATATCAGCGATAGTACCGTGGTTACCTGCCATTCTTCTGGTGACAGGAATGATATGCGAGCCGGTTGCATCGAGTCCGGCCCATATATCTAGATCCAAGATGGTCTGGTCCGATTGCACTGCTATCAAACTGGAGATCGACACGCCGTCTTCACCGAAAGCAGGAATAACTTGCGTCATCATGAGCTCTTCAGTGGTCTTCAAAGGAGCTTTCGTTTCGGCAAACAACTTCTCCTCGTTGAGGTCCCAGACTTTCATCAGGCATCCTTCCCCAGCAGTGTACAAGTACTCGTTCTCGTATCCATCCTCTTTACTTCCAACAAAGCCAGCTGCTTCAACTGACATCTCCACTGGAATTGTGCAAATGTCTCTCCATTTCCCTTTATTCGCAGTCTTGTATACTATCGCCAAACCATCTCTTCCTGAGCTGACAAAGCGTGAGCCGTTGTGGTTGAAATTCACACCTCTCACAGCAGAGGTGTGCTCGTTCTCCGTGAAAATGCACTTTCTCTTCACCAAGTCCCACACCTTGACCATTCCCATGATGTCACCACTGGCCAATTTCCAGTTCCTGCTATTCACCTCTCCGTGAAAAGCCAACGAGCAAACCGTTGATCCGTGTCCTTTCAAGTTGTGCGTGATGAACGAGCCTTCTATGTCCCAAACCACAACACTTCCGTCTGTTAAACCAAAGCTAAAGAGGGTGGATGACGGATCAGCTGCTGTTATATAGCAGGAAGATGACAACCTTGTCGATCGTATGATAGATCCGGTTTCAACGCTGAAAACCCGAAGTTGTTGAGACTGCGAAAGAATCGCTAGGAACCGTCCATCCGGTGACAACTGAAGAGCAGTCACCTCTGATGAGTCTCCCTCAATCGTGTGCAAGATCTCGTTGTTTTTTCGATCGATCACAACTGTATCTTCAAGGACTGCTGTAGCCATTATTGAACCATCCGAGGAAAACGTAGCACCTGATGCCCCGATATAGAACGGCTCAAGTCCGTTCAATTTATAGCTCCGTTTGACTTCACTCATTCTGCAATCTCTGTATGGTTGAACCAGGAAGTTATCGGATCTGTTCTTAGGCTAAAGTGTTTGTCAAGGAGAAGAGTATATATTGGTTCGACTACCAGATAAAGGTAGATAAGAAAAAAAATTTTCAGTGCTGATCGGGCAAGCGAAAAATCCTGAATTGATCCTAAATTTTTATGCACGCGCACTAACCGGCAAGAGCTGTGAACTCCAATATACCGCATACAATGTTAGGTTTCACCAAGGTCCAACCAAGTACAGTAATTCTGAAGTTGCAGGCTTTATTGATTTCTTGGTCACTTCTCTTTCAAAGAAGTTGTTATACTGCCAATTTATGCCATTTGCTTTTGGCATTACATATTCTCCTTAGTGCCAGGTGTACTATTATGCCTGACGTCAGTATGACAACTGTGTATGGCAAACAAAAAAAGATGTCATTTACTTATTTGACCCCATCCCACCTTGAAAATACTAGTCATTCCCCATCTGCTTTTGTTCTTGCATACATTGCAGTACATGCATAGCAAGCATACCGCTCTGTCTCGAGGAGCACACAGAACTGTAAGTACCACGTCGTTTCCAGTCGATAGACGCAGCAGAAAATAGAAAATTTTTTTCACTTCCTCACGAAAAAAAAAATTACTTGTGAATGGGTGAAAAAAAAATGGACGGGCAAAGGAGACCTGGCCCACACATAGTTTGTTGATCAAAGTGAAGCACGCATTTAAGTCCTGCTACCCTACAGTAAAACCGGAAGAGATATCAAGGGACAATGACTACTCCAGCTCTTCATCTTGTTAAGCCAAACATGGTGGCACCTTTGGTGTCATCGAGCGATTCGCCAATCGAGGTGACGGTGCAGTCTTCAACACTTTTGCAACTTATTGATACCATTTACGAGAATAACGACGAGACTGAAACACAGAGCAGAACCGTGGGAACGCTTCTGGGAACAAGATCCGAGGATGGCTCGACTGTGGAGGTGAAGGAGTGCTATGTTGTTCCTCACAAGGAGGAAGATGAACAGTTGACCATTGAGGAAGCAGTTCACGTTTCTCTGTACCATCTATACAAACGGTCAAACCCAGAGCTTCAGGTGGTCGGATGGTTTTCCACAAACCCATCGTTGGATGCATACACTGGCTTATTCCACGAGTTTTATGCCAAGGGATTCTGTGCCCCATACCAGCCAGTTTTGCTCACTTTACAGTACAGAGATGAGGAATCGGGAGACATTATCACCCCCATCGTCAAGACTTACATCTCCTCGCCGGTTGGACTTCCAACCAATTCCGGTGTGATGAGAAAGTTGAACCTCGACAAGATCGGTTCATACGCATTTGTGCCAATTCCAAACAAGGTCGTTCGCTCAACTGGTGAGTCAACCACCCTGAAGTACTTGTCGCAAGCCTCAAAAAAGGGAGACACCTCGTTCAACTTGAGCAACTTCAATGAGTTGAAGCAGGTCTCAATGACTGTCTCGCAGATTTCAGACCTGATAAAGATATTGCAGGATTACACAAATAGAGTTGCCAAGGGTGAAATAAAAGGCGATGACAAGATCGGAAGACTTCTTCTTTCGAACTTGAACTTCAATCTCTCCGAGGTTGATGTCGAAGCCTTCAAGAACGAATTTGAGACGCACGTTAATGACACGTCGTTGTTGCAGTACTTGGCATCTTGCATCAAGCAGCAACTAGATTTAAGTAACAAGTTGACAAACTTCATCAACCCGGAAGATGCCGTTAAAGACTGAGGATAAAATGGGTATAAAGATGAGGTGGATGAAAATGAAAAAGTAAACAGACTGACTATTATAGAATGTTATAATCTGTGTTTTACTTCGATGCATATTCATGTGCATGCGTGTGTGTATGTGTGTATATTGGTTTATTAATCTGATGGCATGTGCTTTTTTGATGTCTTCCCGTAATAAATTGTAGCGCTTGAATTTCCAGTTAATATAGTACCTATAGATGAGAGAGAATAGAAAGGTATTTAAATAAAGAGTAAGTGCGGAATAAGCAAAGGAATAAGAAAAAAATAATAACGTAAGAGCATGTAATTAAGCAAAGAAATAACAAAAAATTAACAATGATAAGAGCATAAAAGAGATAATTAAGTGATGTCTTCAATGTGTTGAACCCTTAATGTGCGCTCAGGATTCAGCACTGAATAGAAAGTTGTAATCTTCAGCAGCTCCAATGTCTACCAGCATGGTTTCAACGTCTTTGAGCATATCTTCATTGAATAGACCAGACTTTGTTGCTCTGAATCCTTCTGCCTGTGCTTCCACCATACTTTTCCTCCTGAGTCTTTTCTTGGTGCTGTGCTTCAGTTTCATTGCTGGTTCAACAATAACAGCTTCTTTGATATTATCCGGAACGAGCTGTTTACTGTTTATGTTGCTGTCTGTACGCCATGAAACGCGGTTCCCAGCTTTCATAGGTGTCATTCCTAGCTTGAGTGCCTTATGGTTCTTTGTTCCACTCTTCTTCAGTCCAAAGGACCCACTTCTCAGTTTACCAGAACTGAACTTTCTTGCCAGCTGACTTCCACTGTGCCTGTGATGATGATGGTGGTGATGCCGTCTTCTACTATTTGGCAACTCTGCAGTTCTAAAAGTGTACTTGCGTGTGGCATCCTCGTAATTGTTGCTCTTCAAAGCACCACTGTTCATCAAAGTACGCGTCCTAAAGGCAGTGAGTGGAACCCTTCTCTTCTTAAAGTACGCGTCCCACTTCGTTCCTGAGTTTTCGTGATCGATATCCTCGTCTTCGAATTCACTGATGTTTATCAAATCGTCCAATGAAACTGGGGAAGGCTGTGCATTTCCAGCAGCATCCGCACGGCTTTTTCTGTCTGAGTTCCGTTCTTTTGACTCATCTTGTCCTGAAGATGAAGACGACGACTTCCCGGACTCCAAGGCATGATCATTGGAGGAAGCGCTACCACTGGCATGATCTCCTGAAGAGTATCCTTTATGCAACGAGTCTTCTTTAGAGACATCCAAAGCCGCATGGGTGCCTTTAAGAATCGAAAGCTTATTATCTTTGGGGTACAAAAACCTCGTGGAATAGCCATCAATGATTCCAAACGGCTTTCTATTGCGAGAAACAATAAACGTCCCTAGCTTCGGGGCTCGGAAGTTCTTTGATGATGAGGAAAGCACCTCCTTGGCCCTTTTACTTCCGATACTCCGTGTTGATTTGCCTGGCAGAGTGGTGTCTTCGTCAGTAGCGTCGCTATCTGTTTGTGCTTCCCGCTCCTTGGCCCGAGCTTTATCCTCAAGTGCTCTCTGATGAATGTTTTCCTCGTCGGAAGATGAACTTGAAGAAAAGAAACAGTCCATTAAGTTGGAGTTTTCATCTTCGTCAGAACTGCTGACCACAGACCAACTGCTGCTATTAGCAAAGAAATCGCCGTTGTCTGAGTCGCCAGCAAAGAGATCAATTTCTTCACCTCCATCGCTCTCTTCACCACCATCGGAGAATAGCTCGCTTTGTGGAACATAGAGACTTGCGTGAGTTGAGCCTGCTCCTGAGTCAAGAAAGTCTCTGTATCCCAATAAGCCGAACGAATCATCGTCATCATCGTCATCGTCATCGTCATCATCATCATCATTATCATTATCATCATTATCCTCTTCCTCTTCCTCTTCCTCTACATCCTCGCCACTGTGCTCATCCTCTTCAATGTCATTGTCGTTATTAAGCTTCCTTGCATCATTCTCGCCGTCGTCGTCACTCATTATAGCGTTTTCATACTGCGGAGACACCAACTTGGACTTGAATCCGTTCAGATCACTCAACATCGCGTGCGTTTCTTCCTTCATCAGATAATTATCTGGGCCGGTAGTCCTATCTGGAACAATTGGTGCCACACCCAATCCCTGAATCTCCTCGTTTCCTCCCAAAACATTCCGGTAATCCTCGTCGCTGTTTCCGAACAGCTCCAGCTCATCGTCGTCGTTCTGAAGTGTACGAACAAGTTCTGCCGGATCAAAGTCGTAGTCTGAATCTGAATTTACGTCATCGTCTCCGAGTTTTGGCACTGCTAATGTCATGGGCTCTTCGGTAATCTTAGTGCTGACAGCAGGGATAGTTTCATCAACTGCCACTCCAAGGTCTTCGTTTTTGAGTTCTTTAACGGCATTTTCCAAAGGCTGCTTCTTTTCCACTGGCTTCTCAGAGAAGCTCAAATCCAGTATGTTCAAATCATCTGCCCTTATTTTGCTATCGTTTATATTGGCTATACCATCAATGGTTGATGCATTCTCCACACTATTACTAATACTGTTCCTTATGCTATTGCTGGTGTTGTCGCTATCCATCTTCTTCTCCTCTTCACTTATCACAGCATCCACGATTGAGTCGTCGAGTTCATTTTCTTCGCCTGGAATGACCCCGTCTTGTAAGAGCTCCTCCCCAGAGTTTTCATCTGAATGTTTTTCCAAATCGTCTCCAGACTTCTTTCCATTTTGGTCCTTTTTCTGCTTGGAATTTGCACTCTTTTCATCGCTGTTCACGCTCTTTCCGCCCAGATGCTTGTCCCTTTTTCTGCTTGGATTTTGCACTCTTTTCATCGCTTTTCACGCTCTTTCCGCCCAGATGCTTGTGTGCTGTTTGTTTATCACCATACCGTAGCCTTTTAGCTGCTTTCATTGCATGTGCTCTTCTCTGTTTGGTAAGTGCAACAAGATCCACGTCTTCATCATAGTCATCATCATCTGAGGATGATGTTGATGAGCTATAGGACGATGAGGATGAGTCGGAGGAGGAATCAGCTATTGCCAGCTCATTACTCGGCGCTTCATACATATCATGTACCACTTTGGCACGGTTAATGGACTTTGGCTTTCGACGGTATGCTTTCATAGGAGTTCTCGGACCCTCAATGTAATCCTCATCACCAGAATCATCGTCATCGTAACTATCATCGTCATCGTTGTCATCTTCATCGTCATCGGATACTATGCTGAATCTTCGATCTCGATGATATCTGGGCTTTATGTATTTGTCTGATCGTACTTTATGATTTCCTTCTATTTCCCACGGCCCTCTTGCGGATTTCCCTACCACCGAGGCACTTCTTTGCTTTCTGGGACTTCTCGCCATTTTTATCACCTTCTGTTTGATATGCCTGCTATGTTTATTTCTTTCCTCCTGTGGATATCTTTGATTTTTTTAGATCTCTGAAAAAATGAAGTATTTGCTTTATTTGCTTGCTAATCTCCACAGATATTACTCAATTTGTCCTTCCTGTGGCAATCAAAGCTTAATTACTGTAAGTTTTCTATGAAGTTCTTAAAAAGTGCTTGTAAATATCGATGAAGCTGATATATCGGTGGTTGTGTGTACGATCTTGCAGCCCAAAGCTAGAGAAAGGCATTAAAATTTTATTATTGATGTGAAAATTTTTAAATTATTTATTTTCTTTTATTAGCTCAAATACTGCATTGTATTGTCCTTTGATTTTTTTATTTTTTTATTTTTCTTTATTTCCACAGTTACCGTTTGGAGCACCATGTCTTAAGCCACTTCTTATTTTAAAATTGTAGGCCTTCAAATTCTTGTGCATTATTTGGTATCGTTCTGTTTGAGAGAATAAATCTTACTTAAAAGCTAGAAGGATACGAATTCAGTATTACAGGGCCAGCTTTTAAAAACAAATGAAAAATGCAGCTTCAACTTGTATATATCACTGTACAAAGATTGAAAAAGTGTTACTAGAAAACTGAATAAAAAAAGCTTAAAGAACACATAAGTTATCTATATCTGCTTGGACATTTCCACATGAGCCAAATATTCTTAGTATTGAATGCATTTTGCTTCCCATAATGGCAAGTCATAAGTTATAACAACTTTAGAAGTGTAACGTAATAGATAGTTAAGACCATTCATACGGTTTTCTCGGGTTTCATTTCTGTGATCGTATCATCTTCTTATATTAAGTATATAGCTACCCAGCGTAGTTTCAAATGCGGAGTAAAGCTACCCAACGCAAATCCTGATCTCCTCTCATATTTTTTCCTGTTTTTTTTTTACTCTCCCTTTTTGGTATTTTTTCTCTCTTTTTAGGCGTTTGTCCCGTCATGGGAATACCTGCCACACACATGTTTAACCACTAAACTAGATGAACTTCCCTATACATGATTAAAACTTAGAATATTACCTACCACCATAACCTCTTGAACTTCAAGCAACCTTCTCTTTCCGAATTGAGGAAAGTTGGTTGGGGCAAAGACTTGCAACCCGAAGATTTTGGGCCTATTTTCCAACTGGTGAGATGAAAAAAAAAAAAAATACAAAACGAAAATTGAGAATTGAGAATTGCAAGGTAGTCGTTATCTGAGATTCATCCCATAATAATAATGTACACATCGTAGTATAGAAATACAAATAAGATCTCATATTTACACATTCTCAATTTGCCCTCCTGTCCTTATCCTTTTTTTTTCTTCTTCAAGGTTTCGACTGGAAACTTACTCAAAGCCCACTTTTTTCCAGCAATGCTTAGAACAGGATATAGTGAGATATCTGTGGGTCTTAGAATACCGCTGAAAAATGCGTTATCACTTCGATCTTTTCATGCATTTTCGGCAATATCATATGCTCACCGACCTATTAAAACGATCAAAAGGCCTCCCAATGTAGATCCTTCAATTGCGATCAACGGCGCTAAATTTGGTCATCAGGAGAGTGGGCCAAATGTGAAGCTTAACGGGGACAGTGATGGAAAAGGAATCCATGATTTGAAGGCAAGCAATAGTCTACCAAAGAGTGCAAAAAAGTCCATGGGATGGTTCAAGAAAACGTTATTTATTGTGGGAGGAACAGTTTTCACGGCGTATGCGTACGATAATATCCTTGGGGATGGTATTTCTAACCGTGTTCTCCGATCGCTCTCGACTTTCCTACTCATATCGATTGATTACAAGTTGAATTTCGAGAGTAATAACGATGTGGCAGCGTTGCACGAACGGAATGCGAATCGGGTGTACAATTTGATCATTGATAATAAGGGAATGTATATCAAGATGGGACAGATGATGGCCATCCAAGGATTCATGTTTCCAAGGCAGTATCAGAACAAGTTCAAGTTGATGTTTGATCGAGCACCGGAGGAGTCTTGGGAGACATGCGATGCAACTTTAAAGCATGAGCTTGGCCAAAATTATAGAGAGGAAATATTCTCGTCGATCGATGAAACTCCTGTGGCCAGTGCGTCAATCGCCCAGGTCCATAAGGGTGTTTTGAAGAGAAACGGTCAGAAAGTTGCAGTGAAGATTCAAAAAAGCACCGTTACCAAGCAGGTGGACGCAGATCTTTTGACGTATAGACTAGCAATGAGACTGTATCAGTGGATATTTGACATGCCATTGATGACAACAGCCAACTATGTTTGCAAGAAATCGAGAGAAGAGCTAGATTTTGATCACGAACTACAGAATGCGAACCGAATCACGAATTTGATCGACTCTGACCCAGAGTTCAAAGATAAAGTGTACATTCCAAAGTACTATCCTGAGTTTTCGACGAAGAAGGTGTTGATTGGTGAGTGGATAGATGGCGATTCGATAGGGAAGTATAAGAAGCTTGCTGATGACGGATATGACATCAAAAAGCTAGTGAACTCCATTATCCGTGTTTACTCCAGGCAGATCTTTTCCTGGGGTGTGGTACACTGCGACCTCCACCCGGGAAATTTGCTTGTTCGAATGGTTTCATCTCCACAAAATAGCAAAAAGAAAATGCAGCAGCTTGTGATTCTTGATCATGGGCTTTATGAGGTCTTCGACGATAAGTTCAAGCGAGAGTACAGTGAGTTTTGGAAGTACACCATGGAGAGGAACCAACAGAAGGTGGTTGATGTGTTGAAATGCTGGGGAATTAATCCAGATGACATGATGATGGCAGCTGTGGGCATGAAGGATGCCAGCTCGGAGTCTTTCAAAAAGAAAATGAGAGAGATACAAAACATGTCGTACTATGATAAGCAGGTTTTGCTTAAAAAGGGAATGCAGAACTTCTTTGACAACACAGACATGTTTCCTATGTGTCTTGTGTTTGTTATGAGAAGTATGCGAATTGTTCAAGGTCTCAACCGAAACTTTGGATCTCCTTGCAACAGAATGGGAATACTCGTCACTGAGGCCAATAAAACTGTCGAGCTCTACGAGCAATCACAGAAACTAACGTTGCACAGTTATTTCAAGAAACTTGAACGCAATACGTTGGTTTTTGTCGTCAGACTTGCTACTTTCTTTACTTTCGAGATAAATAAACTCATAAGATTTGTAACTGGCTTGTTTCCGGCCTCCAGGGTCAAACAAGTTGCCGATCTTGAGGAGAGGTACGAGGAGGAACTGATGAAAGCGGGTCACTCTCTGGGATTCGAAAGCATTCCAAGCACACAGGATCTTTTAGAGCAGAATTGAACTGTTCACTGATTGTGATCTACTCTATGTATTCCCATATTTTCAACTATAGGGATGCTTCGTTTTTTGGCTTTCATTCTCTATCTTTGCTTCAAATATGCACTTAACTCATCCAATTTGTTATTTTCACAATCCTTCAATATTTCACCATGGTCATTCTTTCCTTCACTCATCCTATCCTGTCATATATTACGGTTTTATCCATGTACATACAAATACACATAATAAAGCAACGATATTCTACTTGCGTAACGAGTTTCCTAAGATGTATGCGTTTTGTATATCAGACCTTGCTGCTCTAAACTAATAGATTAAGCGCGGTGCCAGAAATAATCCGTTCTGAACCAATAAAATGAACTCCTCATTGACCAATAGTTAACCGCGATCCAGGGTTTTTTACCCCCTGCTCTATATTCTTTATGTTCCTTTATTTTTATCTTTTTTTCAGCTTGATTTTTTTTTTCAGATACCTACAATTGCTCTTTTCTCCCTCAGGGTGACACGACACACTATTTCCTTGTATATATAACAGTACTTTCCCCATCAATTATCACCCACATTATCTCGAGCCAGGTAACCAATTGACGTCCGTGCACAACAAAGAGAGCTCCTACTTTGATAACATTTTTTCAAATTCCAACACAGAAGTCTTGAAAGCTTTATTCGCCTCACCTCTTCGTTTAAATTTCATCATTATTGCCTTTTACTTGGAAGCGGTCCATTTAAGACAACACAAAATACTTGCAGGCCTCGTAAAAGAAAGGAGGACTTTGCTCGCAACCATTAAATTCATCTATCACGTCACATTTTCCCACCCCTGGTACAGAAATAATGTACTCCGCAAAACTTATCATCGAGAAGTAAATCAAGTACAGTTGAGTTAGTTTGTGACTTTTCGGTTTGAATCATTTTGTTGGTTCTAGGCAGTACATAACCAATAAGGATAGTCATGGCCTGCAATATTGGCACCCGTGTCGAGAGGTCGACTCCCACGGTTTCGGTATTTGATAATATATCTATTCGCACAAAGGATCGTTCATTTATAGTGCCTTTTGCATCTCTACCCCACAACATTTTGGAGCTGATCTTCTGGAATATTCCCTCTGTCGATCGCATACATCTTTGCTTCACTTGCAAAAGGATATTTGCTCTTTTGGTGCCACGTCTGTACTCCAATATAGTTTATGCTCCGGACACAATCACAGACATTAAAAAAGCTTCACCAGTTACCAGTTTTGGTAACTTCACATCCATAAGCAGTTCTAATATATCAGGGTTTCTTGATGCTGTCAACTCGCTCAATACTGCATTTGGGTTCAAGTACGCAGATTTCGTGCAGAGGCTGTTTTTGAACGAGCTTCCGGATTCAATAGGTTTAAAATTTAGCCAATGGCGAGACAGCGAATGCCCGTGTTTTGGTAGTTTGCAGTGCTTTGAATTTCCTGAAACAATCCCCATTAGACCTCTAACACGGGCAGAGGCACCTAACTTAACTAAAATATTTATTGACGAGAACTTCTGTTGTGAGGCAGAAACTCAACGGCAGGTCGATTTCGTTGATTTTTCGAAGATCACGGACATCTGTTTCAAGGGGAAGCTGGGGAGGAACGAGGATATGCTGATTTTTGGCCTTTTGACTAAGCATCCACAAATAATAGAACAGATTGTGGGGTTGCATTTCATGGTGAATCCAGCAAATGAGCAGTATGATCGCGTCTATCGACGGGTTGTTGGATTTTTTGCCATTCTTCGGCGCATGGGACTAGTGCTGGATAATTTGTCGAAGTTGTCTTTCCCATTAACAAACCACTCGACTGCAGTTATCGTGAATCTCATCAGTAAGCATGTTTACTTTGAGAACTTGAGCCATTTGGAGTTATACATAGAGGATGATGGTGGTGTGATGAATCTAGTGGACTCGCTCCAAGAGCTCTCGTCTATCGTACGTGAGCGAGGATCGGACATTTCTCACTTATCTGTCAGCTACAGGTTGATCCGAGAAGATGTGGAAAAGAATCACCTTCGCGCGGTCTCACTTTTGAGGCTAATGGAACCTTTTGGCGCATTGCAGACCGTTAACTTACGTATCCTGATTGAAGGGCTGGATTTGTCTAATCTGCTCATGATTTTTGGTGCTCCACTTTCAAACAACATGCGTACTTTGAGACGGATTTGTATCGACACGTCGTCTCCGTCGGAAAATCTAGTCGCGAGTGTCCTGCCGACTTTGGGTGATGTGAACATGCTTTTCCCGCATTTAAACTATCTATACAGATGTTCGTGCGCAAGTTGCAAGGATATGGTGCACACTCTGTTTCAGAATAGCGATTCTGGTACAAATAGACGGATGATGGAGGAATCTATTCAGGTCTCTACACTAATGATAGTGGGTAATGAACTCGACAGATCACAAGGTCCAATGGAGACAGAGCCGTGCGAGTTTGCAAGAGGTGCAGCATTGTGGGCAATAAGAATGCAGAGCTTTTCAAGGAACGGCGGATGTTTGTTTGACCACTTGGTAAACCGCCAGCTCAACGAGTCGTTGGAGAGTTTCCTGAGGTTAGAGACTTTCGAGATCTGTGGATTGTCTTACATTAGAGACTCGAGTGGCCGGTTTTGTCTTCCGTTTTGGGAACCGTTTAGTGGTTTAAGCGAAGAGCATTTGAGTGCAATGGCTGATATGCGGCAGATATTTGATGGTGCTTATTAGTATGGAACGAGCGTGTTGAAATTGAAATGTCAATTCTAAAGATAACCTGAATATTTGATTGTGGTTTTGGAGAGTATATATTGTTGTTATGCTTGATATTAGATGTGCGTGGGTAATTTAAACGTAAGTATAGAATTCAACTCCGTAGTGCTTCTGTGAAATCTGAAGAGTGTATCGGTATGAAAATGCATTCACTTTAGTACACAAATTTGCGGTTCTTAATAAGGTGTATCACGTCTAAAGCTATATATATATATCGTTATTTTACCGCCTAAATACTACAAGTCCTCAAGTCATTTGATACTTTGGTCCATCTCCACCCTCAGGAACCGTCCAATTGATGTCCTTAGTAGGGCACTTGATATCGCATGTCTTACAATGGATGCAATTCTGTGAGTTGATCTGAAACTTCACGCCCAATTTGGACTTCTCGTCTGGAACATACTCATAAACACCCGCAGGACAGAATCTTTGCTCAACACCTTGATATTTCGAATATGCAATATCTGCGTGCTTTTGGAGGTCCTGCTTTGGAATTCGAAGATGGCATCTCTCATTTTCCTTGTGATAAGTTCCTGTTCTGCTGACGGAAGTGAGAATGTCAAACGTGATCTTTCCATCCGGCTTAGGATAGTCGATTTTCTTGAAAGAGCTGGCAGACTTCGTGATATCAGCGTCAGAAGCACCGAACTTAAGGGTGAAGGGCTCGTATCCTCTGGTGATCATAGTGAACAACCCAGAAAAGGCCATTCCACCCCAGAGGCCGAGTGGATTGTGGAAGGAGGGCCGCACGTTTCGCACGCTGTACAACTCGTTTCTAGCCCACGATTGGTCATAGGCTTTTTGATATTGCGAAAGGTTGACAGCCTTCCATTCGGGAAGAGCAATTCCCTCTTCGTCCTCGTCGTCTTCCTCCTCCTCTTCATCTTCCTCCTTCTCGCTCTTTTCAGCACCATCTTCCAAGTTCTTCTGGCTCTCAAGTGTGGAAGAAATCCATTTCTTCACCTTAAGGACCTCTGGATACATGGATTCCGCCGCTAGCAAGCCACTCTTGATGGCAAGATGAGAACCTTTGATCTTAGGGACGTTCATAAAGCCCGCAGAGGCTCCAACAAGCACTCCTCCTGGGAAATGTAGCGTTGGAACTGCCTGGTATCCTCCCTCATTCAAAGCTCTAGCACCGTACGAGATGCACTTTCCACCTTCGAGGACCTTCTTGTACAACGGGTGCATCTT
Organism: Brettanomyces anomalus; assembly: GCA_001754015.1. Taxonomy (NCBI): domain Eukaryota; kingdom Fungi; phylum Ascomycota; class Pichiomycetes; order Pichiales; family Pichiaceae; genus Brettanomyces; species Brettanomyces anomalus. The sequence goes on from MDSB01000004.1 coordinate 1,038,498, forward strand.
CAGCTTCTGGAACTCCTTGTAAGGTGAGATCCAAGGATTCTTGTAGTCAAGGCCAACGACCAAACCAACGGTTACTAGTCCATCGCCGAAATGATACTGGAAGCCACCCCCATAAGTGTCTTTATCCAGCGGGTAGCCCATGGTATGCATGATGAAGCCCTTCTTGAACTTCTCGGGCTGCACTTCCCACACCTCCTTGACGCCTATACCGTACGTCTGGTGAGATTTCCCGTCCCTCAATTGGTACCTCTTGACGGCCTGCTTAGTGAGCGAACCTCGGCACCCTTCTGCAAGCACTGTGAGCTTTGCATGGAACTCCATTCCACGCTCAAAATCCTCAGATGGCACCCCGTCTTTCCCTATGCCGATGTCCTTGGTGGCCACACCTTTGACTGCACCTTTGGAATCGTAGACTAGATCGCTGACTGCAGTGTTGGGGTATATCTCCACGCCAAGGTCCTCGGCACGCTCACCAAGCCACTTCGTCACCTCGGAGAGTGAGGCGATGTAGTTTCTGCCCTTGTTGGCCATCTGGGGAGGAGACGGCAAGGGAACCGACATTCCATTCTTGAAAAGAAGCTTCATGTTCTCTTCCGTAACTAGTGTGGCCAATTCCCGTGGAAGGGGGATTCCCTTGCCGTCTTTGTCGTAATACTCGCTCTGGGGGAAAAGCTCACGCAATCCCTTTGGGTCAAGAACGGCTCCTGAGAGGATGTGGGCGCCAACCTCCGGCCCTTTTTCAAGAACCACGACTCTCAGTTCACCGTTCTTGTCCAACTGCTTCAACTTAATTGCAGTGGCCAATCCCGCCGGCCCTGCACCCACGATACACACGTCCACGTTGTCGATGGCACGTTCTTCAGTGAGCATTTCTTTCTGGTCCTCATCTAAATCTTCAAAGGCCACTTCCGCAAGTTTAGACCTTGTCGTTGAAAATGGTCGAACCGGCTGAAACTTCGTCTTGAGCAGGAGACGATTTTCTGCCGAACTGCTCGGAATTCCCGCACGTCGTGAGCTGGAGAGCGTTGTCTTGAGGCTGCAAACTGCTCCTCTGGCCAAAGTTTGCCTAAAGCATGCTGCCTTGAGAGATGCTTGTCTGACACCTGTAGAGAGCATGGGAGTGATAGGTAGGATAAATAGGATAAATAGAATAAATAGGAGAAACAAAATGGCCCGCCGGTGTATATGTGGGAGCAAGAGTGAAGTGTGAGAGTGAGATTAGAAAGAAGAGTAATGGGGTGGTGATGTGTAATGGAAAAGCATGAGAATAATATTCCTGTTTACTGTACGCACTCGAATAATAAATATCAGGCTAACTTAATTTTAACAATGCGTGAATATAAATTATTCTGACGTGATCAGCGTGAAAAATTGGAGGTGGGATGGAAACTGACTCAGGCAGGTGGTCATTGATAGTAAAGCTAGTCGCGAATAATAGGGAGGATCTATCAGATCAGTCGAATAGATGTCCAGAAATTTAGGAGATAGGGAAGTACAATAGTAAAGGAAGTAATGAAAAATGGAGACAAATAAATAATCTTTTCAATGTACCGAGCGAGATTGGATGAATAGGAAGCGCGCTAAAGGTCATGAAAAATGGCTAAATGGAGGAGAGAATAGAATATACCGATATAGGAAGATGCACTAAGATCTACTAGGATACACAAAAATATACTAGGATACACCAGCACAAAAGCAAACTGACATACACAAGAATCCATTAACGTACATCAAGATCCACTAGCACTAAAATCTAGCACTAAACGCTACCACTAACATACACCAGCATACACAAGAATCCATTCCGTCCAATAAAATCCACTGGTAACTCAAATGCTCAAATTCGCCACTACACACGTCTCGTTAAATTATCTGCATTATTACATCAATTAAATCAGTATATCCGCAACGTGAGAACCCTCCGCTCCTCTTCCCTAATCTCATTAAGCATATCCTTGGCAATGGCCCAATCCGCATCATCCTGGAACCGAATCATATCACCGTCCTCATCCTGGAATTTCAGCTTGATCTGGCCTAGCTCGTACCGCTTGGCAGCTCCGTCGGCCGTCATTATGTAATTGAGCCGGTCCACGATAATCGCAGTCAGGTCCACGAAGCTCGTGCCCGGGCTAACCGATACATGCACGCACTCGCCGTTGCCTCCGTACACCAGCTTGATCCGGATGCGGTTTTCGAACGGAGACGAGGGCTGGCTGAAGGACCTCCCGGTTCGTGGGAAGACGTTTGGAGGAGGGCTTATAGGGGCAGGGCCCAGGCGCCGGGATTCCTGGTGCTGTGGTGGGAATTGCTGGAGCTTGTATATTCCGGCAGTGGGAGGACCCATAGGAATAGGTGGGGCTTGAGAACTTTGCGGGCCTTTAGCAACCAGCGGAGAGTTAGCAATCAGCGGACCGTTAGGTTTCTGTGTGCCTGTGGAAGATGGGATGCCCAGCGAAGTTGATGCACTGAGAGCAATTGGGGGCCCCAGTGGTGTTGGGGCACCCGAGGCTGCCTTGGGTGCTGGAGTGATGCCTCCTCCTCCTCCTCCTCCTGCTCCTGGTGCACTGGTGTACGAGATGGAGGCCTGCCTGAACTTGAGGTTGCCTGGAGAGATGTTCATGCGTGAGAAGTTCGTCGAGAGGTTGTCGTACTGGGGCACGGGTGGGAGGTCCGACGACGAGAGAGTCCTAACCCGCGGCAAGTACGCGGCAGGCGATGAAACGGACCGCTGCTTTTGACCTGGCGGCTGTGGGAAGCTTCCCAGTGATCCTGCTGGCATCGAAGGGTACCCACCGCCGTTCACAGTGCCACTGGCGGCTGAATTGGGCATACCGGGCATTCCAGCAACGCTTGAAGTCCGGAGCCGGGAGCTGGGTGCAGCTCCAAAGTACGAAGTAGAGCCCTCAGATATGCTTGCAGTACTCTGGTGTGCACTTGCAGGAGCAGAGACATAGGAATAGTCGCTTTTGCTGATGTTGCTGATGTTGCTAGTGTTGCTGGTGTTGCTAGTGTTGTTCATGCTGCTTAGGTTGCTCATGTTGCTCATGTTGCTCATGTTGCTCATGTTGTTCATGTTGCTGGCTTTGCTGGCGTTGCTGACATTACTATTAATGCTGTTGTTGCCAATGTTCCCGATGTTGCTGATGCTGCTGATGGTGCTTACATTGCCGCTGCTGCCATTAGTACAGCCCGAAAGACGCAGAATGGCCGCCTCCCATTGGCCCATGTGCTCCTCAGACCGGAACTTGAACACACACCCACCCGTATCACGGTTGCCACGCCATCGCAACGTTAAATAGTGGCCCTGGCCCGCGGAAAAGTACGGCGACGTGTCGGAACTCGTCACCCTGTAGATCTTGTTGATGTAGACGATTCCATTGAGCGAAAGACGGTGGTTGGCAGAGGATAACCCTCCGCTATTCCTGTTTCGATCGCTGCCGTAACTCTTGTGGTGTGAGGATGGCGTTGAGCTTCCTGACGACTTGCGATGGCCACCTAGAAACCCGCTCTTCTCGCGGTGCTCTTTGAAGAAGTATATCACGTGCTCGAACAAGTAGCAGTGCACCTCCTTCTCGCCCGAGTGACCCTCGTTAAGCAAATCTTTCACGGTCACCACGTTTGCGTACAAGAGCTCCCCTACACCGCTCAACGAGAATCCTTTCCAGTCCACAACTTGCTCCTGGAGCTGCTTCAATAGCTGTATGTTCTCCGACTTCCTCTGTGCCTCGTTGATCGTGTTTCCAACCTCGCACGTAATTTCATACGCGGTCTGGAGCTCGCCATAGTTCTGCCAGCTCTCTTTCGTGAGCTTCAACAACGATTTCAGGAGAAGTGGGTACTTGCAAAGCCGCTGGACCGGTTTGATTAGGAAACTCTGAAGCTCGTACGGGCTCCCAATCACGGAAGATGACTGGATGAGACTGTCGGCCTCTTTGGTAATGAACTCCATTGCCGAATTCTGGAAAAGCGACCATGCCTCGTAAATCTGGAAGCCCTCCACACCCGCATGAACAAACACAGACCCCAACCGCTGGAATTCTGGAGCTACAACGGCATTGCACTCGAGACCAAGGAGAATCCTACGCTGGAAGTCCACTATCTCGTTCATGTTGGGGAAGAGCATGTTGATGTCATCCGAGGAGATCAACTCTTTCTTCATCAACTCATCCTTGTACTTGCATAGCAGTTCCAAGTCGTAGACATATTTCCGCTCACTTTCCACGAGCTCTTTAACGACTTTCGACCTCTCGTCAGACACAACCAACTGGTCCTCAACCGGTGAAACGTCAAATCTGGGATCCAGGTCTAGGACCAAGTTCACAGAGTGTATCACCTCCAAGAGATTACGAATATCGTCCGAGAATACGCTCGTTATGGGGAAAAGCTCGTCGTCTCGAATGTTCAAGTTCAACTTGCAAGCACTGAGGAACTGGTACACGTTCATCTTGCACACTTTCAGATCATCCGATGAAACCGCATCAATCTTGTGCTCTGGCCTTATTGCGTTGAATATGAGGCATAGCGGTGCTCCCTGTTGAAAAAGATTACAGATCGGAGTGACCGGATCGTGGGCAACTGGCTTTGGAAGAACACCTGCTGAAAACGTAAATAACGTCGAATTCCAGTGGCTCATCGCCCCTAGATCTGAATCCCTCGACGAAGTCGACGATGCAACCGAAATGCGACTCTTCCCATTAACTGTTTGTGCCCTGCTTCTTGCTGAGTCGCCCACCAAGCCAACCCTGCTATTTTTCCTGCTTTTGCTCGTCGGTATTTTTTCAACTGAGTCAACAGAACTTGAGGAAACGGCGGCAGAAATCGCCAACGCCTGTTTCTCTGCATTCTCATCTGCTCGCGTGTACGCAAGCTCTATGTAAGGTGTCATTCCTGGGACTTTCTTGAGTCTCCGCATTAACGATGTGCATATATAGTAAAGAGAGTCCTTATAAGTAACTTTTGTATTCATAGCCATGCTGGCAGCACCAATGGGGGCGCTTGGTGTGAGCGACGCTAGCGATCCTAATGTAGTCGATGAAATTGTCCTAATTGGTGGCGTAAACGACGACATTGTGCGGGTTGCTGATGTATGGTTCGTAAAAGTGTTGTTCGTATTTAGTGGAAACTAGTGAAATAAAATATTTTGGTTCAACTAGTGCAAATGTAATCCTGCTTCGGTAGATCTTTTTTGATAAAGGTTCCGTGGAATTTCTGATAGGAAAGGTGTCTGGTGCTGTATGGGGCCAAAAAAAACACGGATACAAGCTTTCTTTCGTGAATGTCTGGATCTCAAAGTGAAATTCTAATGCCCAGAGACTTAATTGCTGGCAAAGTCTGGAAAATCAGTGAAAAAGGAATGCTTTTTTTTCCCCCCACTTGTGCAACCTAAACCTTGTACAGTATTTACTTCTCGTAATACACTATCACTATGTGAAGCTATAAACCTGTATATTTGTATAGGGGGTATCTTAGAAGAATTGTCTTCTGATTGTTGCTCGAAAGAGATGCTCACACCAGCTTTTTTTTTTTTATCACACTTTTTTTTTTCTCAGTGCGGGTAAATCTAGAAAATGGACCCAATCGGTCTGCCATACTATTCCTTAGTATTTTTCTTGTATAAATTTTTTCTCGCACCTTTCTCCCAGATATTGGCAATAGAAAGAAAGTCATCTGTCACACCAGTCGCAAAGACAAACGTGGTTGAAATGTAGGTTTAATTGCAAATACCAGCCCTATTATCCCAAAAGCACTGCCTCCTCTATCTTTTGCCAAGCTCGAATACCCCTATAAGAATTCCTGGAAATTTTTTCCAAAAAAAAAAGTTGAACAATAACTTAAGTCCAGGCGATGTTTAAACTGTATTTTGTGGCAGTACGCACTATCCGGCAATTGACGAGACACTTGCGACTGAAAAGGAATGCAGAAACGAGCCGCACGCATGAGACTAACGAAAATAGCAGGAGAAAAAAAATTTCAGTATAAAATCGAAAGCCGGTAATGTGAACAGATCAGGGCTGTGCTGTTCAAGTTACAGTTGTCGCGTTTAAAGGAGTGTTACCAAGTATGTGAGTAAAGTAGTAGTGGTATTTGTGGCACTTGCAGTATTTATATAATATAAAGGCGTATAGAGAGCAGAAGCACGGGAAAAAAAGTGGCCGGTCAGGTTGGTCGGGTTATAAATAGCAATAACTTGAAGCCTTTTCCACCCGAGCCCCTTAAACTCTATTCTGAACTTCATCTAATGTATAGTTATATCTCATATATCACACCCGCTTCTTCTCCTTAAGAAACCGGTGGGCAGTCCAGATGGTTCTGTCCAATAGCGAGAACACAGTAAGCACGCCAGCGATTGCAGAACAGACACTGAGGCAAAAAGCAGACCATGTTTTCTTATGGGCCTCCCTATTGATGATTTTCATGGGGCTGATGTCAAAGTAGAAGTACAGACCAGGAAGACCACCTCTGGCATGGATGGTATTAGGATGGTCATCATCTCTGCCACCTTTGAGCGGTCTATCGTGCTCGGTGGCCGAGAACTCGTTCGTCTCAAGAACATCACCGTCTAAGAACTCGAACCGGCTGTTCACCACCTTCAAAAAGTAGGAATAGACCCTGTACTTGTCGCCAGAAGCCTTCTCGGACCCGTCTAGCGGGTGAGTTGTGGTGTAGTTGTGGCTGGGTGAGTGCAAGTTTAGGTGATGGTCATCTGGGCCAAACGAGAAATGATTGATAACGTGATCAAAGTTGAACCTGTCCTGGTGCTTGTCGAAAAGGGAAAGATCGTGGACGTGACGGTCGTTCATTGTAATCGAGCTGCCTGGTGCAAAGTGCAAGTTTCCACCCACTCTGTTCAATTGTGCAGTTCCCTTTACACGGCATCCTTCATCTAGTCTGTTGTTGATCCGGTCCACGTATCCTTCTTTCTCGCACTGCTCAATCCCCTCTCCATCGTAGAACTTCCATGCTGCTTTCGAGTACGCGAGTTTCACCGCCTCGCAGCTATTGCAACAAACCCATTTGGCTGGATCGCTCTCCTTTTCGTTTCCTGACTGGTCTATAGCACCGTAGCATGCACCACAATACTGTGAGTCCCCAGTCTTCAATTGGGAGCTTGCACTGTCCTCCTTATTCACGTTGAATGGCTCGTCTGTGGCGATTTCCTTTCCATCCTTGTCGAGTCTTGTGCGAAGAAAGCCGCCTTCCAAAATGTCGGCCTGAACATCACCGGTCAAGTCCATGATATCCATTGAAAGGAGATCGCATGGCATGTTTGGAAACGTGATATCCAAGTTAAGACCCAACGTCTTGTCGTGATCCCTATCAACGACCAACTCTGGCCGCATTATCAGCGTTTTATAGTCCCTGTACTCATTTATAAGGAGGATAAAGATTGTAAACGAACAGATAAGCGTTAGGATACCTCCACTGGTTGTTTTGACCTTTGCCTCATCCAACGTCTTTGCAAATGCATCAAACCTAAATATCGACGGTCCCTTACCCATTTTTTCTTGCTTGCCGTATGATACTTCGTTAGTTTGATGCGGTATCAAGATGTATTATACAGCCTGGCTGATACGTGTAGTGTTGAAAAAGTAGCGAGCGAATAAAGTAAAAAAAATAAAAAATAGAAAACCGATGCACGAATTTTCATCATCAAGAACTGAGATTTGCGAGAAGCGAGAAGCGAGAAAATACGAGTGGCTAAGAACAGTAATATTTGTGTACAGTTGTATGGCTGGAATTATTTGCAGCTTTGATGTTTATAAGACCTGAACATATAACATTTGTGTACAGTTGTATGGCTGGTATTATTTGTAGCTTTGATGTTTATAAGACCTGAACATGTTGGCAAAGCATGGGACTAGGGACGGAGTATGCAATTGAAATGTATAGGCATATGTCTGTTCCCAATTCTGTTTCTACGTAAATGCCACATTTTGAAAACCTATTTAATCAGGTAATACCGGAACCAGCGAGTCACCTATATTACCAGGATTGACCTTAGAGAGAGTCTTTTGGTATTATGAGTGTATCCTAGTTCAAAAATCCGAAAATTTTCAGCAGAGAGTGGTAATTAGACATGGAACTGTGACTGGAAGCAAGTGGAGAAATAGATGCCTGAACTGAAGATACTATATTGAATGTATACTACACTAGCAAGCAAACATGTATGTAATAGATGCGCCGATTGTGGCATCTAAAATACTACACCACCTCAGTTATATACCAGGAAGCCCCACACAAGAGAATTTAGGTGTAGAAGCATGTGTATTTCCCCCCTTTACTTCTTACTCTTTACACTTTTTCCGTTTATCTCTTTTACTCTTACACTTCTCTTTCTTTAGTAGTTTAACCTGAATCAATACTAGTTAATAAGATGTTCCCAAATAGCTGGCATCAAAGCCATAAAACCAAGCAGAATTATTAGGGATAGTATGAGTATATTGAATTGATAAGATGGCGCTAGCTGAGTGTGGCAGTTCAAAAATGGCATTTTCAGGTACCAGATATTAGCCGATAATTATCTGGTATTCAACAACTATTTGACTAGTATCAAAGTATAAATATATATATGTCCATCTATTTTAATAGTATTCAACCATCCAAAGGCAATCAAGTTGAATAAATTTAGCTGTTTAGCTAGTACCAAACTATCATTTAAATACATTCAGCTAATTAACTAGTATTCAACTATATAATTACATACTACTATTCAAGTGAACTTAATTGTCCAAACACATCGACCGACAATTTAAATATATTAAATTTAAATTCGCTTGGTTATTCACCTAATACCTAGCTACCATTTAAGTACGTTTAGCTACTTAACTAATATTCAACTATATAACTGCATCAATCTATTCAGACACATATGATTTAAATTCACTTAAATATTCAAGTAATATCTAAATATTACTTAGATACATTCAGCAATTTAGTATTTAGTTGCATAAACACATTCATCTATTTAAGCACATTCAATTTAATCTCACTTAACTATTCAGTTAATATTCAGCTATCTAAATACATCTACCAATTTAAGTATACAACAACATACATTGAAAAGCGCAAAAAAAGTAATTAGTGAGGTCGGAATTAAAGTACAGAATTGCAAACACATCTATTATATTGAACCACAGAACATTAGTGCTGGTTCTGACGCATCATCTGCGCCATGTTCTGCAGCATCTGTGCCATATCCACTTGGCCGTTTCCTTGCTGCTGCATCTGTTGCATTGCAGCCATCATAGTGGCCATCATCTGGGCCTGTGACTGGTTTCCAGCAGCCTGGCCAGGAGGAGGTGGCGGTGGGGCAGAGTTGTTCATTGGGTTCATTGAGTTCATGTTGTTCATTGGGTTCATCGAATTCATCGAGCCTCCCATCGGGTTACCGCCGAATCCTGCAGGGCCAGCCATCTGAGGAGACATTCCTCCCTGTGGCGAGCCACTCCAGCTACGGTTGTAGCCTCTTCCGCCGTAATTCTCGCGTCTGCCGTGTCCACCGGGCAAGTCGGACTTCGGACCGTTGCTGGCGGAGTTCGTAGGCATTTTCCGCGAGATCGACTTCGAAGAAACACCGTGGCCAACCTCGATGTCGGGTTCCTCAACAAACATTCCAGCTCTCAGGGGCTCGCCTCCCGTTCCACCCCACTGGGCAGAAACGACCCACCGTTTGTCTGCATCCGTGAGCCGACTGATCGGTATGGTGGAGACTCCGGTCTGGTAATCGCAGCAGTCTCTTGGTCCGAATCCAACTCCCCATCTCGCACGTAGTCCCGATGGATGTGTCACTGAAAACGCCTGGAGCACTTGTTCGGCCTCAGCACGAGAATACACCTTCACAAACGCGTGCCTCCTCTCGTTGTTGAGAATCACACTCTGCACCTCTGCGTATGGCCGTAAAATCTGCGCCAGCTGCTCCTGGTCCATCGTGTGCGGCACTCCACCGATGAAAATTGTACGTGAGTACACACCAATGCATCCCGGTGCCAGATTTGGGTCGTCCGTGAAGTGCTGCTTACGGTAATGTGGGTTACTCGGCACGTTCTGCTCTCCCTGCGTGTGGTCTGCCTCTGGATTTCCCATCATGCCTCCTCTTTGAGGCGATCTTTCTCTCCTGCGCGATCCATACCGGTCGTACATTCCTCCTCTTCCCCTATCATCGAAGTCTCTGCCTCTATCCCGGTCCCTGTACCTATCATCCCGATACATGCTTCCGCCCCGTCTTGGATCGCCGAACGAATTGCTGTTATTGTTGTTGTATCCACGACTGTCTTCTCCTCCGTAGCCACTTCCTCCTCTGCCATACTGCTGTGGACCTCGGCCATTGGCTGCACCTGGTGCTCCCATGTTGTTCATGTTCTGGAGCATCTTGAAAATGGCCTCTGGATCAGAGGACGACGCATTCGCTCCATATGATCCGCTTCCACTGCCCTGGTTTCCTCCCATGTTCTGTCCAGCTGCACCACTTTGGCTCTCCTCTCTCCTTTCGGGTCTCCCTGAAGTTTGGCCTGGCCCTGGATTCGAACCCATGCCCGTGCTCTTTCCCGCTGCATTTGCTCCAGGAGAGGGTGTCTTTTTCGCAAGGTTAGCCAATGCCTGAAGAACTGAGGCCGGATCCTTTGCACTGCCTCCCGAGCTTGATCTACTTGCTGAGCTCGATGCAGCTTTGCTTGAATCAGACGAGTCTGAGGCCTTTCCGTCCTCCTTCACGTCGCTATCTGCAAACTTCACCTTCTTCTCAACTGCTGGTGGACTTCCAGGAGGAGTGGTGGATGGGAAGTTAGTTTCGATCATCTCCTTTAGGGTGGCCTCATCAAAGGTCTTGCAATTCTGCCAGATCTCGATCAACTTGAAGATCTTGTCACGAACATTTTCGTTCGAACTTCCCGTTGCATCTTTCACGATCTCCAAAATCGCACCACGGATTGCGTTAATTGCAGCAGCTGCAGTTCCATGAGCCGAGTCCGCAGCAACATCCACATACTTCACAGATGAGCCGTTTGGCTTGCTAATCTCATCTATAAGACCACGAATAATAGCGTCAACAACATAGAGAGGTCCTAGTTTGTTGGTCGCTGGTACATCCTTACACCCGCCAATGAGCGTTGGCACGAGCTCTTCCTCCAACTCGACGTTGCTAAGAAAGATCTCCTTTAACTTCTTGATTCTGGATCCGGAAACTCCTGGTGGCTTGATGGTTCCCATCTCACCGATGACCTTTTGGAATTCCTTCACCTGCTGGCTTTCTGAGTCTGAGGTCATTAAGGGATAAATTTAATCTTTGGAAGTGGTTAAGTTTCCTTTCTAGTTTCTTGCAGCTTCAATACGACTGCAATACTTCCTAAGTAATAATAGTAATAATAGGAGCAAAGATCTAAGTACTTTTTTCTTCTTTCACTTTACACTGATCAGCGAGACAATATCTTCTTTTTCTCTCCTTATTTCTTTCTTCTTGTCTTATTTGGTTCGGCTCTCTTCTTGATAGCCAGTACTGTTTTTTTTTTTTTTTTAGAAAAGTAGTACTAATGATACTCTTACCAGTTGCAACAATACAATTGCTCTGATAATACCCTATTCAATATCCACTTGGTGGTAGTCCTTAACTAACGCTGCCTTAAAGTGTTCTCGTTCGTTTCCGCAACTATACAGCTGTTTTTTAATACGAAGAAAACGCAATACAAACAGTTCACTCTTGTTCTAAGATACCTGTTAATAAAACAAAAAATACACGTTTGATTACTTGATGCTTAACGAATTGATACCGATCCTTACGAAGAAAAGGATTACAAGTTATCGAAAGCTTTTTTACCGCCCCTTGAGAGAAATTCGCTCCTTTATATACTTTATTCTAAATGATGACACCAGCATACAGAAAACGAGCAAAACATTGAGTGGGAAAAAAATTTTCTCTCCTTTTAATTTTTCTTCTGCACGCCTGGCAAAAGTTAGTAGTTGCACGACTGGTATTTTGGTGATGTATGGATGTGTAGGAGAATGTGAATCTGAAATGGTTGGTTGAAAGATGGTTGAGTAACCGGCGAGATTTTGAAGAAAATAGAGACCATAGTTAGCATAAAGAGATGATCACACTGTAAAGGGAATGAGTACGTTTTTCCAGTGTTCTGAAATGTGTGAGAAGACTGAAGGATATGAATATATACAATTACTACAGGTAATACTGGGAGAACTTGTTTTGCTTTGTATTCCGTAAGATGTCCTTGGGGTTTGTCACTGTTGGCTCAATTTTCTATCATTAGATGATGGTTTTGTATCCATTAAGTGATAAGCAGCAAATCACATCGAGTTTCAAAGAGTAAGTAGTTTGTAGCAGGTATTTTGGTATTAGTATTTGTGGTTTGGTTTTGTTTTGTTTTTTTCACAGAAAAGACAACCTTGCATCAGTAACTGATAAGAGGTGAAACGGTAGTGGGGGCCGGCCAACTTAGTCATGCGATAATAACATAAAGATATAATCAAGTACTTTTATTTGCACTCGTAGCTATGCCAGAATTCAATAAGGGAAACTTTGATACTACAGAACAGCGAGTGAGAGGGCTGCTGTACTTGTTGCGGAGTAGGCTGGGGGCAAAAAGTCGTATTGCTTGCGAAAAGACTGAGACTAAAATGGCAAGCATTAAAGAAATAGATAATTTCAAAAGTAAGAAGGTCGAAGATAAAGTCAATGCAGGATGGAAAAAAGGGAGCTCAAAAACTACACCGAGAGGTGGAGGTTCTAGCAGCCGATTACACGAGTTGGTTGGATATTACACTAAAGCTGAGGATGTTCTACTAGGTACTCTGGAGTTTGGAATAGACCAGTTTGACAACTTTGTTCTTTTACAGACGTTCATTCCCAGATTGAGGCAAAGAAGTAAGGGAAGATTTGGCAGGATAATCAATGTATTGCTTAAGAATTTGTCGCGGTTCTACATTGTGGTCATTTTGATCAATTGCCGGCGGTTAATAGTGCGGCTAATCAAAGTGAATAAGATAATCAAACGGTTGGAGTTGCAGTGCCGCATAATGAGCCACCAAAGTATCGTTGCTGACTTCCAGCTGCCGAAGCATGTGAAGACGGTATTAATGCAGTTATACACAATTAAAGTGAAGGTGGTGATAGAATTGGTTGGGTATCTGGGCGAACTTATGCTCAATTTGGATATGGTGTGGAAGAAAATGCACATTCCGGCAAGGGTCAAGAAGCTCTTGAGTATTCTAAGCTGGATAGTGGGAATATACCGCCTCTCAAAAGATGTTGATGATGACGCCAAGATGGATTCCTCCTTAAAACAGATAAGTGACAGTTATTGCTGAACGGATGCGGAAGCTAAAAAGTAGATTTGCAGATACACATTAATGATAAGTGCAATATAATTAGAAGTGTAAGTGAAATTTTAACTTGAGGATTATTATTGGATACGGGTACTCTTTTTAGCTACAAGGATTTACTTTTTACTTTATATTTTCTACTTACTTCTTATGTTTTACTTCTTGCTTTTCTATTTCTTATTTCTTTCTTTGTACTACTCTTAACATCTTACTTACTACTTACTCCTTATTCCTCCTTACTTCTTTGTTTCCTATCACTATTCTTGTACTACTCTTAAGCTATTACTTACTACTTACTCCTTACTTCTCCTTACTTCTTTGTTTCCTATCACTACTCAACAACTATACACGTTCTAATCATATTTCAATCGCATTCCAGCTGTAATGAAATGCAAGTGTACCACTTATCAAAAGCTACAAGAAAAATGTTAAGTTTGAAACAGAAAGCGATCCAACGCCCTTTTATATTAATTAAACGTAAACCATCTTGACGTAAATAAAATGCACTAGTAGAAAAGCAACTCCAACCGAAGGAGCTGCTTTCAAAGTTAAAATGATAAAAGGAGTGTGGGTATGTTATGTTCAGTTATGTTATGTTATGTTATGTTATGTTATATTTATCATATCTCGAAAAAAGACTCATGATATTTTTTTTGTGGTTTTGTTTTTAAAGAGTTCTTTTCTCAGTATTTCCGCAATATCTAGCGCTTGCTCTTATGCATCCAATGAAGCAGACTCCTTCTATGCCTGCCAGAAGAAGAGGATTTATGCTTTCCCGAAGCAGGCTTCCTTTTCTTTGGCGAGCCCGTGTTGGAAATATTCGACAGTGGGGAACTTTCCTTGGAGTAACCTCCAAGAGAAACATCCACCATCGGTCCAGGTTCTCCCAATGAACGAGATGTAACTGTTGCCTCGTCTGAAAGCAAAGTAGTTTCTGCTGCAATTGGAGCCCGTGTGCCGACTGTAGTGTCCTGGTGCACAAACGAGTTTTTGGATGACGATGAAGCATGTGAGGAAACAGCAATCATGTCCTTTCCGGAGACTAGATTGAGGCCAAGAAGCTCATCCGTAGCCGACTCGACGAAGGAGGCCTTCTTTGAGAGCGAGCGGAACGATTTTAGTGAGAAGACAGAGCTAACATGACCATGATGGTACAATCGGGAAGAGATCGAGCTCATTATAGAGCTGGATCTGTGGTGATCATCACGTGCAGGTGATGAGATCTTCGATCTTGGCTCGTATTTGAGACTCGAGCATGCTGAAGATTGCGAGGACGCCACCTCGGCCTGCTCTGGAGAGAAAGATGGTGAGCTAGAAGGCCGATCTTGCTGCTCGAACCCTGAAGGAGAAGGTGAGCGTGATCGCGAGACAGATGGTTGCGACAGTCTTTGGCCTGGGGGAGGGAGAGAAGGCCAATTTCCGTTCAAAGATGGAGTTTTTGGAGTTGTCTCACCCGGCATTTCAAGATCCAAGTCCTTGAATGCGTCTGGGGAGACCTCATAAACCTGTGGCTGGTACCGAAATGGGTTTTTCTTGCGGTTTCCGTTCTGCGACAGAAGCTCGCGACGTCTGAAATGAGCAGGACTAGGCGAGTGGCTGTCAGAAAACCGAACTGACGTGGGTCTGTTCTTCGTGGGGATCCGAGCAGGGCCCAAAGTCGGTGAAGCCAACTTCTTCTGGCTCTGAAAGTACGATTGGTACCGCACTTTCCCCCTGAGAGAGGACACTGAGGAGATTGTTGTGAGGCTCTTCGTCTCGGATGAAAGCGAGGTGGCTGACGCGCTTTTCTGGCCCAGAAGAGCAGATATTGTAGTCGCTTTAGCCTCGGATGGCTCCAAATTCGCTGGAGTGCTCAAGCAGCTCTTTGCAGCAGAGCAATGCGATGAAGCACTGCTGGCACTGCTGCCACTTGTACTTCTGTTGCTACTGCTGGTTTTGTTGCTGCGGTTGACATCAATATTTGCATCGCCGTCCTCTTCTGTGATCTCCTCAACAATTGCAACCTCGCCTTTCTTCGGAGAGCAAAGAAGGGAGTGCTTTGGGTAGCAAAACGGCTCAAGCTCGGGTGCTGAAGATGTCCTTGAAGACTGCTTTTGCGGTCTGTATGGCTTCCCCAGTGGCACATGCTCGGAAAAGACGTCGTCCAAGTCGATGACTGCATCCGGGACATCCGAACGTGTTGTAAATTTGGCCTCTTCCGTCATGAAAAAGTGGTTTGGCGAGCCCGGAAGTGACTGGGGACTCTCTCTCGGCTGAAAGCCGGTTGCACGGGATGCAAAATGTGCCACGGGCCGCGTGAACGGTGACCCAAGCGAGCTGCGAGAGTTTTTTGGCGTCAATTTGAGAGGCGCAGGTGGAGCTTTGGAGACTTTGATCTGAGGCTTTGTCAGTTTCAGCTCGCCATCGCCTGCAAGCGACATGTATGTGCCTCTTGGTCTCGTTGGCGACCCTGGGACCGACATACACTTTCTGCGCGACACAGAGGATGGCTGAACAGGTGGAAGCAGTCCAAACTCTCGCACATCAAACTCTCCGGATATTGCTGCCGATCTTCTGTGCCGATGTGTTCGTCTCACAGAAGATGTAGAGTCATGCGGCTGATGTGAAGAGATTGGAAGTCCTCGTGTGGGAGGCAATAAAGATAATGCATTTGTGGAAATATTCATTTGAGTTCGGATGCGATGTAAAGACGAGGGAAAGAAAAAATGGGTGAATCAATTGTAAACGCAGAGCTATTGCAAGTTATTTATATGTGCAGCTTAATTGAGAATGCTATCGTAAGTATTAGCCGGAGGCGAACGAATGAACAGATGAGCCAAGGGGGGTGAAATGTATTAGTGCAACAGAACCGGGTCTGACAACTCGTCCTGGTATTAGATGAAATAGGGGCAATGCCAAGTTCCTACCCTATGAAAAGATGAGCAGCAAACTGTTACTGTGCGTGTGCTTGTGCTTATTCCCGTACTTCTGCGTGTGCTTCTGCTTGTACTTGTACTTGTGTGCGTGAAAAGGAACGAACTGTGCAAAACGAACGACCTCTCTTCTTCTCCTGTTGTTGCTTTTTGCGAAAAGGAATGGGGAGCAGACAATACTCGAGAAGAATCGAACTTGATGGCTATGGTATAAAAGAAGGTGGCACACACTAACCTTGAGCTGATATATTTGTTTTATAGAGTGAATATAGTGGGTAACAACAAGACTCAACTCAAAAGCGAAAATATCACTGTCCTTTTTTTAGCACCAGAAAAATTTCTCCTGTCCGGATTCTATTATTTTTTTCTGCTCTTCGGTTTAAGACTGGTTCCGGCCTTCTGAATGGCCTCTGTTTAGTAAAGCAAGCCTTGCCGGTTGGAGGTGTAGGTGTTTCGATCTGGTATTTAGATCTGGTACTTAAGAAGAGGACTAAAGTTGGTAGAAGGCAGGCCAAAGGAAAGAAAAGACGGAGTATACGAAGGATAAAAAAACGGGACAGGAAGGTAAAATTATGATATAATATAATAAATGTAATATAATGAAGAAGGGCGGGTGGTAAAGATAGAAAAAAAATTGCAAAAGCGAAATACGATACGTAAGAAGAAAAAAAAATGCCCGAAATAGAAAAAATGAGAAATGAGAAATGGAAGAACAAGTGTGATTAACCGGAAATCAGAGTTGCCAGTAGTAAGCGATGCAAAGGAAGAAAGATGGAAATAAAGGGGGGAAAATAGTACAGGCTGATGCCAAATTGTGTACAGATAATGGATTTGATGTGTGTAAATTCTGTGTAAAAACACAGTGCATGAGCTTGATAATGGCCATTAAATTACGTGCGTTGAATATAATAATATTCCTTTATTATCATTTCTATCAAAAAGCCCACGAAGCTTACAATAATTCAGAGTCTTTTACAGGGCTACACAGATTGGTTGCCAGTTTCTCTTGAGTAATAAAATATGACTTGGGGGGTGCCTAATTTGGTGCTTGTTTTGGTGCCTAATTTGGTGCTTGTTTTGGCGCTTAACATGGTGCTTGTTTTGGAGCTTAACATGGTGCTTGTTCTGGAGCTCAATAGAATGCTTGTTTTGGCGCTTAATCTGGTACTTAATCTGGAACTTAATCTGGTACTTACTCCAGTATCTAATCTGCCTGCTCATCGAACTTTTACGTTTTACGACCTTCCCGTTTCCCCTAAAAGTCCCGATCATCGCGTGACTTTCCATCATTCCCGCCCGTCAGCCCGTCGTGCTCGCGGTAAATACCAGGGCCCCGCAGTGGCTTGAAAAAAGCCACCCCCGGGACCACAGGGACACCAGGCCACATGCCCCGCCCACCGGGTATCTTCGGCAGTGAATCGCTCCCGATGCTGTAAATGAGCCTCGTCAACCAACCACATGTGTATACAGACATTTAATGAGACTTAGCATTTACCTTCTTTTAATAAGAATCGGCATTTAGACTCAGCATTTACCTTCTTTAATTAGACTCAGCATTCATCTTCCTTAATCATCAACCTGCCTTTTTCGTTCCAGCAACCCAGCTCTTCCCCCCATTGATATTCTTTCTCTTGCTCATTCAATAAAAGCTTTTTCCACAGTACATTCCATGCACGGCTGAACATTTGGATTAAAGCCAGCGTGGGCCTCCTCCTGATTATTATTGCTGCCAAAAAAATTTTCCATCGTTCAAGAATTATTTCCCTTTTTGTATTTTCATTGCTATTTTTCTCTACTGTCCCCTGGTTGATTTGCACACAGTTTTGCTTTTGCTCCTATTAATAATTTAATGGACTATCAAATATCTATCCATTATACAGTTCACACTATCCGATTTCCCAGCTATCAAACTATCCAATTAGCTGGTCATCTGATTATCTGATCCACACATTTAAAGCCATGTATCTCTTCCTAATTAGAATCTGGTCCATTTCACTTATTTCTCCCGCAATGCTGTTTTTTCCAGCTATTCTAATTCTCCCTCATTCCACCGAAAAATCCACCATTTCACTTTGCCGTGTATTCGGGCTCCATTCAGGCCCTACTTGCACTCTTTTTGAGCGCATTAATGGAGAAAGCCCGCACTTCCAGTTATGTTGTTATCTTCTCGCTTTGTAAGTAAAAGCATTGTGCATTAACTAACTTGCTAAATCCCACCCCCCTTTTTTTCGTTCTTTTCTCCTCTTTCATACGGTTTTGCTGCTGTTTTCGGCATTTAATTTTTTTTTCCCAGCTCTGTATTTACGCGCACGTACGCACCTTCATTTTTTATTTCCTATTCTTTTTTCCCGGAATGTTTTAGGTCACAATTTTACTCTCGTTTTCCTGACGCGTCAGTTTTTTCCCCCTTTCTGTTTTTTGCCCTCGCTTTGCCCCCTCTCTCTCTCTTTGCATCCCTTTACAGATTTTGTTCTTTCCTAAGTAGACTTCCTGCTCGCTGTTTCAGCCGGTCCTTTGCTGTTTTTGTCCCTCCTGCAGGACATTACAAAGTTCCCGAATAGCAACCAAAAGAAAGAGCCATAACCCTACCCACCCCCACCTGTATTGGTTAATAGTCTCTCTCTTTTCGTAATATGCATTTCTGACGTCGATCTTTTTTGTTTGCTGTCACTTGCTCTCAACCCCAATCTCATTGCACTAACTAACCCACACGAATCTGGTACATCAAGCGGGCCAGCATGGTTTCGGACATATCCTTACCTCTTTTAGATTAATTGTTTACATGCGGCATAAGTACTTTTTTTTTCGTGAAACTAACGCATCCCTTTTTGCTTTCTGCTGTCCGCATACGTCAACATCCCTCCCATTTTCTATTGTTCAATTGTTATTTTTTTGCTTCTAAAAAAATTCCATAAACATTCCCTGCTCAAACAGGAAGACCCAAATGCTTGTATTACGTAAGCATTGCTTATCTATCACAATTTCACAATTTTTTTTACTATATTTTTACCATTTCCGTTATTACGTATATAGGCTTATACTATACTTTACATCGAGACTTCCAGATAGGATAGCAAGCAGGCCTTAATAATTACCATTCTGGACCATCCTTATCGTTCTTATCACTAATTCAGTCGTCCTCTCATTTGCTCAACTCCTGAAGAAATTACCATTCTGGACCATCCTTGTCGTTCTTATCACTAACTCAGTTGTCCTCTCATTTGCTCAACTCCTGAAGAAGATCAATCTTCTGTTTTTCCTCTGTTTTCTTTCGGGCCTTCATCCATGGCTGTTGCTGTTCTGTTCGCCTGCTATAAATCATCACGTTCTTATTATCCGCAGCCTGCGATTCCAAATACTTAAATTTCGAGTTTGTTACCTGGATTAGTTGTGCCCTGTTAAAGTTGTTAATCGGCGCGTATCCGTTTCCTGTATTATTGCTGTTATTATTCACGGAACTTCCGTACTTTGATCCTTGCCTGTGGTGTCTATTCTCTGTATGAGCCGGAGTAGCAACACCTTTCTTTCCTGGCGTGCCAGCGAGTGCCGTAGCCCAAGGTTTTGTAGCGGTTGCCATGTCTTGCAAATTGTATACCTCTTAGTGGGGTCTTGTTTTCAGGTTCAAAGCTGTTGTTAAGCCGGAATAAACTACCTGCAGTGCTCTATATCGTATGGAGAGTCTACCTTCACCGACAAATTCTGCTATGTTTAAGACAGTATATATCTATTTTAGGTCAGTTGGCTTAAAAACTACGAACAAATAAATTGAAGTTTGATTGCAGATGCGAGGAACCCCGAGGCAAAAACGTGAAGATCAAAAAAATCAATCAACAAATTTAGAGGGGAAAGACGTGGTAAATTGATATCGACGCGTCGATGCTTTGGCTCCCGACTATCTATCTATCCATCTCTTTTTTTTTTTCTTATCTCACTTAGATCACGCCTTACTTTCCCCTCACCTCTTTTCCTTATGCTTGCAAATACGTTCAAAGCTAGCTTAATATTTTAAAGGGCATTCGTAGTATTTTACAACAGGTCGCTTCAAACCATTCAAGTGTCAGCATTTAACCTGTTAGAAAGCAGAAGTAGAAGAATACAGCTTCTACTTTTCGGATTCATACTACTTATTGACAGCAACAGCACAAGCAGACCTCATAACTAATACACACGATGTTTGTTGGTAAGCCTAAGCATATTTACCACCCCGAAACCGGCGAAACCACCATCGTCCCCGAGTACTACAAGGAAGACGAGTATCTTGTGATGGCGGCATTGGCTGGATCAACCGATAATATCGAAAGCCAGTCCAATCCTGAGCCAGTTGCTTTCTCGGATGTTGAGTACGATCCAAAAATTGACCCTATGAACATGGAACAGTACAAACCAAAGGTGTACAGAGTGATGCCTGTCTTCCAGAAGGATATAGTGGATGACTCCATACAGAAAGCTGAGGATGTTGAGAAGGCTGAGGTTTGTGAATGTGAGGATATTGGCGAGAAGAAGATCAGCAGTGGAAACAACAGCGATTTGCCACCTCGGTATGAAGACATTTTCACAGAGGTTGAGTCCTCCGGTGATGATTACAGCTACAGCAATGGGCTATCTTCTCCTTACAAAGAGCTCGACGGTGGTGATAACGAGAAGAGAGCCAGAGAAAGGCATTCGCGTGCAGTGCGTGTGCACAAAATACTGGCCATTTGTCTGTTGGTGTTTTTGCTTACGTTATTGGCTGGGCAGAAGATTGGCTGCCCCAACAAGGAGGCTGCTACTACGGCAAAGGAAGCCCGGCCCACAAAAATGTGCGATATGGATTGAAGTGTGAGTAGGGGAGAAGCATGTGTGCTTGTTACTTAGAGTGTAAGCATGTATACTCGTTCCTTAGGGTGAAAGCATTTGCCGCTGTGCTCATATGTGTCGTTGAGGCGAAAGCGTTAGGATTACGTTATTAGAGAGAGTCTGAATTGCAAGTTACAGTTGTCAGACTAAAAGAATGTGTTCTGGGAAATTGAATTGGTGGATTGCTTATTGGTATAGCAGATTAGAAACGCTTTGGGGGACTACAATACTGCAGAAGGCCTTGGTCAAAGTTGTTACAAGATCATTGTCATATGTCGTGGGCAAGGTCCTCACCTATTAATTTTACATAGCCACTAAAGCAAGCAACAACCGGCACGCAGGTTTTTATTGACGTAGAACAGTGTATTGTATTCATCTTCTGGGTACAGATCGATAAACTGCCTATTACTTGTTTCAATAGACTTGATACCCGACAAAGCCCAGGTAGATCACCTTACAGTTGAACAAAATCCTCAGATTTATAAGCCACTAGCGTTGCAGTCGGCCTTAAGAACATCGCATATATTCAAAGTAGTCCCATGTATTTGGCATGAAAAGCACAGTGCTCAGCCACAAAGCTGGAAATGAAGTAGTATGAGTGGTCGTATCCATCCACAAGCTGAAGATCAATGAGTCCATCCAAGGGCGAGTTCTTGGCAGCCTCCACTAAGTTCTCCGGCAAAAGCTGGTGGTCTCTTTTGTAAAAGTTGTCGGCTGTTCCCTGGTGAATTAATATAGGCCTCTTCTCACCCTTGAAGCTGCGGACAAGATCGCATGGATCGTACTTGGCCCATTTAGTCTTATCGCTGCCCAAGTAGTTGCCAAAGCATTTCTGGCCCCACTGGCAATTGCTTGGGTTAGCAATAGGTGCGAAGGCTGAGCAGGAGTTGAAAATGTCCGGGTTTCTTAGATACAGCATCAATGCACCATATCCGCCCATCGAATGGCCACATATCGCCATGTTTTGTGTGTCCAAATGCTCGTATTGCTGACCGATCAGTGGAAGCAGTTCTTCCAACAAGTACGAGTACATCCTGTAATTCTGGCTCCACGGCTTCTCAGTGGCGTCCAAGTAAAACCCTGCACCTGTTCCAAAGTCCCAGCTATCATCTTCGCCGGCTATGTTTGCACCTCGAGGTGACGTATCCGGGTAGACCACGGCAAATCCATACTTGTTGGCATACGGCTGGAAAAACGCCTTTTCGGAGGCATTCTCTGGAGTACATGTGAGTCCGGACAAATAGAGCAGGATTGGGAGCTTCTTTGGGTCCGCGGCAAAGTATTGATGTGGTAAATACACATTCACAGCCATCTTCGTGTGTGTGATGTCTGATTCATGTGATAGCTTTAGCAATCTTCCGCCGAATGATTTGATTGATTGTTCAACAGTGAAAGTCATGATGAGAGCTCGTGAAATGAATCGTGAGTGGCACTCCTGGGTTCTCGATATGGATTTTATCCTGAAATTCTTACTGGTAACTCCAAAAATTGACTATGGGTTAGAATTGAGATTGAAGTGTCTCGTTCTTTTCTGTTGCCTATGGCTCGACAGTCTAAGACCGAGGAGAGAAATTGAACAGTTGCGGATTTTTTCCGTGGATTTCTAGCAGATTTTCGCTATTCCAAATGCAGTAAGACTTCCGATGGCCGGTAGCCAACTAAGTCCTTCTCAGTTTCATTCAATGAAGGTTAAACGGGAGGTTGATCCAGCAGACTCACAATACCAACCCTAGGAGTTGAAATAGAAGAATCTGCGGTTTGGGATGTATACATTTGATCAGAGCTGTACACTTCATAGAGGTGGTAAAAGAAAGAATTAGAAAGAAGACTGAGTTATTGGATTTGAGAAACGTCCTTAAAATTCCGATACCGGTTTCTATTTACAACTCCTTGACCCACTGTATGTGCACACGATGATATCAAACCCCCATAGATGGCTTCTATTCGAATTTCGGTTGCGAAACTTGCAGTTGGTCCTGCGTAATTGATGTCTCAAAATTCAACATATCGAGATCAACGAGTGAGAATAAATAGCTTAACTTTTCACTTTCACCACCTAATTTTTTTTTTTTTCACTGCTCGTTTGGCCCACTTCTGGCCGTTATCGCCATCTTCATGCTGAAGTTTATGTTTTAAGCACCGTTCCTTAGCAATTCAAGAAATATTAAAAAGTAAACCGGAGTATATTTTAGCAGATTACCCAAGTGATGATAGCCAGAATCGCAACGAGAAGCTCTGTGCGGCCTTCTGGTCCATTGTTCCGGAAGGTTTGCATTCCCAGATCAATGCACCATGAATTAACACAAAACATTGAGGTCCATTGTTCCGGAAGGTTTGTATTCCCAGATCGATGCACCATGAATTAACACAAAACATTGCTCTGTCGTCCTTCAATGGGGCCATGAGAAGTACTTTAGGTCGCACTACACGCCGCTATTCTACAGAAAGCCAATCACATCTTGACCAGTGGAAATTTCAGACGGAGCAACGGGAACAATGGGGAAAAAGGCCTCTAGTTGTGACTGGTGGCTTGGTAAGTACAGGATTGGTGGTCTGGTGGAGCATACACCGGCAAAAGGTGCACAGTGATTCAAAGCCAGCGCCAAATCCGGCATCGGTGAACGTGGACAGGTCGATCGACCCTCTTCCAAAGACCATAACGGAACCATTAACTACAACATTTCAGTTGCTCGGGTATGGTATTCGGATGGTGACGTTTCTAGGCATGAAGGTGTACGCTTTGGGTGTCTACATTGCAAAGGAAGACCTTGTGAAGGTCCAACATGTTTTCAACTCGCGTTTCCTTGAGACTTTGTACGAGAAGAAGGACAAGAATACAAAAGAGAGCCTAACACAGAAGCAGGCTCTTGAAAAAGCTCTTGAGGATGACAAGCTATCTATTGTGCTCATAGACAACCTTCTCAATTCTGGGGTTAAGATGACAGCAAGAATCTGCGCGCTCAGAAACACGGACTTGAGCCATTTGCGTGATGGATTTGTTCGTACAATTAAAAACAGCGAGTATTACAAACAGATCATGAAAGAAGGTGGAGAACGGGCAGAAAAGCTATCGCTTGGCCTGGACGAACTCCGTAGAGTTATGAACAGCCATCATATGAAAGCATATAGGAACTCAAGAGTGTTTGTGGAGATTATTGAAGGTGGAAAGATGAGAATTACAGTTAAGGTTTGGGACCAAAACCGGTTCTGGGACCCTGTTCATATGGGTGTGGTTCAGGAGCCCTTGGTCTCGAGACTCTTGTTCTTGTGTTACTTGAGCGGTCCCAAGCCTTTGGTGCCTGCTGTTCGTAAAACTGCTGCCGAAAGTTTTGCAAGTCTGTTCTGACTCTCCGGTTTATGAGTTCGACTAATCAGGAGGCTGGGGAAAAGATCGAGAAAAATGAGAGCACAAGGCTGTGCTTAGGCTGTGCTTAGGCTGTGCTGTGTATTAAGGAAGGTGTGCCCGGAGAAAAAAACGGGGAAAGCCGTGTGCGGGTCCCGGAGATTTGGGACGGGGGTGAGAGTGAGCAAAAAAAAATGCTACTTTCTACATTTATATCTTATAAATGGTAATATGGAGGTATTGGGTCTTCTTGTAAAGCGGTGACTGTGTAAAACCAACAGGTATGCTTGAAATTGCAACCAATGGGAGAAAGAGGAAATGAGGATGCGATGTAGAAGATATTTGCAGAGCAAGTAGCATTTGATTTGTGTAAGCAATAAAGGATGATTGTTTGCCCAGGGAACCATGTGTAATCATTACTGAGAAATCCCGGGGTGAAAAAAAAAAAGCATGCGGGACAAAGGGGGCGGCAAAAATCGATCAGGTGGGGAAGCCAAGAATAATAATAATAGAATTCTGACAGCGTATTATCACACATTATCACACCGGCATTTTTGCACGTAGTACAAGTGACTTTACCTTTTGCACTGCTTTCAGGAAATGCATATAAAAGGGCGAGCTTTGGCAGTAATATGGGAAAACATCGAAACGACAGATAGAATGCTTTGGGCACAATCATTTCGAGGAGTGAAGTTGTAACGTTGTGAATTTACCAGATTGTTCTTACTCCTGGCATTCATTGACCTTCTTGGATTGAATCATATACCACATATATCCAAGAGTTGATTTAGCTTCTTTTGATTTGCATTGACCTTTTTCACCAGTTCCTAATTCTTGCTGGCAGTTCTAACCAACACATTTAATCCACCCAAGCAACCAACCTCTATACAAAATGTCTACAGGTCATCCTAATGGATCCGCAAACAAGCAGACCAAAATCAAGACTGATATCATTACCCTTACGAGGTTTATTTTGGAACAACAACAGAAAGTTGCGCCAGATGCAACCGGAGAACTCACACTCTTGTTGAACTCGTTGCAATTCGCGTTCAAGTTCATTGCCAGCACCATTCGAAAAGCCGAATTGATCCACCTCAAGGGCTTGTATGGCGAGACCAACTCCTCTGGAGACAGCCAGAAGAAGTTGGATGTGATTGGGGACGAGATTTTCATCAACGCTATGAGGGCATCCGACAAAGTTAAGGTGCTTGTGAGTGAAGAGCAGGAGGACTTGCTTATTTTTGAGCAGAACCATGGCAATTACGCTGTTTGTTGCGATCCGATCGATGGATCATCAAACTTGGATGCTGGTGTGTCTGTGGGTACGATCTTCTCTATTTTCAAGCTGCTCCCTGGTTCAAAAGGCTCCATCAAGGATGTTCTCAGGTGCGGGAATGATCTTGTGGCCGCGGGATATACAATGTATGGTGCCTCGGCCCATTTGGTGCTAACAACTGGTTATGGAGTGAACGGATTCACTTTGGACACTCAGTTGGGCGAGTTCATCCTTACCGAGCCTGACTTGAAACTCCCAGAATATGGCCATATCTATGCCATTAACGAGGGATATTTTGCATACTGGCCGAAGAAGGTCCAGGACTACATCGTGTCACTTAAAAAGCCACAGCCTGAAGATGGAAAGCCTTACAAACTGAGATATATCGGTGCAATGGTCGCCGATATCCATCGCACGTTGCTCTATGGAGGTCTCTTTGGCTATCCGGCCGATTCGCATGCCAAGTCTGGCAAATTGCGTATTCTTTATGAATGCTTCCCGATGGCCTGGCTAATGGAACAGGCTGGAGGATTGGCTGTGGATGAAGACGGAAATAGAATTCTCGACAAGACTCCAAAGAGAATCCATGAGAGATCGGGTATCTGGCTAGGAAGCAAAGGAGAAATCGAGAAGATTCTGAAGTATATCAAGCAATGATGTACGCTGACTCTACAACAATGTGCATTTCTGTATATTCCCTGTTATGTGTATTCTGATCTACAGATTTATATATGGTTCTATGATTACCTCCTCACTCTGATGGTGTGAGTTCCACCGTCTGTCTCATCCCTGTATCTTCGATGTGCTTACTATTAGGTCTGGGTTTGAGTTTTGTGTCATCATTTTGACGTGTTCTGTAGCCGACGCGCCCATTGACCGGCTTGCTCTATTTTTTCTCCCTGCAGTTGTTGATCGTGCCATTTTATATTGTCCACTGGCCATTATATATAGTGTGCATTCTAGAGCTTCTCTGCGTTATCCAGCAAGCTGGCTGATTGCGTCATCTGAGCAAGAAGAGCGAATTCCGGTATAGGTGTCCTTTGAGAGGTTTGTTTTCTTTTCCATGTCAAGGAGAAAACGTCTTTTTTTCCGTCTGGGAATGTCGTCATTTTGTACTTAGACTACCGTAGAGATTTCTTAGACCTGTACTTGATTTGTTGATGAGTATGTTTAATTTTGCTTAGTTAATTGGTTTAATTTTTCTCATTCAATTTGTTCAATTTATTTGTTCAATTTATTTGTTATGGGATGAGTTTATCATTTCTCGAGAAAAACTACTGCCTATTTAAAGAATTCATCCTTGATCCATATGTGCTGATTAGGTAATCCGAGCTTTGGTCAATAACAACTAATATTATGTGCTTTTGCCAAATATCCTAGTAAATTTGTTATATCACCTGTTATATCAAGTACACAGCGGTACGTGCGCTTTGATGAGCATATCTCCTATGATTGCCCATTTGTTATATCAAATACACAGCGGTACTTGAGCTCTGATGAGCATATCTCCTATGATTGCCCAATGTTTCAGATAAAAGGTGGCACATAATGTTCTGGTATTGCCCTGTAAAAATCGGTGAATGTCTCTCTTCGTGTACAGTTAGTCAGTTTCAACACAAGCCCACTATTGGGCATGATCGGTAGTGAGTAGTGAGTATTTCTGTAGAAATTTGCTATGCTCGTTTTTGTCGAGTTTTTTTTTTTTTTTTTCGCACAGATGTTTTTTTTTTGGATCTTTTTCTTCACACGTTCAATTCAACTACCCAAGTTCCACGTACACAGTTCAAAATCACTCCAAAAGATACAGTGAGAAAGCCGGAAAAACAGCAACAGATAGCAATCTAGATTGGAAGAATGTCGTCATTCCACGCTCTAGATATCGTCAAGCCGCTAAGGCCGTTTCTTCCAGAGGTTGTGGCCCCGGAAAGAAAGGTGCCCTTTAACCAAAGGCTCATGTGGACAGGTGTGACATTACTCATCTTTTTGGTTATGTCAGAGGTCCCACTTTACGGAATCACATCCTCTGATTCGTCAGATCCATTGATCTGGCTTCGAATGATGCTTGCTTCCAATAGGGGAACACTCATGGAGTTAGGAATTTCGCCAATTGTGACCGCCGGCATGGTTTTCCAGTTTCTTCAGGGAACACAAATTCTCTCCGTTAACATGGAGGACAAGGCCGACAGAGAGCTGTACCAGGCCGCACAAAAGCTTCTAGCAATTGTGCTTTCGCTTGGCCAAGCCACCGTGTATGTTTTGACTGGTATGTATGGCCGGCCTGCTGACTTGGGCACCGGTGTGTGTCTCTTGTTGATTTTGCAATTGGTTTGTGCCGCTGTCATCGTCATCTTGATGGACGAGTTGCTCCAAAAGGGCTACGGTCTAGGCTCGGGTATTTCTCTTTTCATGTCCACGAACATTTGCTCGTCTGTTTTCTGGAGATGTTTTGCCCCAACTACAGTTAATAGGGGCCGTGGTTCAGAATTCGAAGGTGCCATCCTTTGTCTTGTCCACTTGCTCTTGAGCAAGGGCGATAAGCGCAATGCCATCATTGAATCTTTCTACCGTGCTAATGCGCCAAATATGTCGCAAGTGTTCGCTACGGTTGCCGTTTTCTTTACCGTCATCTATTTGCAATCGCTAAAGATTGAGCTTCCAATCAAATCCACCAGACAGCGGGGCCCATACGGGCTCTACCCTGTGCGTTTGTTCTACACCTCCAATATGCCTATTATGCTTGAGAGTGCCTTGAGCTCGAATCTCTTCATCATCTCCCAGATCCTCTACTCGAAGTTCTCAAATAACATTTTTGTTAGGCTTCTTGGTGTCTGGCAGCCTACTGCTAACAGCCAGCAGTTGCGTGCTGTTTCTGGTCTTGTCTACTACATTCAAGCCCCAGCAAGTCTTGCAGATGCACTTTTGGACCCTATTAGAACGGTGTTCTACGTTTCGTTCGTCCTTGGACTCTGTGCTTTCTTTTCCAAGACCTGGATAGAAGTTTCAGGTACTTCTCCAAGGGATGTTGCCCGCCAGTTCAAGGAGCAAGGCATTGTCATTGCAGGCCACAGAGATACTTCTGTCTATAAGGAGTTGAAGAGGGTTATCCCAACTGCAGCTGCATTTGGCGGTGCTACCATTGGTGCCTTGAGCGTTATCAGCGACATGTGCGGCTGTTTGACATCAGGCTCTTCGATTCTATTGGCTGTCACTACCATATACGGTTATCATGAATTAGCCGCAAAGGAGGGTGGCTTCGGGAAGACAATTGACTCACAGTTTGCTGAGTTGACCAGTTAAGTGAGTTGATCTGGTGATTCGATCCATAAATGGTTGGTATGGTGGTTTGAATGTTGGTCATATGATAGATGATCCTGGATTCCAAGTTAACTATGTATCTGATCACAGCGTTGATCTTATGATCGTTGTTGAATTAGCCACAGGAGTATTTGTCGTCGGTTTGAATATGATATTGAATTATATAAAAGATGTAAGACTGATTATAGTTGATTATATAAGTTCTGGAATGATTATGTCATTCTGTATGTAATTATTTCCGAATCGACAATAGCATAACTGATTCTAAGCTTGGCCCATGTGAAATGCACTGATATCTACTTCATTGTATTACCCTATTTTATTATTGTTTTCAGCTTTTTCAGCGGTATACTTGTTGATATAGCATAATTTACTAAGCTTGATCGATTGAAGAGCTGACATGATTGCGAGGCATTTTATGTATGTAGGGGTTTGTTGCAGCTCAACTAAGATAGCGCTGTTAGTGTCCAATTCATCGATACAGCCTGAACAATAGTCTCAAGTATTCTCACAGCTATAAGCCACATAGTAATGAATCTAGACCTAAGCTTGCAGGAAAGTGCTTTATATGCTTTCTATCTTGAATAAGGCCGAAAAAATCTGCTCAGGAAAAAATTGGGGATTTTGTTACACGGATTTTTGACGCTGTACAACTTAATCAGCTTATGTACAAGACCACCTCGTTTTGGAGTTTGAGAATTCAATTATCATTCATTCTTACATATTACACAGCAGATATTAAATTCGGTCTTCAAAAGTTGTGTTTCAGGCTCCATATTTATCCTTATAGTCCCTTGGTTCTACTAAAGAAACTGCTTTCTTTTTCATTCCAATGTTTAAGGAATTAGGAAGCTCAGGAAGCTGCCATACTAATTGAACTTTAAAATCATTCTTGAATATTATCATAAGATACTTAATCTTCATAGGAAGCTGCCATACTAATTGAACACTAAAATCATTCTTAAATATTATCATAAGATACTTAATCTTCAGCAGCACTTAGCACTATAAAAGATAAAATTTCAACATGAGTCATGATGAAAGCACTGAAACATCTGTAAACACTTTCAGCACTGATAAAATTTCAACATGAGTCATAATAAAAGCACTGAAACATCTGTAAACACTTTTCATCCACTCCTAATGAAAACACTAAAATATCTGTAAATACTTTTCATATATCATAGCCCAGAAAGTACTTATTGGGTTCGAAAAAAAATCCTAGAAAAGATAGAGCCACCAGCTATTTCAATTTTCTCTTATAATTCAAATACAAAGGCTTTTATTGGGTTCCAAAAAAAATCCTAGAAAAGGTAGAGCCACCAGCTATTTCAAATTTCTCTTATAATTCAAATACAAAGGCTGGGAAATAAGATTTTTCAAAAATAGCTGGCCATTCTTTCTTTCACATACAAGACATCAAATATTCAATCTAAGGTTAGATAGTTTGGGCTCACTCAGTATGAATATTTAAGTGATATTCAAAAGTTAATGTGATACATTAAAGCGACATTGGCCGGTGGTAGTGCTCCCATGGTATATAAAGAAAAAAAAAAAACTCGCGGTTAGCTTTTTTCATCACGGTGTACAATCTCAAAGTTCTGATGTGACGTATATAAAAGTGGTAGGTAATTTTGCACAGGCTCCACGTATTTTAGTAACCGACTTTCCTTGCTGATAAAGACAGAAGCATCACCAACCAGATCATGGCGGGCCAAATACAACGCCGGACCTTTGCTGATAAAGAAACAGAAGCATCACCAACCAAATCATGGCGGGCCAAATACAACGCCGGATACACGGAATATCGATTTCAAAACCCATTATATACGGAAACTATGCTGAGCCGGTCTCAGAGAAAAACCCATTACCAGCAAATGCTCCTAAGGACCATACACACGTGTGGACACTATTTGTGAAGGACCCCACAGGCCAAGATTTATCCTCCTACATAAAGAGAGTCGTGTTCAAGCTTCATGAAACATATCCAAACCCAAACCGCTCTGTAGAGCACCCGCCATTCGAGCTGCGAGAATCTGGGTGGGGTGAATTCGAGGTGGCGATAAAGATTTACTTCAACAGCATTTGCGGAGAAAAGAGCGTCACGTTATATCATAACCTCAAGCTTCATCCATATCCGCCAGAAGTGGTATCGCTGAATGCCGGAGCGCCAGTGGCAACGGTAGAAGGACGAGTGGAATCAGTGCTGTACGAGGAAATCGTGTTCAATGAGCCTACTGAAAAAATGTTCCGACTCTTGACGGCCAAGCCAGGATCTCTTCTTCCCTATCAGAGTGAAAATACTCCTTTCACGAAGGAGCACGAGCGGGAGGAGGAGGATCGAATTGATCAGGCAAAAGAGTTAGTGAAGCATCAACTTGAAAAGAGAACAGAAGAATTCCGAGAGCTTGAGGTGGAGCGCCAAAGACTAATGCAAATGTGAAGACATGGACTGCTTAAATTTGGAAAATTCCTTAACGATACACCCTGAACACTATATGATGGTGAAGTACAACCGAGTACCTACTTTTGTCTAGGGCAGTCGCGTCAACTGACAGGCTCAACAACATCATAGACGAGCAGTTTAATAGGACCAGACAAGATGCAGAATACAGCTTATTGATCTAGCATATAGCGACTGCATTCACAGAAAAGAAAGTATATGCATACTTAGTGCACCGTAACCATTCCCATGCCATGTTACTGGTCGTTGCATATCCTTGTGCACGCTACATCGATATAATTTGTAAATAATTCATAATTTCGTATCTTCAACCTTATTCATTGCAGGAGGCTAGAATTCGGTAGCACTAAATAAATACTTTGCATCAACGTTTGCCAATTAATGTCCTATCATATTGGAAATGAACCGGAATAGAAGAATCTCGAGTAACATTCATGCTAGCTGCAGAAACGGATTGGCCAAAAGAGATGCTTTTCAAACATATGAATTGGGATGTATGTAAACGAAGATGCTTTTGAAGATACTTTCTTAGCTGATCTTTCGAAGAAAGCCACTTTCAGCAATCATCATTAAGTTACGAAGGTGTTCACCACAGAAGAACCTCTTTCCAGCTTCCATGTGTTGCTCTCTAGTATGCTTCAGACAATCTGATTTCCATCTAGATTTGAGGCCGCATTAACACATGTAACTGTGCTTTACAATATTTTAAGCCCATACGAGAACTCGGGTTACCTGAAATCAAAGACGTTTGACCGCACATGGTGGGAATACTTTGATGTCCCTATTGTAGAATTGAACATTTATCTAAATTTACTTCTGAGTTCTCCAAACATCACGAGTGTACAATATTTCCCTACCGTGATAGCGTAAATGCCTTTGCTGCACGTATCACGGATGTTGACTCTATTACAACTTCTACAGTGGCCACTACATACACATTCGACGATAACACTACTCCCAGCATTGGAATGTTTGCTGAGGAACCTCTTATCACCACAACCACTACCACTACCACAGATACTGACTGCGGAACTACTCCTGG
The DNA here is from genome assembly GCA_001754015.1 of Brettanomyces anomalus. Classification (NCBI taxonomy): domain Eukaryota; kingdom Fungi; phylum Ascomycota; class Pichiomycetes; order Pichiales; family Pichiaceae; genus Brettanomyces; species Brettanomyces anomalus. Next base: position 1,071,015 of record MDSB01000004.1, read on the forward strand.
TTGCTACACTGGCGCGTGGTACTAGTTGAAAAACCTAAGGTTACAGCATTAACACTGATTGCTGATGCTTCTTCCAAACATACACTGCTAAGGTTACAAAATTAGCATCCTTTGGCAAGGTTACTACAAGTAGAGAGATCATCGTGGAAGAACTCTTGCCTCTGGAACATTGACCACTGCTTCAAAAAAGCAGTCATCACAGTTTGATCATTCAATTTCTACAGAAACAGTTCAAGATACAGTAAGTAAGCACCAGCGAAGTAATTGACTCTGCAGCCATCATAACTAATGATGCCAGATACAGCTCTAGGGAAACAACATAGCTGTTTCAACCACCAATGGAAAAATGATGGCAACGAGTGGCGCTGTTACAGTCATTGTAGTTATGTAATTTATAACCGAGAGAAGACTCTAAAATGATATTCAACAAATTTGCTTTATCTCACAGAGGCTTTATCACGGAATCTTTGGAATCAGACTACTGCATGCCATCCCAACCAAAGTACAGCCATGAAGTTCCGTTAAAATAACCCAATGCCAGTAACCTACCTCCGGATAGATAACTAATATGGTGACAACCGTTTAGGAATATTCGCAGAACATTAACATAACCCAATGCCAGTAACCTACCCCCGGATAGATAACTAATATGGAGACAACCGTTTAGGAATATTCGCAGAACACAGAGCCTATTTACAAGAATGAAAAATTGGATATGTATCACATAGAGTTTCTCAATATTTTTATCCAGACCTTACAATTCAGATACTTGGTTGATATATAGTGTGAAGATGCTAATATATAGATATACAAAAGTAAAAATGTGCAAGTGTAACAAAAAGTGTACAATTGGTGTCGAATGCAGAAATGTGTAGCAAAAGAAAAATTTGAAGCAGAATTATGTGTAACCTTCAAGCCATGCATAAATGATACTACTTATTCGTTGCAGTAGGTAAGAACCTCAAGTAAAACTTCAAGAAGGGAGTGCTCTTCTCCATCATCATAATATAAACCTCTATCGTACCCTAGTCTGAGTCGAAAGGTCTCCACACCGTCCTTATCGAATACTAAAATACTGTTCAAAGGGTAAACATCACCACCAAGCGGATCTAACATGCCTAACTTGCGAGCAATATGTCCAGCACTGTCTAGAACTAGTGGAAAGGGTAAATCGTTTGAATCACTCCATGTGCTTGGAGTAACACCAATCCACCTTATGTTGTTGGACAATATTCTCTGGCTTAGTACCCTATAAAGTGTCAAGGCAAAGCCACGGCTGTTCCAAGGGAAGGTACATATCACAGTTGGCCCACAGGTTTCAGTCAAATTGAAAAGATGTGTATACTTGACATCCTGGGATCCACACTCCATATATCCTGCATCCATCATCTGATCATTAATATCACTTAGATACAACTTCCGAAGATGTGCTTGCATTATGACCACATTCGGGATAGAACTGTTTCCCTGCAATATTTTCTGTGATATTTGATACGTGAACGTCTGATCATTGTATGTTGTACGTCTCTTCTTTGACTCTTGAAAAGATTGCAGTGACGATACAACGGGCCGCGATCTCTTCAGCTTGGCAAACGGCGCATTGAATGTAAAGAACTTGGGGGAATTAAACGGGGATGCTGAAAATACGCCGGAGGTTAACATAAGACGCTCAAAAGTCACTTTCAGACTCGAAGAAAGGGAGAAAATGCAAAAAGACAAATTGAGAGCTGTGAGTAGACCTCACAAATAAGAGAGAGGTGCAAGCAAATTCAGTGAACGTTGCTTATGAATAGGATCTCTGGATATCTGAAACTTGGTTCGACACACAAAATTCGCTCAATTTCTTTATGTCTATATGAAACCTTTCTAATAAGACCACTCCACTCAGCCAACCAAGGAATAATAGTTTGCCCAATGTATAGAACAACGGCAAAGAAAAAAAAACGAATGACACACTAGCGAAAGAGAGATTCTTCCCTGAGAGCAGATTAGTTCTTGATCAGGAATCAAGGGGAGGATAAAGTGCCACACACACGACATTTAAACGCCAAAAACGAAATTTCTGTTTGTGGCGATATCCAGCTTTCGCGATCCTCAAAGATCTCACTGTTGGTGAACGTACCGAAACCTCGTGTGGAGCCAACAATGTTGTGTAAGGATGGCATGCGGACTCAACTAGATACCGTTTCCTGGTGGGTGAAGTTGCAAAACTCAGAGACACAAATAATAATCGATAATGATATCGAATCTGGACTATGCTGTCAGCTTATGATACAACCAACATCAAAGTAAGACCAACTAAAGTTAAAATATAATAGCCTGTCTGTTTTAAGCTCTTTCAAGAAAAAGGAAGTAATAGTTACTTAGTAGAGTTTTAGCAAAATTCAGATATCTCTTTTCATAGAGGGATTCCCGTGCTGCGTCAATTCTCAAAATGTGCCCTTTTATGAAATTCTTAAAATTCGCGAATTCAACATCAAAAGTGCACAGACAATTCTAAGACTTCAACGTTTGACAGTACAACTTAAAGATTCGAAATAAAGACACACACTTTTAAGTTTAGTGTACATTCGAGGACTGCCTACTATCAAGGATGGTCACAGAGCTCCCGCTTATATCTGCGGCATTTTTATGCAAGTTCGACGTTCATAGTGGCTATGACTTGCACTGGTCTAAAACCAATAATGACGACCTATACAACTTGAGAGGAGTAGAGTTCAGTGCACTTCCCTCGGGACTCCACGCTGTTTCTTCAGATACAATCATGTTTGTGCACAAGAAGGGAAGCAGAAACAGCGAGGAACAGAATAATACTAGCAACTGTCTCTATGGAATATCCGTTTTTCATCAAAACAAGCTTGATGATCAGAAGAACAGCTCGTCGTTATCGGTGGATAGATCTCGCGTGAAGATGTATTCACTAGGCGTTCTAATTGACCCAACTCATCTCAGCTCATGGCAGAATGTGTCTACCAGCTCACCGTGGAAGCCCCGAGTGTATTCAGCTTGTTGGCAATACAACAGAGAGCTAAATCGTCTTTTGGACGGGTTTATGCTCTGTACTGACACCAATGCTGAAAATAAATACCTCTCAAAGCTTGATGCCTTCTTTGATCAGCACCGGTTTCGATTGGCTTATGAACCTGGTGCTGGTCTAGATATCGGTACTTCTAATACAAAGTCTGACGATTCTAATGCAACAATCCTTACAAGCCAGCCTGGGGCATCTTCACCAACCCTCTCAACAGATGAACTTACGTCTATTGATGTATCCATTGATGCATCCGAGTACAGCACGGAGAACCACTTGATATTTGGCTTGCGGACGATGTTTGAAGTTCTCGGCCCACTGGTATATGAAATTTGGAAGCTTTCCCTATTGCGAAAGCGAATTATCTTTTACGTGGTACCTGAAAAGGGTAGCGTTATCTCAGTTCAAGAAAGACAGGAAGCCGAGAAGCCATTGCTCAAGATTGAGGATATGTGCAAATTCATCTACAGCTTATCGTTGATATCGTCCATTTCGAAAAAGTTGAAACGAGTGCTGTTGAAATCGGAGGTGCAGAACCTGAATGACGTTGATTTCAACCCACCTTTGTATAATCTTTGCGTCAACGATATTGATTTTGTGAAGAATGTATCTGGTGGATTTCTAGCTTGTACAACAGATCAGATATTGCTTGAAAAGCACAATATCTATGACTACTGTGTGCGGATACCGTTTAATTTGGATCAGAGTGGTGAGAAGCCCACTATATTCAGTTCCGAAGATCCATCAAAAAGCCTGTATGCATCTCATCGTGACCTGGAGACGTTCTTGTTTGTGAAGCAATATATGAAAGCAAGCACAGTCTCAAGTGGGACCGAAATGGAAACATCCCGTGCTAGTTTTACGAGTATGTCAAGCTTGATCACACCGGTGGTCTCAGCTGTTGGCCAGCGACCAATGAATAAGGCTACAGATGCGGACTCTTACTACATGGAGTTGGCCGAGAGAATCTCGCTTCAAGAAATGGTTTGGCAGGGCATCTCATGGTGGGCTACAGCAGGGGAATCTTCTAAGGCCACCGACGAGAAGTTCAGTCTGGAAAACGCACTCTTTGAGGATCTAGAGAATGTGAATGGCATTCCCGATAATGTTGATAGTATAATCTCGCTGGTCGGATACTTTCAGCATAAAACGGATCGAATATTCACATCCTTGGTCGAAATCATGTTGAACGAGGACAGTGACGTTCACAACGAGCATGAAACTGAAGGCTCTAACAGTACCATATCAATTCATCCTCACGATATGTTTGAACTGGGGCTGGATCCTTACAGCTCTACTGATTGTGGGCTTTTACAGGAGTTGGTGCATGTTTGGTGGGGAAGGGATGCTAAAGTGAGTGGGGTGTGTTCACAGTTGTGTTGCTTTTAGGGGAGGCATGATGAAGACGGAGATAAGCTAGATGAAGATGGAGATAAGCTAGATGAATGATGAACTATATGAGCAAAGGAATAACTTGATTTGTGCTTTAATCCAACTTATTGATAAAGCAGTGATAAATCACATTTACTACTACAGGGATGTTCACTTTTATACGGTGACACTAATCGGGTGCTCAAAAATAGCATTACTGGGTGTTCAAAAATAAGACCAGATGTAAATAAAAGCTTGAAAGACGAAAGCATATGTACTATTGGCAAGGGAATATATAAATATTGTGAAATTATTGGTAGGACGGGAGAAAAGTACCCATAAGCTGGTGTAGCCCAGTGGCAATTTACTTCCGGCCCATTGCCTTGTCCCATATAGGCTTCCCCTGGTAAGTCCACCAGTGGTTCACGCGGTCCAGAGCATTTGTCGGGTTATCCAAGGCCGGCCGAACGTCCAACACAAACGTGGGCATCCCCGTGGACTCATCGTCGGGCCCCGCATAATAGTCTATGACGTAGCGGACTTTTCTCCAGCCGCCTTTCCCGTCGCCTCGCATTACCGTCCAGTCGTGCCGGTCAAATGGAGGGGTGGCATTAAACCTGTTGGGGAAATACTTCCCCAGAGTGGTGAATATCTTCGCACGTGGCGACATCTTATCTGGGATACCCGTGAAACGCTCAAGCCGGGGCTCCACTTTGGAGGCCTTCGTGTGGCGATCCTCCCACTCTAGGATTTCTCCCCAGGCACCCTCGTTGAGAAAATTGTGGATGCTCACCATGCTTTCCACGGCGTCCTCAGGGACATTTCCCTTTCCCTTCCTTATCATTGCGTTGAACATTTGCTGGGGTGAAGGATATTCCCACACGCCTTCTTTGCCATCGGTACCTTTTGGGATGGTCGACATTGTTTTCTGCGTGGGGAGCTCGATTTTTTGGCCCGGTAGCTTTTCTGAGCTCAACGCTATCGGCATGTTGTTGAGCGGGTTTATCCCTTCGCTATCACATCCTTCTTTGGACAACTTCTTCCCCATCACAGGGCACCCTGCAAGCGACTCGGGACTAAAACTGGCCTGGAAAGTATTAGTAAGGTATTCAGAGGCGAAATGCTCGGTAGACCAATCGTGTTCTCTGTGAAAATGGCTGCGTGTATATGGCCCACGCTTAATAACTGCTATCTGATCTGACATCACTTCAAATCAGGGTAGCCTTATGTATTTCGGACCTCTCGTATTTTGCATTTCAAGAGCCGGCTTCCACTAAACAGGCCATTGTACACTTTCTGTTGCACTTTTTGTTGCTCTTCACAGATCCACCTTCCTTCCTTAATGCTGTCTTCTACTTACTCTTTCCGAATGTGCAACGGGGCATAAGTTTGTGCTTTCCTCTTTATGTCTGCACCCACGACACTCTACCTTCTTATCAGGCGTTGAATCCGCCCAAAACAAGCCCATTTCTGGTAAATCTTTGCTATATTGTGTTGTTTCTAGCTGATATTTTACCAAAAGCAAAGGAGCAAGTCAGTATTGTGTTGAGTGCAAGTGAAGTGAGCTCAGATTGTGAGGAATTTCGTTGCCTTTTTTTTTTTTTTCTTCATTTCTCTTGCACCCCGCGTCCTCTTGGTATCATCCCGCGTGGAGAATCTTGACTGTGAAACTGGATTATGTAATACAACAGACCCTTACTTTGACTCATCATGGTTCAGAAAGTATCAAGTGCTTGTGTTTTCGCCTATAAGATATCAATAGATTCTCCGTTTACCGTTTACCGGCTCTTCAATGTGGCTCTGCTGTTGTTTCACATGCTTGTTAAAGCAAGGGCCTTATGTTACTAGGAAACCAAAATATTTGAATTCAAAGGGGGAATTAATTCTCTGACAAGTCAGATCTGTGTTCTAAACTTGTCTTTCGGGTTGTGAGAATGTTCAATTTGTCTGGGTAGTATTTCTTGACAAGAGGTACAAATATGGGGTGAAGGGCAACGGTTTAGGAAGGGTCAGCATAGAAAGAGCCGTAAATCAAAAGCTTTTAATTCGCATTCAAAGGTGCAAAAGACTAGAATGTTACATCCAGCATGTAACTTTCCTGTTTAAAGGAGGATAGTTGGCTTTTGGATTAGTCGGTAATCAGGCAGGCAATGTTACGTGATATCTAGCTATGGCATTATTCATAATTTGGATACAAATCTTGCTATGGTATTACCCATAATGTGGATACATTGTCATAGTTATGATTGGTATAGAGGTTTAGAAAGAGAGAAGAAATATCGTATATCCACACCAATATCGTATATTTCAGGAGAAAAAAAGTTTTCAAATCCCAGAAATTTCGCTTTTTTCGTTTCTTAAAAAGGGAAGTGGTGGACATATTTCTTCTTCACTTCTGAATATCACTTTTTTCTTTTCTTTGAAGCTCCAATCAAGCTCAGTGAATCCTATCAATCGATTTCAAGGCTATTTACAGTTCTTGCAATTTGAAGGTACTCAGCGTTTTTCACAGCTCTTGCGAATATGTCAGAAATTGGAGATGCCAAAGAGGCACTTCTTGCCCGTCATAAAAAGGAGCAGCGCGATCTCGTAGCAAGAACCACGGGAATGAGAAAGCAAGCGTCGAAAAAAACACGGAAGAGAGTCCGCAAGCAGATTGAAGAGTTGGAGGCGGCATTGAAGGAGAAACAGGCAAAGGAACTAGAGGATTTTGAGGTGGAACACGGGGATGCTGATAAGAAGGAAGAGAGAGTGCGTGAGGCAACGAATAGTGAGAACATCACACCAGAAATGTTGCTAGCACAGTTGGAAATAGAGGAGAAGGAAAAGCGGGAAGAAATAGCGAAGGAGGAGGCGGCGAAGGGGCAGAAACAAGAGCAGCAAAAGGCACCACACAAGCACAGGAACAGGCAAAGGGAGAGGCTTGAGAGGAGGAAGGCAGAGATGAAGAAGCAAGAGGAGCAGGCACGGAAGGAGGCTGCAAACATGCCAAGCCCAAAGGAGATTGAGGAGCAGGCGATCAAGAAGCTTTGTAAGGAGGAGGGCCTTGCTCCATACGAAATCACTCCGGATGGGCACTGCTTATTTGCATCTATCGCTGACCAGCTAAAGACCCGTCAGGAGATCGAAATGAGCGTGAAGGAGTTGCGTGCGAAGGCAGCAACGTATATAAAGGCGAACGAGGAGATGTTCCAGCCGTTTTTGTTTGACCAGAACACGAACAGTATGCAGAATGTGGAGGAGTACGCAAACAAAGTGGAGAATACAGCTTTATGGGGTGGGGATATCGAGATTTTGGCTCTTTCGAAGATCTTCGACAGCCCCGTGAGAGTTCTGATGGCCGGCCGGAAGTCTATGGTTGTGAACGAGGAGGGTCAACAGCCCGAGTTGAAGATTGTGTACTATCAGCACAAGCTTGGCTTGGGTGAGCATTACAACTCTTTGCATGACGCAGGTTCTGAGGAGAAGGAGGAAAAGTGGGCCGAGTAAAAAGGTGAGGGGCATAAGATTGCATGGACCTGGCCTGAATGAACGCTAATTGAATTATCAAAAGATGATTTGTCACGCTTATCGCATCGATAGAATACACTTAATTTTTAGTTACTTAATTCTGTCTTAAATTGCATGTATTTAATCTTTCAATTATTTTAATTGTATGTATAATCTCTTAATATACCTATACTTAACTGCTTAATTACTCAACGCTTTGCTAGTACTTTATCACCTGAATGCCGTATCATCAGATTGGACTAAGTATTCATCTTTCGAGATGAAGATGGTACAAACGTTTACATCAGTTTTGGGGATTTTGGTTTTAACCAAACCTCAAAAAGCACAACCGGGGTACTTTTATACAAATACAGCCGATTACATTATAAATGTATTGTTGTTAAAGTTATAAATCCGATGATGATACCAACGATAGAGATTATTAGTAGTAACTAAGATAATCAGCAGTATCTGAGATAATCAGCAGTATCTAAATCTTAGCAGTATCTAAGATAATTAGCAGTATCTAAGATTGTTAGCAGTATCTAAGATTGATAGCAGCATTTATAATTTCTGACGGTATCTATGTGTTTTCAAAGCTAAAGAGAGCAATACAAAGAAAACTAAAAGAAGAAGATGTAAGTGGCTAAGATTAAAAAGGATGAGGATAATCCTATTGAGTGAAACTTGTGGGGTGCAAAGCAAGGCAGTGAAATATCTTACCGAATGGAGCCACTAACCTAGGGTTTCGGGTGCAAAGCAAGGCAGTGTAATATATTACCGAATGGAGCCACTAACCTAGGGTAGATTTCCCTACTTTTTAAACATTTACACTTCTAAATGATATCTGTAATTCTTTATCGTGATGAAAAGAATCGATACTGCCTCATTACTTTCTTACATAGATACATATACACCTTTTTCACGTTGCTTACCTAATTACAAGCCGCTATCCTTGATATATACAATACAAGCCCACGCTATTCCACGTCCCCCGGGGTTTATTTCTTCTTTTGGGCGGCAGAATGAAATGTAAGAATGTCGCTATCCTGGACAACGTAATTTTTCCCCACGCGGTGAATTTTCCCCTTTGCGCGGAGTGTTTTTTCCTCGAAAGGTGGATGTAGCTCAGCCACATCGTCATATTTAATCAGCTCTGCATTGATGAAAGTCTTTTCGAAATCGGTATGTATTACACCTGCGGCTTGCGGGCACAGGGTGCGCTCGCGCACGGTCCACTGCCTGCACTCTATTGGCCCGCAGGTGAAATAGCTGATCAAATTGAGCGCCTGGCGCATCTGCTGGATGATGCGCGGGAGCGCCGAGGTCTGGGCGCCGACGGCTCCATCCTTGTCTGCAAGCTCCCACTCATACTGTGCCGAAAATGGAATGATTGGAGATCCCGGTGCGAACTCGTCTACCCAATCTTGGATTCCTTTAATTTCTGCTTTATCGCCGCTTAAATACTCATCCTTGCCCATGTTGGCAAGGAAAACCGACGGCTTGGTGCTCAAGAAGTGATGGCGATTCAACACGTGCACTTCGTCGTCGGTCCAGTCCGTTTTATTGATGATTCTCTGCCCACCCATCAAAATGTCGTATGCTTTCTCTAGAGTTTCCTTTTCACCTTCCATTTCCACGTATTCCTGCCCGTTCTTGCGGCTCCGGCTCTTCATCTGCTTCGCAAGCTTCTCTTGGATGTTCTCAATGAACTCCATGTCCTTCAACAGAAGCTCATCCTGGACAATTGTAAGGTCTCGCACTGCATCCACATTTCCCTCTATATGTGTCACTTCTGGGTCCTTGAACGTCCTCACCACCTGGAAGATGCCATCCACAGCACGAATGTCGGCCAAGAAAGCATTCCCAAGCCCCTTGTTGTCAGACGCACCCCGTACAAGCCCGGCAATGTCGAATATCTTTAGAATGGACGGAACTTTCCGTTCCGACTGGTACAACTTTTGGAGATGATCGAGCCGCTTATTGGGAACCAGGACCCGCGCTTCTTCCGGCTTGATCGTGGCGAATGGATAGTTGGCTGGGTTTCCGAGCTTGCTTCTCGTTATTGCCTGGAAAAAGGTCGATTTTCCAACATTTGCAAGGCCAACTATTCCGCTTGTTAGGTTATTTCCCGGCCTGCCAAAGAGCTTCCTAGATGTTACCGTAGCCAGACCCGCGGCTTTGGACGAATAATATCGAAGTGCCAGCATCGAGCTATTGTTAAATTTGTGTGGTGGAGCTGAAACACATGACATATCTATGGATCAAGATTATAAAGTGTGAATGAATATCACTTCTTCGAACAGCTTTTTTTTTTCGCGAAGAGCTAGCCAGCTTCTCGGCAACAAAAATATTCACATTTCTGGAGAATCCGAAAAGCGTCCGGAATAGGAAACAGTCCGAAACAGGAAGTATTTGCACCCCGCGTTTTGCCCAAAAGGGACGGGAAATTCGGGACTTGACCAGAGAGCGGGAAAATCAGAAAGCAGCAAGACTGTAGAACATCGCAATAAGCTACAGAAAATGAAATAAGAACGCAATTTAAGTATAAATTGGAGGCTGATACATAGCAGAAAGCATGAGTAATCACAAATAAAGAATATGCCAACATGAAAGAAAGGTGCCACATGAAGATGAACGTGAATGAGAAAGCTATAGAAAAAAGGTAAAGTAGAGTAAAGTAAAGTAAGTAACATGAGTCGTGACCGAAAAAGAACAGAGCAAATGCCTGGATGTCGGGAGGAGAGAGGTGAAAGACACCGGTGTGATTCCAGGCGGTCCAGGCACGAACTTAAGCATCTCACCCGTATGCCAGGCAAAGAAAACCAACAACTCTAGAAGTCTAATGAATGTAATAATAAGGGGTGGGGGCTGAGAGTATGAGAGAGGTGCTTGATAGCGGAGAAAGATATCAAACAGATGCTGAATATCAGGAAGCGTTTTGATATCAAGACACCTATCAAGACACCTATCAAGACACCTATCAAGACACCTATCAAGACACCTATCAAGACACCTATCAAAACACCTATCAAAACACCTCACAGCCTCCTCCGCTTCAAGCACCGGCCTTCGCTCTCCCCGTCCTCTTTCGCAGAAAGAGAAGACACGGAGACGGACCGCAGCGTGTGAGGGCAGGCCGCGGCCAGCAGAGGCGGCTGGCAGGCGTACGGAACGGGCAGATATGGCACGGGCAGGACGTGGGCGGGCGTGAAGGCCATCTGCGGGGTGCAGCTGTAGTTCTTGGCCGCGGAGAACGTGGTGGGCGTGGATCCCGGGGTCGGGATGGCCACAGAGTAGCGCTGGAGCAGGCAGGCC
>MDSB01000004.1:1090983-1103928 GCA_001754015.1 Brettanomyces anomalus
CCAGAAGCGCCGCGCACTGCGGCCGGCACAGATCGGCATACTCGCTGCCGCCGCCCACCAGTGCGCCGCATATGTACCTGAAAAGCTGCTCGGTCAGGGTCATTAACTCGTCCAAACTGGTGTAAGTCTGGTAAAACTCGCACGTTGTAAACTCCGGGTTGTGCGTCGCGTCGACGCCCTCATTGCGGTAAACCGCACCGATTTCGTATATCTTGTCAAAGCCGCCAATCACCAGCCGCTTGAGCCACAACTCCGGCGCAACCCGGAGGCTCAACTTCTCGAGTCTCGACTCGTTGTTTTTCTGCCTTAAATGGACCGAACTTGTGACAAACGGGGTTGCATTTGCACCCGAATTACCCGCTCCAATTACTGGAGTACTGACCTCGATGAAGCTGCGCTCGTCCAAGAAGCGCCGGAGCGCAGAGACGATTGCGGCACGCGCAAGGATGACGCGCCTGGCGCGCGCGTTCACCAAGTAATCGACGACCCTGTTGCGGTTGATAAGCGCCGTGTCCGTGAGCTTTGGCGGGAGCGGATGGAGCGCCGGCGCAACCAGCCGGATGGGCTTTGTCAAGCGCAACGAGAGCTCGCCGACCCTGGTGGCCGCGGGATTCCCGATGCACACGCACTGGTCGCCAGGACGTAACTGCGCATGCTGGCGCACAAACTCCTCCTTGTCCAGCGCCATCGCCTTGTGATGCGCCATGAGCTGCACCTTCGCGTAATCCTGCACGATGTCTAGAAAGTAGCTCCCCCTTCCCGCCTTCCGGATGCTTTTAATCTTTCCACCCATGATGTACGTTTTGTCGTCAATTCTCCGCACGTCCGGGTGCTCTTTGAAGAAGGGCGCGTACCGCTTTCGGAACTCTGGCACTCGGATCGTACGCACGTCATCCTCTCCCTCTTGCAGTGCCCTCCTTACATCTCCGATGCATGGATAGTACTTCTTGTCCTGTTCCTCTGCATTCAACCCGCATATCTCCTTTTTACGGCCTGCAAAGTCTGCGTCGTCCTCGAAATCACTCCCATTCTCAGGCCCCGTGCTCTCAGCAGACATGTTTCTAAACGATATCAGCCCAAATACGGGAAACATCCCCCGTTTAGCTGTGTATTCAGCAGACATATTTCTGAACGATATCAGCCCGAATGCGGGAAACATCCCCCGTTTAGCTGTGTAAATTTGGTGAAAATGGGTGTCGCACTTTCAAGCATGCCGGAATCTGCACTTTCAAAGCAATCATTCCAGGCACCATTCTGGCACCATTGTGCAAATTCTGCCACAGCATGGTAAATACAGGCAAGTCTGTGCCGCTGTGCTCGCTGGTGAAATGGCAAATATGAAAGTTATGGATAAATTTATAGGGTCGTAGTAAGGTTTTGTGCATATTTTTGTGGAGTAAAAGAGAGGAAGTGAAAATTTAAGAAACCACAAAAATAGTGCTAACGAATCAACGCTGAACAAAATCCGGGGAAGCGTGTTCTGGTGCACTGGTGTCATGAACGGATGAGAAGTAGCTAGAAATGAAGTGAAAAGTAACTAGAGAAATGAAGTGAAAAATAACTAGAAAATCAAGGGAAAATTAAATAGCTAACAAAAAGATAAAATCAAAAAAAAAATACATAAAATAAATAAAAAAAAAAAATGAAGTCGGTGGGTTCAATCATGAGGGAACAACCATTTTTCCTTCCCAGGGAGAACCTCTTTTAGTTTCTTTGTTTTGTCCAGCTTGAACATACTAAAGGTGATTTTTCCCAGGGAGAACCGCTTTTAGTTTCTTTGCTTTGTCCAGCTTGAACATACTAAAGGTGGCATAAGTAAACAACATTTAACGTCCTAACAGCACGAACTGGGACGTATCGCATCGCTGCACACTACAGTACATTTATTTATAGAGATGAGGCAGGCCGTGCAATTGTTAGGTGGGTCTGGAAGTCGGGTTGGCAAAGCTGTGCTAGGAAGAGGGTATTTTTCGAGTGGTGCAGTTAGCAGGGGGGAAAAGAAGCCAGAGAAGGTGGAGCCAGAGGAGGTGAAGCCAGAGGAGGTGGAGCCAGAGATCGGAGATACAGGGAAGGTGGAGGAAGAAAAGTATGGGAAAACGAAGAAGATTGAAAGGAAAGAGGAAGTAAGGACGTCCAAAGACAACATCGCGGGATTGCTGGAGAGGCTACAAAGCAAGAAGAATATCCTCGAGGAGGTGAGTGGGATGACAATTCACGAGTTTGAGCAAGCGCTCAACGCTGCGCCGAAGCCCTCGCTCAACAGGGACGACGCGGTTCTGCGTAAGTTCCGGGAATTGCTCAAGACGTACATAAACAAGGACAGCTTGCGGCGGGAATTCAAGTCGTCGTCGTCGCTCTTGGCGCAGTTCCCGAACTTGGCGCCCACCGCAAAGACCGAGGCGTACTCTGCCGCGGAGTTGGCGATCCGCCAGCGCCACCATGCGGCCCTCATGGGCAACCTGGGTAGCACCGTGCGCAACGTGTACCGGCCCCATCAGTTGGTCAGCAATCCGCCCAAAGCCACGCGCGTTTCGCTCGAGAGGATGCTTGCCTGCGGAGTTCACTTGGGCCACTCGGTTGCACTCTGGAACCGCAAGACACAGCCCTTCTTGTACGGCCAGTATGACGGCATCCACATCATCGACTTGAACCAGACGCTTGCGCATTTGAGGCGTGCGGCTGCTGCGGTGCGCGGGGTTGCGGAGAACGGCGGGCTCATCTTGTTCCTCGGCTTGAAAGAGGGCCAGATGCGCGCTGTCAGAGAGGCGGCGCGCAGGTGCAACGGCTATTTTGTGATTCACAAGTGGACGCCCGGAACAATCACCAATGCGCTAGAGAACCCGAAGCCGCGCCACGAGGTCGACATGGCCGACGTCCCCACAAAGCGCCAGCTTACGGGTGATGAGAGCTCCGAAAATATAAAGCCGGACCTCATAGTGATGCTCAACCCGCTGGAGTCGCAGGTGGCCGTCAAGGAGGCCAACCAGGCGAGGATCCCGACGGTCGGAATTGTGGACACAAACTGCGATCCCGATATTGTGACGTATCCGATTCCTGCCAACGACGACTCGGTGCGCTCGACCAACTTGATCTGCGGCGTGTTGGGCCGCGCGGGGGAAGCCGGCTACAAGCGGCGGCTGAGCGCCGTGCATGCGTACAAGGGTGCGCTCGGTATCCCGCTTGAGGAGCCCGTGGACCGAGATGCTGCAGGGTCTGCGAACACGCAGCCGTCCCGCTGAGACGCGTAGAGGAGAAGGGACAGCTGGCTACAGCCATTTCTTTCTTTTTCTTGGCTCCTTTTTCTTGGCTCCTTTTTCTTGGCTCCTTTTTCTTGGCTCCTTTTTCTTGGCTCCTTTTTCTTGGCTCCTTTTTCTTGGCTCCTTTTTCTTGGCTCCTTTTTCTTGGCTCCTTTTTCTTGGCTCCTTTTTCTTGGCTCCTTTTTCTTGGCTCCTTTTTCTTGGCTCCTTTTTCTTGGCTCCTTTTTCTTGGCTCCTTTTTCTTGGCTCCTTTTTCTTGGCTCCTTTTTCTTGGCTCCTTTTTCTTGGCTCCTTTTTCTTGGCTCCTTTTTCTTGGCTCCTTTTTCTTGGCTCCTTTTTCTTGGCTCCTTTTTCTTGGCTCCTTTTTCTTGGCTCCTTTTTCTTGGCTCCTTTTTCTTGGCTCCTTTTTCTTGGCTCCTTTTTCTTGGCTCCTTTTTCTTGGCTCCTTTTTCTTGGCTCCTTTTTCTTGGCTCCTTTTTCTTGGCTCCTTTTTCTTGGCTCCTTTTTCTTGGCTCCTTTTTCTTGGCTCCTTTTTCTTGGCTCCTTTTTCTTGGCTCCTTTTTCTTGGCTCCTTTTTCTTGGCTCCTTTTTCTTGGCTCCTTTTTCTTGGCTCCTTTTTCTTGGCTCCTTTTTCTTGGCTCCTTTTTCTTTTTTCACCTGTTTTTTTATCCGCTGCAACTTTTCTGGCTCAACCATTTTACATGTACATAGATAGCAAGAGGAATAGAACGAAAAGAAATGAGATGGGAATGGAAACGAAAAGAAATGAAAAGAAATGAAAGGAAAGGAAAAGAAAAGAAATGAAATAGGAAATGGAAGTGAAAAGCAATGGGTAATAGAAGAGAGAAATAAGAAACGAAATGAGAACTGCAAACTGCCAATCCACCAACCACATTTGAAATATCGTGTGCCACAAACAGCAAAACCGCTACATAACCATGTTCTTCCACTTATTACTCAACTTCACTGCTTGCAACTCCTAAGACACCTTTGCACTCTATTTTTCTCTCGTCTGTGCTCCAACCTACCATTATTTCCCTGTTTCTGCAACCACTAGTACTCTAGAACTGTATATTCATCACGCTCAAGTCCTGTATATGTTTTATGTTTCTGTTTTATGGAATCTGACATACTCTCGTGTTACCTGTATACAGATTTTATGGTTAAGATATCTCTCTCACTAAAGACTATCACCCTGCTTGACCCAATATATGCTGTCTCTAATCTGTCTCCTTCTTATAATATTATCCAATACCACCCTCCCTTGTAGCAAACACCCCCAGCTGCAGCTAATATGATTTTCTCCCGAGTCAATACCTCAACAACTACACATGGTCCCTATGAAAAGTTTCCTGAAGTAGAATTGTAATACTATGCTTAATTCTTGATGTTATAAAATACCTAAATACGGTCCTAGGTAACTGGAGTATAATCCTAAATAAACTTAAATATAACTTCAAGTAAGCTTGAGTATAATTCTTAGTGAATTTGGAAATAATCCTAAATGAACTTGAATATAATCCTACACGAACCTGAATATAGTCATAAATGGAATCTATTCATTCTCTAAGATGTTATTTTGACCAGTTGAGGGATTCGAGTATTGAAAGCTTTAAAAGGTGACAGGACACAAGGCACGAAGTATGTATTGCATAAGGAACTAATCAAGCAGCTACAAACAACTACTTAACTTTTACCTCAAAAGGTTTTCTGGTCTAAGAACTATTCGTGGCATTTTAGAGTGTATAAAACAGCTCTATTATGTATATATATATAGGAGGTTGTTTCTGCTTGATCTTGAAAATGTTGCATAAGAAAGTGGCCACCCCAGGAGAGCAACCGTCAATTCCTGCAACAATATAGAAGGGTTTGTGAAAAATCCAACATTGAGTTCAAGGTTAGGGATCTAATTGTGACAACAGTATCTATTTCACCCTCTCCTGTAGTAGCCTGCCAAAGTTCAGAGTTTTTTGTATGCCTAACGGTTGAATATGGTAGATTGGAGAGACCAAAGAGAGATGTTATGGGTGAAGTTGTAACTCTCCAAAATGGCTCTCTTTCTAGGGTGAACAGGCTAATGATGAAAACTTTGGGACTGTGGACAGCACTTTCCTGCTACCATGCATTATTGAAACCTGATGTATCTTCAGGGTAAGGTGCAGAAAAGGTAGTTGTATGGTTACCAAACTGTACCCGGGTGATATTTTATAGTTTCAACCTTAGCAAGAAACAGATGTAGCTAAAGGTCAGAAAAGAGTGATGAGTCTTATCTTTGGAGAAATAAAGGGTGACAATCAACTGGTAACTGGTTATATACAGTGTAGCTATGTAATCTTCTACAACGTGGCAATATACACAGTGCAAATATGAGGATATATATATATATATATATATAACTTGTAAGGAAGCATAGTATGCTATTCAGAGAGAGATAATCAGGAAATTACCATTCAAGTGGCATTGACGCTGGATCCTTTCGATAATTTTTAACTACTTTAGTATGAGTGTAGAGTATTAAAGGCTGAGGAATGAAAAGCCATTGAGCAAAAGACAAGGAAAATGCAGAAAGGAAAAGATATCAAGTGCATTAAAGATACCGAGTAAAAGTGATTAAAGAGACCACGAAAAGAAAATGCCCAAGCTCTAGACTTCCCCTTCCCAAGTCCTATACAGTAAGCGGTTGATACAACTCAAATATACTACAAAAAATGTTATCAGATGTGCAAGGTGGATTATTAGTCATTAGGATAATTAATTAGTTGATGGTAACAAAAAAGGAAGAGCTAGGATAGCAACAACAAAGCAGCTAGCTAGCATTCATAGGACTCACTCGTCCTTCTTCTGGAAGAGCTTGACTTCGGCCTCATCACGTGCATCCTCTTTGTCCTCGTCCTCCTCGGTGTACTCGTCATCAGACCGGTCATCCTTGACTACGTCGAAAAACACGTATCTAAACAGAATACGCAAGATCAGGAAGAACCAGTAGATGTTGACAAGCTGAAGAGCGAAGATGAGGGTGAAGACTATGGGCTGCGAGATCCAGCACTTGTACTGCTGGTCTGCAAAGCTCAACTCGTAGGGACCGACGGTTTTGAACTGCGTGAGCACAGACCACAAGATCTTGAAGTTCAAGTAGTGACGGGTGTAGGTCCAGACGACAATGAAGGTGAGGAAGAAGGGGATGACCAGGGGCGAGTCGAGGTAGTTCAAGGTCTTGGAGAAGGCCAAGAAGAAGTCGGAAACATCCATGGTGATGTAGACTGCAAGGCCGATCCACGTGAAATGGAACCGATAGGACAAACTGATCAAAAGCATCGTCACGATGTGGTGGAAGATCAACTCCTTGAAGTCCTTGCGGGGCTTCTCCAAACGAAGCATCAACACCACCGACTGCTGGGACCAGAAGCCCGCCTGGAAGAGGTAGTAGAACTTGAAGAGCCAGAAATGGGATTTGTGCGGATAGTTCACGTAGAACTGCCGGGTGTCAAAGAACCACATCGGCGTCTTCGACATGATGTAGAGCCCCAACGGACTCGTAATCCCGTAGTACACGATCGAGTACGCCTGCTCCATGAATCTCTGCTTCTTGCCGCGTTTTTTCAACCCAAATGACTCTGCGAGCGGTTTGAGCACAACCTGCATCACGAACTCCCGGAAAAATGTGCAGAAGATCATCATGTGTCCCACGAACACCAAGTCCTTCCAGCCCTTGCCGTACATCCTTGGCTCTGTGCCCGGAACCTCGTACGAGAGGTTGAAGAACGGATAGAGCGGGTTGCTCTCAGTGTAGTTGTTGGAGAGCATGTATATCAACCTCAACGCTCCCAAAATGAGGATCGGAGGGAGCCACGTGTGCCGCACGCTCAGAATACGCAGCGATACCCACAGCTTCGAGAGCACATCGCGGTCCGTGGCCTTCTTTGAGGTCGCCCTGTTGAGATCTTGTGCTTGCTCATCAATGGTCTTTCTTGATGGAATTGAGTGAAGGGCCCGGACAGACGTGTCTCCCAACTCAAATTTGCCCACCGACGAGTGTCTCCGCCTGCCCGTCAACGGTGCAGCGAGGTGGTAATGTGAGCTTGTTGTTCCTGTAGATGGGAACTTTGTGTTGGCCATTCTTTTTGCTTTATCTTGTGCTATCTTGAGAGATGAGCTTACTTTCTTTGTTTTGTTTTCTCTTTTACCTCCTTGCCGTGTTCTCGATGCGAGTCTTCTGCTTGTCTATATGTCAATCTCGACTCTACTTCCGCTTATGTACCTTCTTTTGCGGCTTTGTCTGCTGTATCAGTAATCTTGTGACTTCAAACGTATCAAGCCAAAAACAACGCAAATTCACTCGGAAAATCGCGGAACAGCGCTAATACTTGAAAATATCGTACAAACGAAGTGAAAAGACTAATCTAACTTACTTGAGAGTCTCACACAATGTTGCTATACCACGTAAATGAGCAAAAACCTTGATGTTACTGAAGGTATTGATTGTATCGGGGGCAGGCCCAGTGATCAAAGCGCAAGTTCTGCAGTTTAAGCATATATATAGGTAAAAAAAAAAATTATAACAATAAAAAGAAAAGACGCACCACCGCACTCTGAACAAAAAAGAATCGAGCAGAGAGTCGCGAATTTGCCTGTCGGCCAATGCGCAGCAACCGGAAAGGGAAACAAGGAAGCTATGAGGAAATGGAATAGCCGAAAAGAAAAATCTTTGAGAGGGATATATACGCCTGTCTGCCAGGCTTTCTTGCTCGTTATTTCCGAAATCTGGCCCAAAACTCCCGGACAAAAGATCTAATTGTGGGGGGTATTGTGCATACACCTGTGGGACAGATCAGCTGTAGGGTGCGGTGAGCTACCGGGGGGTTAGAGCAGGTAGCGCCGGCCTGCGCGGGTCTTCTGCTGCATCAGACCCTGGGAACCAGGTGGTGCGCACCCCCTCCCAGTTCCTTGCGCAAACTGCCGGCTCTCGTTTCATGATAGCAGATATAATTTGATTGGTGACCCTTTCTGTTCTCTTAGATCCGAGCACTCCCGAACAAGCATCCTTCCGTGTTTAAGAGTAAGATGTAGATTTTAAAGACCTGCTACCAAAGATGGAAATACAAAATCCCGACCTCCTGAATATCCATTTATCCTAATTGGGTAATCTGCGATTTTTGGCTTCCGTGCGGGTGATAAATGGAATCGAGCGGAGAAAATTCAGCAAAAAGTAAATAAAGAGAAGAGACAAAAAGAAAAAAAAAAGCTGTGCTTAGAAATCATCCTCGGCTTTAATCAGCAGGGGCCCCAATTTTGCTTTGCGTAAAAAAAAGCCTCTCTTTCCCAACATACGTGGATGACCTTTTTCATCCTTGCTAAAGCATATTTTTGTTTCTTTTGCCTACTTCTCTTTCCTTATCAGCCTACATTGCTTTTCCTCTTCCTCATTCCCCCCGAGCATGCCTATCATAGCGTTATACCAAATCGACAGAACTGCCAATTATGTGGAAACGGGCATCTCCAAACTTTCCTTCGTTTCTTTTCTTCCCTTGTCTTTCTTTTTCATCTTTTCTTCTTCTTCTACTCCGTATTCGTCCATCGATCGCTTTTGTTTAATACCTTGTTTCTTTTGCTTAACACCTTGTTTCCTTATAACCGCCTGCCTAACGCGAGCTTCTCACTCCCTTTTCTTTTGATGCTCGATCTTTTCTTTTACTACTCAACCTTTTCTTTTTATCCAAACGTCTTTTCTCTACGACCAATTACGCTGCACAACATTTATAACATTCATTTATGACCTTAAAATCTTTTCCTTTATTTTATTATCAACATTCCTACTTCTACTTTAATCATCTCAATCCGCGAATCTCCAGCTCAGACCGCATCCCTGCACCAGCCATCGACTTCGCCGTCCTTCCACGGAGTTTAGCGTGTCTATATCTCGTGCGCATCCTTGCACCCATTATATGATACTCTCCATCTCTCTTGCGTAGCCCAAAGCGTTTTTGATGATCAGTTTCTCGTCAGTAATTTCCTCCTCGAGCACTTTCTGCTTCTGGGCAAAGTACACGGTGCCATTCTGAAGCGTCCATCCAAACTCGGCGATGAAACTGTTGGCCTCATCGCTGGATTTGAGGAAAAGAAGCATCTTCAAGTTTTCAAGAGGAAGGCTTTTGTAGGCGGACTGAAGACTTTCGGCAATATTCAACTGGATGGAGCTCAAAAGATTTGACTCGAAGAGATTGAACTCCTTGCATGGGAACTTGTGCTTCGAGGAAAGCGCATCGTAAACCTTGTTGAAGTCTCCATCGATGATCCACTTCTCAAATTTGATCGGCACTTGTAAGAACTCGTCTTTCTCCATCTCATCCACCGATTGGCCAAAGTTCTGGAACTTTTCGAGCTCCACGTGGAAAGATGCAAGCCCGTCCTGCGTCAACAAAAGCAAGAGGTAAAGGCTGAGGAGCTTGTTTCTATTGGCCGATGTAGGAATGACCTCCTCTGGCAAATTGTAGAACGGCTTGAGTAGAGTTATGTAATTGGAGAACTCTGCTGCGTTTTCCGTGTTTATCGAGGCCAAAGCGCCGATCTCTAGGATCGACCTTGTGATTACCATGTCGTTCGGGTTGATCCGTGAATCTATGGTCGGCACCAAGAGCCCATTTTTGACTAGTTCCACTCGAATTGGTGTGAGCAGTTTCATACAAGTTTGGTACTCGTTTTGCTTGAAGTGCGACGTTAGTTCGGTGGTGAGTTCCTCTAGCGACATTCTGGCTGTGTTTGGCTTTGGTTCTGTGCCTTTTCTGTGTGTGTTAACTTGTTTTTGCCACTTGTATCTGGGGATTTTGTCCATGAAGAAAGAAGATGTTTCTGGCAAGATACCAGCTTTTTTTGCCTCTCACAAGAACGAGAAAAAATATAAAAAAGAAAAAATATAAAAAAAGAAAAAAAGAATAAAAGAAAAAAAAAGGCAAGAACCAGCGTGGCCAACTTCGACCAGGCAGATGTAGTCGATCGACGTGTTGAATAGTGTCGACGCGCCTATCGACGTTCTTAGCGTTTCTCACATCTACAATGTCTCCAATTTACAATAGAGTGCGTACAATAGTCTCCTTCCTCCTTCCCCAAATAGAGGTGTCCCTTCTATTGTGCTAACCCCACACGCAATTGCACGTGCCTCAAAAAAAATCAGAAGAATTTCAGGAGTTAACTCCGACGAGGGGGATGTCGGGGCTGAAATTCGCATGACCCTGCGCTGCTTGAAATGATAAGCGCACGCTGCGGCGGCCGCACCTATGTATGCCTTGCGCTTTTACAACTGCCTGACCTTGCTCCCAACCCCTTGACAGCGATCTCGTGCTTTTCCAGGTTGCCAAGAAGGCCAAGCGCTAGCGCTATCCGCATTTCTGGCGGCCTTTTTTTTTCCTTTCACGGTCGCGTGCTAAATGTGGGTCTCCTTTGGATCCTTTGAGTGCTGAAACGTCTCTTCTGCTCTCTCACGCTCACTACGCTCACTAGGCTCCATTGCCAGTAGAAGACCCGATTGACAGTGTCGCATACTGCACAAGGTGGAACTGTTAGGCGATGCTGGCATTTCGAGGCCCGCTGGCTGTTCGGCGCACCCGCGCCAGGACCAGTGCGCACAATTGCGCTCCAGCGCACTCGCTGCCCCCGGCGCCAGTTTCTCCCCTCTCCTTTTCTCCACCCCTCACTATGTGCCTCAGTTCGGCAAACTTGCTGATTCCATTGTTCTCCTTCTTGCTCTGTTGTCCTCGTCTCTCCTTGTTTATCTCCGCCCCCACTAACCGGCATGCTCTTTCTCTGGTTGTCCAGTTCTATCCTGTCTTTTAGCTGTTCTTACCCAGCTGATCCCGGTACTTTTCATTTTCGGTATTTTGTTATTCCCTCCTGCTTTAGTCATCATTTTTTTTTATCTACCAAATGTTCGGCATCTACATTTTCTGTGATTCCCCCAAATCTTAGCTTTATTCTGCTTTATCTTGCTTTATCCCCCCTTATTTGTTTTGCTTAGCATATTATTTGTTTTTCTATTTGTTTCTTTAGCATATTATTTGACTTTCTATCTTTGTTCAGAGTATTTATTATTCCTTTTTTTTATTATCCCGTTTTTTGTATTCATCATATATTTATTATGTTGTTTCTACTTTACTATTATTATTCTGCTTGTCAATCACCGTACTTAATTTATTATGCCTGTTCGATTTCAATTTCAGTGCTGATTTCATTTTCTTTTTCATCGGGAGATATTTTTTGTTCTGTCCAGTCGTCCTCCGTCTTTCTCAAATTATTTATTATTATCTTTTTCATAATCATACATTCATACATACATACATACATTCATACATCAGAAACCACCCCTTCTGACCTTTCTGACCTTTTCCTGTTTCACATCTTCTTATCCTTTCTTCCACTTCCTCCATCCCCATCAACGAAACAGCTTCAAGTCTAAGAAATAAACGAACTAGATTTAATGCCCAACGGTCCATGAACAGTGCGAGTATATAATAGCACATACAAAGATATTGGACATACAAAGATATTGGACATACAAAGATATTGGCACAAACAAGCTTATTGCACAAAATCATTAGCACAAATATACTGGCACATTCTTCTACTCGTGTCTGTATCCATTCTTATCCCATCCAGCTATTCAGACGCCAGACATTTACACCTGAACCTGTTCGCTCACATCTTTATACGCAGCAATGCCCTACTTCAACTGGCGAAAAACACCTGCAAGCCCTCAGAAGGTGTCGTCTGCACCCCCAGAATCGCAGACCCACGGCCAGGAGTCCCTAGATGTGGCCCTTTCATCTAGCAAGAGCCGAGGTCACACGCGGTCGTGCTCTGACGAGGATGTATCGCACACGCACAGCCCGTCGCGGATGCTCTCCATGTTCCACTTCAACATGCACAAGTCTGGCCGCGGTGTTGCCAGCAACAAGAGGTCTGCTTCTCAATTGCACCAGTCCGACGAGGCTGGGGGGCCCCTCGACACGTCGGCCTGCGTCGCCGACCCGGCTCCGCTCTCTGTGTCGCCCAGCAGGCTGCAAAGGAGTGAATGCTGTGGGGATTCGGGGCAGGCTGCTGCCAAGAGCTCTGGAAACCCGGCTTCCGCAAAGGAGGAGACCGCGGATGGTGGCCATTCTGACTCAGAGAGCACGTCTGCCAGCTCAGAGGAGACCAGCAAAGCTCAGGATCCACAACTGGGTGCACGGGATGTGCAGCAGGACGACCCGTTGGCGGACCAGCTGGCAGTCCCACCTGCAACGAGTCGCCACGAGAACGACACTCAGCGTCATTCCTCACGCAAGCACCGCTGGAAGTACCACAACAAGCAGGAAACCAGGGGAGGCGGGTATTTCGACTTCCAGCCTCAGCAACGCGACATGTGGTTGCAGAGAGATGTGGCCAGCCCTGTGAACAGGCGGCTCTCCAACAGCTGGTCGCCTAACAAGCCGTCGGCCGTTCATATGCGGGCGGGTGGTGCACAGTTACGGCGGTCGTCCGCGTTCGAGCCCACGCACTCGTCGCTTGTCAGCATCCCGGCTCCATCGCGGCGGAGCCAGTGCGGCGGGCCAGCCTGTGGGCCTCTCCCACGGTCGGCATCCTCGGGAAGATCCATCTACTGCCGTGGCTTCCCGCCGGCCACCCAGAGGAGATCCTCCTCGTTGCAGATCCAGGCACC
>MDSB01000004.1:1103938-1190619 GCA_001754015.1 Brettanomyces anomalus
CCTTCATGCACTCTGTTGGCCACCGTCGGGGCACCCAGTCCTCCACCGGGACCGTTGGCACCGCCGACACCGCGGAGACGGCTGGAACGGCCGGCCCCATAGATGCCACAGGGCAGGTCACGTCCTCACGGCCTGGCGTGGTCGGCTCGGCCAGCTCTAAGCTCTCCAGTGAGTCCTTTTCGAAAGCGATCGACTCCGGCCGCAAGAGCATAAGCTTCTACTCCTATTCGGACCTTGTCAACTTCGAGAAGAGCTCAAAGCTCTCGCGTGACCTCGTGATGTCCCCTGCAACGGCTCGCTCGTCGTCCGTTTCCACCGGCGGTGTCTCTGATACAGGCTTAGCGGTCAATACAGGCTCTCCAGCCCACGCTGGCATCCACGCGAGCGGGGCCAGCCGATCTCCCGATGGCAAAACCCACGCCGTCGGCTTTGTGGGCACCATGTCCAGCTCTGTGAGTGCGGCTTCTCCACCGTCAACCACGGACGATAACTGCGACTTGTTCTCGATGTCGTCGGAACCAGAGGACAACGTGAACTCGATCTCATCCAATGGAAATGAGGCCGTAGACATCGTCTCCGACTGGGTCCCGTGCACCAAG
This sequence comes from Brettanomyces anomalus, assembly GCA_001754015.1. NCBI lineage: Eukaryota > Fungi > Ascomycota > Pichiomycetes > Pichiales > Pichiaceae > Brettanomyces > Brettanomyces anomalus. Next base: position 1,104,538 of record MDSB01000004.1, read on the forward strand.
TCGTCCAGGGAGCAGGCGCCTACAATTGGCACTCCTTTGGAGGTCTGTTTCTCGCGTGGCGCGAACTTTGAAGGCGGAGGACTCGACGCAGTTCTCTCTGGTGACCAGGATGAGTCTAATCTTGCGAGCCAGACCAATCGGGAAAGTGGCAAGGCCGTCAATGTTTGCTCCGCGAAAGATTTGCTACAGCTGCGCTCAAGGGAGTTGCACAATAGCTTTGGTGCCAATTGATCTGCATACTGCTTTTTTACTTGTCTTCCCATGGTTTTGATTCTTTTTTCTCACTTTCTTGCGCTTTGTTATTCTTTTCTTACTTCTTCTTATTCCGTCTTTTTTCTGCTTCCTTTGTTGTACCCCAATTTTGGATTACGTTCGCTAGGTTACGTGTATGTATTCCACTTTCAGACACTCATACCACCCCTTTTTCGTTGTTTCTCTCTTTGCTCTATTTATTCTTCCTTTTGCTGTACTAATTTCATTTTTTACTGCTTTTAATAGCGTGTGGTAGTATGCGACGTGTTTCCGGTACACTTTATTTTGTAATATTGAAAATACCTTGTATTCATTTCTAAGTATTTTAACTATGGATTGTGGAGGTAGATCCATTATTCACAAACATGGATGCACAGTTTATGAAGCAAACTTGAAATTAGACCTCATCGATATTGATCAAAAGTTTACACATTGTCGAAACTTACACAACGGTATATTAGGTACACTTTATTTTGTAATATTGAAAATACCTTGTATTCATTTCTATGTATTTTAACTATGGATTGTGGAGATAGATCCATTATTCACAAGCATGGATGCACAGTTTATGAAGCAAACTTGAAATTTGACCTCATCGATATCGATCAAAAGTGCACACAATGTCGAAACTTACACAACAGTATATTCTGAGGATGTTTTTGTTGACATTGACATCACAACAGATGATGGAATATTTGACCTCGTATACATTCATTGGCACTAATTGAATTACTGGGTGAGCTACCAGAAGCAAAGTCTAGCAACTTCCCATGATCTTTCATCTATCTGAATACTCATCTGATCAGTCTTTTTGCCTGAACATACGCTTCAAAATTGCAAATAACTAGGAGCTATAACGGTAATGATAAATCAAGATGAAATTAATTCATTCACACTGACTTTATAAAGAATTACCTGGCTAGGCAATGAACTTTCTAACTCATTTTCACTGGCATGCATTGTGAATATCTTTGTTTAATCGAATTACCAGAGAAGAAAGTTGAAAGTTGTCAATGGTTACTCTCGAAGATGTGTGACAATAACTAGCATATAGCTTGAAAAAAGAAAACTCTAACTCGAGGTAAAGAAATTTGCAACCCAACGAATAATTGCATAATACTCTAAGACAAAGGAGACTGTCAATGATGCTAATAGCTTATATTTGATTATGTGAAGTCTGTTATCACACGTGAAGCTAAAAATGAATAGGCAAAGTGCTGTCGTACCACATATACGTCTAATCCGAAAAGAGCCAACTTCATAAACATGAAGTAAGAAGGAAAGGAAAGAAACTGCATCATGGTGTATCTAAAAGTGCTCGAATAATAGAAATTTCTCTAAAAGCAATAATGATCCTGTAATGTACTCATTAAACGTCTGATAACTAATGGTCTGTAATAAGATAAAGATAAGGCAGTAAGTTGAGGTGATTGCTTTAAGTTTTCGCTGTCTATCTTTAAGCAACATGTACGGCCAAAGGTAGGCGAGGGGCAGCTTTTGTCCAGTTTTCTGAGTGTTTACACTGTTCTGCATGACCTCAAGGTTCTAGGAACTTGTAGTATGTATATATTTAGCTGGTTAAATATATGAGGACGTTGGTTTGACCGTGTAGCATGTGTATCCATCTTTCCAGTACTGTTAAAAATTTGAAATATTTAAGAGTGGATGCAAGGTAAGTGTTTCTTTGAGTAAAGAGCAATCCTTACAAATCGATAAATAAGTCACTGTGATGTCTTGCTCAGTCATGAACATATCTGTATATGCTAGTGAACTATCTCTTTCTTTAAAAATATGACAAACTTTATAATACCAGAGCTGTGTATATAACCATCCATTATGAAATGTTATATGTGCATCCAAGACATAAGTGTGCTCTCATAAAGTTTAAGGTCGAGAACGATTTATCACCCAAAATGTTTAAAGAGTTTTACCTTATCTTATCTGAAACGAATACCGATGTCTTTTGTTCTTCTTTCTCTGGGTTGCAAATTTCCCTGAATCTTTCTCCCAGTTCACGTATATGCAACATGTCTAGCTTTTCAGTATTGCTAGCCTTCAGATAAAGCAGGTTCTGTGCTTCCTCTCTATTCTGACTGTGTAATCTGGAATATACCAATCAGTGTACATGTATATAATAAAATTTCTAGCTCTTTTCTATCACAACTGCTTCTACACTTCCTTTTGCAATATAAATACTTACAGAAGGACTACTCATGAAATCTTCTTTTTTCAGAATTATAAGTACTTCAGGAAGTCTATTTGCATACATTAGTCTTTAAACTTGTTTATTTCTTATATATTATTCAGCTTTCTTTCTCTTTACTACTCAATTGGTTAATGTCCACTGTAATAAAGTATTGAGATCATACCCATTGGGAATGTTCCTGTTGAACACAATATTACAACATGGAAAATAGCCTTGAAGATAGGTATATCATTAGACCAGATAGAATATTTGGTTTCCAGTTTCAATGTCCTAGCCACTGTACAAAAGCTACTTAAAGATAAAATAGACCTTTCGAAAAGCCGGGCAGTTGATAGAAGCAACTGAAGAGGACTGAGTGTTCCAGCCGAATGTTGTTTAAATATTGATTTTCTTTCTTGATAGAAACAAAAAGAGTTTTTTTCAAGTTTCGTTCAGCTTATAAATCAAGTATCATTACATGGTGTATGAATATACAAGAATCCGTAAAGAATGACGAATAAGAGAGTGAGATACAAAGAACGTGAAATGGCTTCAGACAAATGAGCTCTTCAAAAACGAAAAAGTGTCGTGAGTATGGTATATCAAACTAAAATTCTCTTGATATCACATCATCTTTATTGTTAATCACTCATGTTTTATGAGCTTTATCAAGTATCTTTATTTAAGTAAGATAGATCTTAAACTAACATATACCCATAAAATCTGCTATCACACAGCATCAATGTCAGACCATCAATCTGCAACCAAGAAAAATGTCGTGACATGTCAATTACTCTAAGCAAAAAAATGAAAGCCATTATGAGTGTTAATACCAAATTTTAATTAAGCACAAATTGTAATTTAAGCTTACTGATTATTGTACAACAAAGCAGTAAAAGCATTGAATAATTGAGTTGGTCTGACAATAATCTTACTTTTCTTCTTTATCTGCAATGTGCGCCTCTATCAATGGTACAATCTGATAGGACTCACCCCGACATTCGAATGTGTCATATACATACATAGGAAATATATTTATGAAGTATACCTAAAATATTTGTCTCATTTGTATCAAAGTATTCATACGGATTGAAAGAGTATGCTTCATATAATTTTAGGTAAAGTGCTCTTCCAGTGCAACCTCCCCGAGATTTAAAAATCTTGACGCTAATCTAAGAAAGTGTTCATCTTTTCAAGAAGTTGTCTGACACTGCACTTATTTGTATGAAGGACTTATTGATTTTACCTCTCTAGAATCCTTACGACAAGACTATAGTATATCACAATGTACTCAAACTGATTATGTAGAAGCTGTTTGGTAGAATGTGCTAAATCTAGCTATGATGTGATACAACAGAATCGATATAGAAGGTGTGATAAGTTTTCATCTGTGATCTCCATCTAAATTAAATGCAGATTCATTAACTATCTGTAACAGATAAAGCTTGTCTCTCGCAAGAGTCTATTCAAAAGAAAACTATATTTGTTTTCTTACTTTTCATTTAATCAAATTGGGAGATTGAAAAAGATGCAGAAATGTACATAATAGTGAATAAATACTCTAAAAAGTACACGGTACACATATCTAGTTGAACACTGTCATGATGATAATACTGATTATAATGTTGAGCAATACCTCATGGTAGTTTGTAGTTTAGTGTTGAATTTTGGAAATACTGCTATGCTCTCCAGACATGTCGAGAGCTTATAATTACTAAGTAGACAACAAGTTTCCTAGCTAATACCACAAATCAAAATTAATTTCTCAAAACCCGAGACGTCTCTGCACATAGTTCTATCATCGTTATTCCATCATACACCTATCTCTTAACTCCTATGACTTGGGAAAAATTGGAAGTCTACAAGACCAGAATTCTAAGTATTTGATAATCAATGCTACACAGCGAGACAATCCCTATTTTTACTAAGCTTAAATATTCAATGATTATTTTCTTTTCTTTGAGAGAGCTAAGAAAGACAGGCCATTAAACTTTGGTTTGTATAGCATTACCCTAGTATCACATGTATCATGATGTCGTAATATTGTTCAACATCGATATCGCTCATAATTATTGATAGAGTCTTAGGTTCGGTAGCTTCATTCGCAGGAAAGGTGTTTGGCACAGGCAAAATGCCATCCCTACACAGGTTTAACAACCTGAAGCCTTGGTACCTGCTACTTGAAATCTTGGTATCCACCCGATCACTAAATTGAAGATAGTCTGTAAGATATATATTAGCTTGCAAAGTAAATAGGATTAAAGCAGAATAACGCAAAATAAAAATGAGCTTTATTTGCAGGTCAGTGCGAGATATCGCAATATTTTTCTGGTTTTCATTTTCATTTTGCAAGTTACTTTACTGTGTAGGTTGGTTTTTTGTGCGCACACATGAAAAAAAAAAAAAAAAAGTTTTTCATCCATACATATTCATCCACTCCTGATGTTTCCGATATGCCTTTCATCCCTCTTTAAGATTCTGATTATTCCTTTTCCCATACGATAATAACGGCTTCTCTTGATAATTAAGTCTCGAGATCCTATGTGCGAACATTCAGGTCAATCTGTTCACACATCATCATCAAATTCGACACGCTATGACCTTTCCCCCTAATTTCAGTGCAAGCGATAATGTTTCAACCCTGAACTCTAATTCTGTTAGTGAATCAAAGGATAGAATACCAGAGGGGCATCAGAATGGCCAAGCCGATACGAAAACGGAAATGCAAAGCAGTGCAAGCGTGCTGGCAAACACGTTTGACACCTCTTCATTTGCACAATCAGAGCCATCACAATTAGCTCCAGGTGCTCCAACGGCCTACAACTTGACGCCAGGCGATCCACACGTTCTCACGACTCTTCCATCGTACGCATGTGCTTATTGTGGTTGCAGCTCGCCTCAGAGTGTGGTTCAGTGCACAGTGTGTAAGAAATGGTTCTGTAACGGGCAGAATCCGGCCAAGAGCCGGCATGGAAACCAAAAGTTCACAAAGGGTTCGCATATCGTTATCCACATGACAATGAGCCATCATAACAGCTTGGCCTTGCACCCTGAGTCGGATATGGGTGATACCCCCTTGGAGTGCTACAAGTGCGGGAACAAAAACGTGTTTTCGCTTGGTTTTGTGGCCGCCAAGGAAGAGTCTGTGGTGGTGCTTTTGTGCCGTTTACCGTGTGCACAGTCCAAGCAGAATCCCGAGTGGGACATGGACCACTGGCAGCCGCTCATAGAGGGCCGTCACTTGTTGTCATGGCTTGCCCAGCCGCCCACCGTGGACCAGATGGTGTCCGGTGTGCCCAGCATAAAGCAGATATCAGACTTGGAGGCAATCTGGCATGAAAACGGCCAGAAATCCGCAAATGCGGACTCACAGGAGGCGGACTTGGACGAGGACGCACTCCAGCCGGTGCAGCTACTCTACAAAGACGGATTTGAGTACCAGAGAACTTTTGGTCCGTTGGTCCAGGCTGAGGCGAACTACTTTCATAGAGTTAAAGAGTCAAAGATCTTGAAGGATATCCATATCAAATGGTCGCTTGGGTTGAACAAGAAGAAGATGGCGTCGTTCATTTTACCGTCGTATGAGTTTGCCGAGTTCAAGATGACTCTAGGGGATGAGGTCAAGCTAATGCACCCGGCTGATGGCATTACGGAGGCATGGGAGGACACTGGATACGTGGTCAAGCTTCCTGGAGCTTCTAGCGAGGAGTTGACAATCCAGTTGAAGTCCAAGAACCCGCCCATGCACTTCCAGACCGGATTTTCGGCCGAGCTCGTGTGGAAAAGTGTGCCGTACGACCGGATGCAGGATGCATTGAAGAGGTTTGCCTTAGACCAGAAGTCTGTGTCCAAGTATCTCTACTACAAGTTGCTTGGCAAGGAGCAGAAGGATGAGGCATTTGATATCAAGCTTCCGTCCAGACTTTCTGTGAATAAGGAGCTTGAGTTGAATGCCTCACAGCTCAACGCGGTTCAGACTGCATTGAAGAACCCTCTGACGCTAATCCAAGGACCTCCTGGAACGGGTAAGACAGTCACCTCGGCCACAATCGTGTACCAGATCTGCCAGATGAACCACACGTTGCCCAAAAAGAAGAGAACCCGTGTTTTGGTGTGCGCACCGTCCAACGTTGCAGTGGATCACTTAACGTTGCAGCTTTCACGGCTCGGGCTCAACGTGGTGCGTGTGTTGGCTAGAGGCTGGGCGTGCGACAACAAGGAGGTCGAGGACTGCAGTCTCGACAGTATTGTGGCAAAAGTTGGAAACAAGCGCCTCAAGAAGCTCATACGACTCAGAAATGAGATGGGTGAGCTTTCGGACGACGATTATAAGGAGTACTCGACACTAATAAGGATCAAGGAGGCAACAGTTCTCGCCAAGGCAGAGGTGATCTGTTGTACGTGTGTCACAGCGGGAAACAAGCTGATACCGAGTAAAGGAACGTGCACCGTGTTGATAGATGAGAGCACACAGGCAACAGAGCCGGAGTGCCTTATACCCATTGTGAAAGGTGCCAAGCAGGTGATTTTGGTGGGAGATCACCAGCAACTTGGCCCAGTCATTGTGGACCCAAAGGTGAACAAGCTCGGTTTAGGACAGTCGCTTTTTGAACGGTTGATTCTCCTTGGAAACACCCCAATCAGGCTAGAGGTTCAGTACAGGATGCACCCAAGCCTCTCCGAGTTTTCGTCCAACATGTTTTACGAGGGCTCTTTGCACAACGGAGTGTCTGCTGACCAGAGAAGCGGTGCGGATGGTGGCTTTCCCTGGCCAATCAAAGGCTCTCCACTCATGTTTTGGGCCTCATTTGGCACCGAGGAGCTTTCATCATCCGGCGTTTCGTACTTGAACAGAACGGAGGCCATGAATTGCTTCAAAGTCGTCACCGAGATGTTCTCGAATGGTGTGAAACCCGAGCAGATCGGTATCGTGACTCCTTACCAGGGCCAGAGGGAGTTCATATCCACTTATATGCTCCTAAACAGCACCGCAGAGGTTGCGAAGAAACTCGAGAACGTCGAGGTTGTGTCGGTGGATGCGTTCCAAGGCCGTGAGAAGGACTTCATCATATTCTCGTGTGTGCGTTCGAACAACTTCCATCAGATCGGTTTCCTTAGAGACCCAAGACGACTCAATGTGGCCTTAACCCGTGCCAAATACGGAATTATAATCGTGGGAAACCCGATCACCCTCGCCTATGACCGCTTATGGTCGTATCTTCTCGAGTATTACAGAGATCGGGGCTGCCTGGTGGAGGGCCAACTTGGAAGAATGCGCATTTCTTCCGTCCAGCTTGGAAAAGCTCGGTACTCTGCTGTCAAGCAGAAGCAAAGGCGTCCTAACAATTCCCTATCCACCGCAGGTGGCGATACCGCCACTCTAGTTTCGTATGAGGGCTCCGCGTTTACTCCTGGAATGCCAGACGAAAGTTCCATAGCTGGTGTAAGCAACTCAAGGGCGTCGTTGGATCTAATTTCTGAAAATTCCCGTGATGTCGCGTTGATGGACAAAAAGGCATGGCCTACGATTTCAGAGGCAGAGTCCGATGATAAGACGGAGAACGGCACTATCGATGAGCAGACTAGCCGGAGCGTCATTGAAAGCTTCACAAAGAAGTTTGCGGACGAATTCACCTTTTAGTGGGTGCTGTTCATATCTGATGGCTGGTTGTCGTGATGTGTCATGTGCTAAGCTGCGGTTTGTGTATATAACTTCCGTATACGAGCAGTGGCAGGTGTGCACAGTTTTTATGTGTTATCGTGTATATTATCAGTATACTTGCAACAAAGCTTTGATAGATGTGTGCTATGAGATGTTCAGTATGCAAAATTGCTCACTGTGTATTCTTACTTACTTCAGGTGTATTTTTACTAACTCTAAGTGTATTTTTATCAACTCTAGGCGTATTTTTATCAACTCTAGGCGTATTTTTACTCACTTCAGGTGTATTTCTGTTTCTACTCTTCTGATTTTGGATGGTTTTACCTCCGCAGTTGAATACCAATATCAGACAACTGATATACTGGTGGTATGATCGGTAATCCAAGTCTAGGTATTCTCATTATTACGACCTGGTGCACTTCTTTACATCATTCATCCACTTTTGAGTATTCTCCCCCTGATATAAAAAAAGATGTTTTTACACTTACTTGTCCATTTATTTCACCCCCATATGAAATGACATCATGGTATCGAGTTACAACAGCTCCAGAGTTTACTACCCAAATGTGTGCTTATCAAAAGCCGATTTTCATCAACAGTTCTGGAAAAGTCTTTCTTCACCAAAAGCTTGTTTATCAATCCACCAATCTGCTACCGAAAAGCAGTCACATTTAGCTTCACTCATTTCCATCGTTTCGTTCGGTTGTTGTCCATGTACATTATGGCCAATTCAACCAATCGCAGTACAATTCTATAGTCTAGTGAACACTACACGTAAGCAACATTAAATGACAAATTGCAGGCGTTGTCTCGCAAATTATTGTTAAACAGACTACGTAATGGAGCTACGGACCCCGGATCACTAAATGGAGCCTTGAAAAATTTCCGTTCTTATCTAGCACTATTATCCAAAGTGAGCTAATGCGAATGCTTCTTTCTGTGGGGTGCAAGCTGTATTATAAATCAGGTTCGCGAACCTGCACTAATCGGTAAATTCACACCGGCTCAGCAACTCCATTTAGCAACATTTCATTATACTCGTATCTCCGTTTTCTTGCCATTTTTTTTCATTTACTTTCCGTATAAATAGCGGTCTATTTTCCCAATTCTGCCCAATGTTCTGGCAGGTTATATCATTATCCAGTTCCTGAACCCAGTGAAAGAAGCAACTGAAAATTATTGGGCAAAAAAAAAACATGTCTGCGCTAAATATCGACATTACCCTAAATACCGGCGCTAAAATTCCGGCGGTTGGCTTTGGAACAGTTTGCGATGAAGAACTCCGTTACAAGTTCAAAGATGCTCTAAAAGTGGCCATTCTAGAAGCTGGATACAGGCACATCGACACGGCCTGGTACTATGGAACGGAGAAGCTCATTGGAGAAGTGCTTTCCGAATTGATTGGGTCTGGCAAAATCAAGAGAGAGGATATCTTCGTCACCACTAAAGTCTGGCCATCTTGGTGGAACAATCCACTCAAATCGCTCGAAACATCGTTGAAGGATTTGCAATTGGACTACGTGGATCTTTTCTTGCAGCACTGGCCGCTTGCCTTTGACTCTGACGCCGACGGGATGCCTGCTGTTCCCCAAGATGCCGACGGAAATGTCCGTATTTTGAAAGATGTCGATTATTTGGAGACCTGGAAGAAGATGGTTGACATCTACAAGAACACAGGAAAGGCCAAAGCCATCGGCGTTTCCAACTACACAGTTGCCATGTTGAAACGGTTGCTACAACAGACTGATGTTGTTCCTGCAACTGAGCAGGTCGAATTGCATCCACACTTGCCTCAAGTTGAGTTGGTGAAGTTCTGCAAAGAGCACAAGATTGTCGTCGAAGCTTATTCGCCTCTCGGCTCAACAGGCGCTCCAAACTTGAAGATTCCTATAGTCCAGGAGCTTGCAAAGAAGTACGACGTGCACCCAGTGGATATTCTCGTCAACTACCACGCACAGGCTGGCAGAGTTGTTCTCCCAAGGTCACAGAACGTGGACAGGATTAGAACTGGCTTCAAGGAGGTCAAACTTACCGCTGACGAGTTGCATAAGCTCGATCAGTTCGGCGTGGAGAACCCCAAGAGGTTTATCACCGATCCTTGGGGAAAGAACCTTGGCTTTGAGTATTGGGATTGAAGGTGCTAAACTAATCATGCGATAGCTAATCTTGATGTAAAATTCTATGCTTTTTTTGTCGTTTCGTTGCTGTGTATTTGGAAAAAAATAATTAAATAACGTCATCAATGCCGATAAAGTAAAACTCAGCACACTCATCTATGCATGCCGTAGCCCTCCTTTCCATATTTCGAACTTGCATACTTTCCTCTGTCCACAGGCCACCAACGGACTGAAAACAACGTCCATAAAACGTTCTGTCTCGAAGTTGTGGGCCAAATACTCGTTAGAGGCCAACATATCGGCAAAGCTGGGTTGCTTGGGGCTGCTTTTCGTGCCGTCATCGGTCTGAGAAATCGATGAAGAACTCCTTAGTGCACTGGTATCGATCCCAAGATCAACACTGAACTCGTCTATCAAATCCTCGTTCAAAATTGGAATGGACCGCTTCTTGAGCACGATTCGACCATCTATCACGTTCAATAACGGCATCCCCAATGCAGGAATCGTTCTGATGTGCGAGACCTGTGCTTTGTACTTAGATTCAAAGAGTTGCTTTCTCTCTGACCGTAGCTGCTCTTTCACAGAGCTATTTGCAACCTTTTCACCGTCCAGACCTTCATTCGGCGCTTCTTCGTCCTCATCCATTTGTTCTTCCGGATATCTTATGCCGTCATAGCTGTCAATCGCAGCCTCTTCGCCAGTCTTGATCTCCCATGGCCGCTTCTTCCTCCTCCTGATCATAAGCTGCCTGTATATTATCCCAAGATCATCCCAGCCGACAAGCCAGCTCATCTGATAGTCTACATTCATCTTGTAGAGCACATCATTCCGCGAGGAAAATATCCCCGTTGGCGGTTTGTCCGTCATCTGGTTACTTACTATCACAGTGATTCCATGCTTGAGACTTAGCTGCTTTAGAAACGTGCACGTTTGCGTGATATACGCATCTCTGTCCCAGAACCGGCGCTCCGCACGCACATGATGTGTGATAGAATCAACCACAACGAGCCTGATGGCTGGATCACGCTCCAACATAGCCGGAAGCTGGTAAAATAGACACCTGTCCTGAGATTCCAAGTCCGTTATGGGAGATGACGTAGTCAACACGTTCTCCATGCTCGGAAGCATGTCAGGGTCCTCGATACCATTTCCACGCATCAATCCCCTATAGTAGTTCACTATCTGCTCCAAGCGGCGCGTGCTCAGCGAGGACTCTGTACTGATATACATGGTCTTGACAGTTTTGTGCTTGTCCCTATCAAAAACAGACTTGCCCAGCCCTCCAAACTCAACAGGGAGCTGGATCGTCACACTGAGGCTCATCAACAGATTGGACTTCCCGGTGGACGAGCTACCGCTCACCTCTATTAAATATCCACACGGAATTCCGCCGTTCAGGTGCGAATCTAGTTCATCATCTCCAGTGGTAAAACTCACATGAGCATCTTTTTTCACACTCTCTATATACGACCTCTGGGCTGTGTGATCCTTCTCCAGCACCGCCCAGCACTCCCGTTTATACTCTTCAACAAACTGCCTAATTCGGTCTTCGGGGATGCCCGAGCCACGTGCCAAAGACTCCGGTGTACGAACCAAAAGCTCACTGGTCAAAATGCCACTGTTCCTCAATGCAGATGTAACATCAGCGAACCGGTCGTCCAAGGTGGCAGGTACGCTCGCATCTGATTGGTCAGCAAAGTCCATATGAGTGTTCTGAGTGTTTCTGCGTAGACATGAGCCTGTTTGCTGTGCTTAGTGTGTTGGCTGCTTGTGTTTTCTGAAACCATTCTCTTGCTATTGAAGTGACAGAAACCCTCGATAGAAATGATCGCGTCTAACCTTTTTTGAAAAAAAAAAAAATAGGAAAAAGCGCGACCTGAAAAATTCACGGATCATACATCAGCTGGCCAGGAAAAGTGTAAAGATCGAAGCAAAGCATTTTGCACAAAGCATTTTGCACTGGAATGTTCAATTACTACGGATGCACAGAAAAAGCTATAGGTACACCGGCATGCGAGAAAGAAGCTTGTGACCAATTACAGCAACAACAATACATTTCCATTCTAACACGGGGATCTACAGAATGCAATCTAAATTGCTTAACATTAGCGCTAGATCTCACTTTGAGAGCACTGTACCCTAGTCTACAGAAAGTTTCATATTTTCACTCACATTTCCCCACATAACACGCTCTATAGCACTCAGTCTATGTCCATGCTGTCTGTCGCAACCTCGGCAGTGTTTCCATAGTCGTCCTCATCGTCTTGATTCTCGTTCGCAAGCTCATCTTCATCCATTGCATAGTCTGACTCGGAATCTGCTGCCCTGTCGTCATTGTCTTCCTCCTCAGTTCCATCAAGCCCTCCCTTACTCTTCGACTTCTCATAAACAGCCTCCTCTGATTGGCTCTTGGGCTCTGCAGATCCGGTCCCGTGGCCATCTCCGTCATCTGCGTCCTCTTCCTCCTCGTCAAACACATCCTCATATATCGGGCTGTTGGCGTCTCGTGAAAACCTCGCCTCGTCCCGCAAGTCGTACTCCTCCTCGGCGCTAGCCGTGCCAGCGTGCCCGTCTCTTCTTTCCTCGGCACTGAGACTGGCCGAGGAGCCAGTTTTGGCCCCCTGGAGCGTGGTGGCCCGGAAGCAGAGGAAGGCGACTCTTTTGCGCTTCTTGTTGTACATGAAGTACATGTTGCACCACAGAGTGCCGGGGAGATCGCCCAAGAACGACTGCTCCGGCTCGTACTGGAAGCACGTACACTGTGTGATGTCCATGTGCGTGTCTATGGTCTGCCAGATCCAGTCCAAGCGCTTGGACTTGCCCAACGAGATGAGCAGCGAATTCACACGCTTCACAAGCACCTCTGGCGAAGTGAGAAGCGAGAAGTTCGTCGGCTGCACCAGTGAAAAGTCGTGGTCGGGGTACGTGAGGTTGAGGATCGCGATCAAGTACGCGAAAAGACGCCTCGACGACTGCTGGCTGAGCGGTCCGAACGGCGAGTAGTAGTCCAGTGTCTCTGTATCACGGTTCGACCTCAACAGGTCTAACGCCTCACCGCTATGTCCCGTCATCGAGTAGTGGAACGACTTGGACCGCGGCTTTGCAAGGCTGGCAGCGTTGCTGGCACTGCCGGCCCCTAGTATCCCCATTCCACGTCTTTCCCGCCCATGCTTGCTGGAAACGTTGCTGTTCAGCAGATACTTGGCCAATTGCGACCGCTTGTACGGGTACGAGTAACTGTACGACCGCTTTTTCAGCTGCATGAACTCCGGACTGATGTACTGGCTCTGTCCGTCATCCGCTGCACCATCTGCTGCCACTTTACTCTGCTCTTCCGCAGTCAAATTGTCTCCTGGCGTTTTCTGTTTCAACTCCTCCACGCTCTTTCTCTTGCTCAAGCTCTTCTCCTCGCTCCTCGGTACCACTTTCGAGTCGCTGTTGGACCGGCCGAGAGCACGGCCTTGCTGCTTGGAGCCTTCGTCCTCGGAGCTCGACGTTTCGTGCCGCGAAGTCGAATACCTGCGGTCTAGCCTCTTGTAAAGCTTCCGGTCAATTCCTATTGGCTTCGTCGTGAACAAGTCACATGTTCCCTGCACGTGCATATCTGTCGTATCGAACGTCAACGACTGGTTCACCAGCTCTATGTCGAATTCATCGATGTACTGTTCCATTTTTAGGGTGTGTTAGTAACATCTGTCCCGGCTCATTGCAAAGAGAAGCCTGCAAGTCTTTACAGTTTACCGCCATTTCTCTCAACGGGACACAATAATCAGTCTCTTTCATCTATTTCGGCTCCAATTGGTCCCAGTCAAAAAAAAGCCTGCCACCTGTTTCTCTGCCGAATTTAACGCCAGTTCTCACTTACCTTCATTCTTTCGTTATTCCTTCGTTATTCCTTCGTTATTCCTTCGTTATTCCTTCGTTATTCCTTCGTTATTCTTCGTTATTCTTCGTTATTCTTCGTTATTATTCGTTATTCTTCGTTACTCTTCGTTAATCTTCGTTATCCCTTCTCCCTTTGTTTCTGAGTTGCCAACTAGTTTACCAAAACCCAAATATCACTGCCGTGTTCTTCTGGTTGTGCTACTGCTAAAACCAACACGTAAATGGATCTCCGGTGTGTCAATATATGACTCTTGCAGCCTTTTTTTTTCTTATTGTCCCCGTGTTTATCTTTCCGGACACGCTATTTCCGTGTATTGAATTCCGTATCTCCAGACGTAGATCTACCGTTTATTTCACAATAGCACTTGTATCGGCTGAAATATCTATCTGCTCTTTGGCAATGGCCTGCAAATAGTCGTGCATTGATATTACTACAGAGCAAAATTGTGCCTTAGTCCAATTAAGTTCATATTGCCGCGCGTACTCTCTGCCGAATTATTATTAATTTAATCTAATCATCGTTAGCTCACTCAATATGGGGAAAAATTATTGAGAATTCACCAAAACGTGTGCAAAAACGTGTGCAGGCAGGGACACAGCGGTGTACGGATGCGCACATTTATCCTCATGGCATGGGTGTAAGGATGCTCAGCGGCGTAGGACAGCAATCTTAAACTGCAGCAAACCAAAATTATCTACCAGAGCAAGCTAGGATCGGAACATAGCAAAGAGAGAGAAAAGATCTGGGTTCCAGGAGCGATGATTAAGAGCCAAAGGGGGGAAAATAGTGTATAAAGGATAGGTAAGAGTGCTCTATCGTAAGTACTCCTACGGTGAACGAATATCTGAATAGACTGGATAAGACTGGCTAAAACTGCACAAATCTATGCAAAAAGCAGTTTAGACCAAACGGGACTAATGTACGAGAGCATCTGTCCTCCTCATAGCATTGTGTACATTCCGAGAAACCAAAAAATGCGTTCATATTTGTACTGGAGTGATTCAGCTGTGCGAAAAGTACGGAATGTAATAGGTGTTCCATGCAGGAATAATAACGGCGAGCGTAAAAAATAGAAGCCAGGGCAGGTTACGCAGATTCGGGCATTTACGTCAAAAAAAAAAAAAAAAAAGTTTTAATAAGAAATTAGATAAACTTAAAAAAAAAACTGCATTGGAAAAAAGTAAACGTCACAAAAAAGTATTAGTAAAGAAATCTTGTCCATAAAGCTTATAACATATAGATCTAGAACTTTGATGACTTTTCATTGGTCAATCAACCCTTCATCATTCCCCATCAGGAGGCTTGCCAAAATACTTAGCCGTTCCTGCAGAATCACAAAAAAACTTTTCTCTCCTATTGATTTGCTGCCGAAAGAACTGCTAATTGACATAGGCGGGAAAATATTTCTATGGGAAAATTTACCACCTCTATATTGTTTTTCTCACATCCCTGTTTGTTCTTTCCTTTTCTTCTGTTCTCTCTTTCTTTTCATTTCTTATTGTCATCGAAAACTTTTCTCTTGCTCCTTGTTTTCGCACTAACCGGCAACTGTTTTTATGGATGTCTAATCAATAATTTCTGTTTGCGCTGTTTCTGTCCCTGCTACCTCACGCACTCTTTTTTTATATTTTCCTTATTTTTTATTTTATTTTATTTTTTGTAAATTTGCTTAACCACACATTTTCCTTCTCTATATACATGCATCACCTTGCACTCAATTAATTATAATTGTTTATTCTGCTCTACTTAAGCTAACCTGTTTCCTCATCTGTTTCTTCCACTTCTTTCTTCCTGCTTTCCTAGCCCAACGATTTTATTTATCAGACTCTTCTGTTTTCTCCCACAAGTCAGGAGGCTTTTCAAGAGATTTATTCAGCAAAGCAGTTCTTTTTTGGATTGATTGAAAGGAAAAGCTACATCACTACAAACCCTAAAGCGTTACATTTTTCTCACACCGCCTACGATTTTTTTAGCTCTCCTGATCAGAACAATAAGCAAAGATGGCGAGTTCGTCAGTTCAGCAGTCGGGATCATCCGTTTCTGCGTTTGTGTCCACTCTTGTCGTTAACTTGATCGTCTTTTGCGTTTTCGTGACAGTGTTCGTGGTGGCAAAAAGGAAGTACCATCGTGTTTATGAACCACGTTCGGTCGTGGACACAGTTCCAGAAATTCTCCGGACCGAGAAGCAGCCAAAGGGGGCATTTTCATGGTTCACAATGCTCATCAGGCAGCCAACTCCTTACACGATCGAGAAAGTTGGTGTTGACGGTTACTTTTTCTTGAGATACTTGCAGATGTTCGTTGTTGTTGGACTCATCAGCGGCGTTTTCTTATGGCCTATTCTCTTTGCCGTGGATGCCACAGGTGGCGGAACCAGTAATGGCTTCGACGTTATCTCATACTCGCACAACACACACAAGTGGAGAACTTTTGCGCATCTCTTTTGCTCGTGGCTTTTCTTTGGATGCGTCATGTACGTCATCTACAGGGAGTTGGTGTTCTACACGAGCTTCAGGCACGCGCTTCAGACATCGCCTTTGTACTCCTCCTTGCCGTACTCTAGAACGCTCATGATCGATAACGTGCCAGAGGAGCTACTTGACACGGCTGAGATCAGCAAGCTTTTCCCAGCGGCAAACAAGGTGTACATCCCAGAGGAGACCAAGGAGTTGCAGAAGGTGCTCAAGAAGCGGACAAAGTTGGCCAACAAGATTGAGGGAGGCCTCTCGAAGCTCTTGTGCAAGGCTGTAAAGCTCGGAGTTGCAGAAGGTGCTCAAGAAGCGGGCAAAATTGGCCAACAAGATCGAGGGAGGCCTCTCGAAGCTCTTGTGTAAGGCTGTAAAGCTCAGAAACAAGGCCGAGAAGAAGCACAAGCCGATCCCAGAGCCTGCCGACGATATCCACGCATATTTCAAGGACAGTAAGTTGCCCACGTACAAGGACAAGCCTATTATTGGAAAGAAGAAGCAGCTCTTGACCGATGGCTTTGACGAGCTTGGAGACTACAACAAGGAGGTTGCAGAGTTACAGTCCGAATACCCTGACGGAGACCACAAGAAGCAGGGTGTCATATTCATCCAGTTCCCCAACCATATGGAGTTGCAGCGCGCATACCAGGCGGTGCCATTCTGCGATCGTCTCAAGAGAAGCCGCCGGTTCACGGGAATGGCACCTGAAGACGTGATTTGGGAAAATGTCGGCGTCGGATTTGCCGTGAGGAACTCGAAGAAGTCGGCGGCCAGCTCGCTGTTAACAGCCACCATCATCTACTGGTCGATTCCAGTGGCTGTGGTTGGCTGTATCTCGAACGTGAACTACTTGACATCGAAGGTGCCATTCCTCCGTTTCATCAACAACATGCCAAAGAAGCTCATGGGAATCATCACCGGAATCTTGCCATCTGTCGCTCTTGCCGTTTTGATGTCGCTCTTGCCTCCATTCATCCGGAAGATGGGCAAGGTGGGCGGTTGTTTGACCGTCCAGCAGATCGAAAGATGGACCCAGCAGTGGTATTTCGCCTTTCAGGTGGTTCAGGTTTTCATCGTGACCACGTTAGCTTCCGCAGCAACTTCTGTGGTGCCAAAGATCCTCAACGATCCGTCCTCCGCAATGAGCATGTTGGCTCAGTATCTCCCTCCAGCCTCGAACTTCTACATTTGCTATATGCTCTTGCAGGGATTGTCGATCTCGTCCGGTGCCTTGGCCCAGCTTGTCGGCCTCATTCTCTCCTTTGTGCTGGGTCCATTGTTGGACAAGACGCCAAGGAAGAAGTGGAACAGGTTCAACAGCTTGGGCGCACCATCCTGGGGAACCACGTACGCAAACTACGGTCTCTTCACTGTGATTTTGCTCTGTTACGGTGTCATCTCCCCAATCATCATCGCATTCATCGTCATCGCGTACGGCATGATCTACGTTGCCTTCCTCTACAACTTGACCTACGTTAACGACCACTCGTACGACGCCAGGGGCCGCAACTACCCATTGGCCTTGTTCGAGGTGTTTGTCGGCCTCTACCTCGGCGAAATCTGCCTCACCGGCCTTTTCGTCATGGCCAAGAACTGGCCTGCCGTTGTTCTCGAGGCCCTATTCATAGCCTTCACCGTTTGCGTTCACCTATACTACAGGTTCCTCTTCGAGAAGATCATCGACACGGTTCCAATGGGGGCCATCAGGGAAGCTGATTTCGGCCAGACTGGCGCCTACCCAACGAACGACTTGGGAAGAAAGCAGATCAAGACTGAGGGCCAGAACTTCTTCGTGGACGCCGACTCGCCAAACGAGAAGAAGCTCTCTGACGACGAGAAAAAGAGCACAAACTCCGCCATCTCGTCCCCTACGGCTAACACCGAAGGTGCTGGCCAGCCTGGAAACCCATTCAACGAGTCTGCTCACGGAAACGACGTCGAAAGATCCGCTGGCGTGAACAAGATCTTGTCTCCAGCATCTTTCAAGGATCGTGTCAAGGACTTTTTCCATCCTAAGCAGAGTCTTGGCTTCGAGTACTCACGTTCGATCTTGCCGGCTCGCTGGATGGAGGCATGCTCCAAGGCGATTGCCGATAACGTCGACTATGGAAGCCCCGAAGTTGTCGCTGACGAGCCTCAGCTTTGGATTCCAAGAGATTCTTACGGACTCTCGACACACTTCATCGAAAGCGCTAACGGCAAGTTCCTCGTCTCGGACGAAAACGCTGTTGTCGATGAAAAGGCCAAGGCTCAGTACACCGGACTTCCACCAGACTACGAGCCACAGCTTGCATACTGATTTTTCTCCTTTTTTTTTGTTGTCTGTTTAGTTTCGCTGCCTAGCAATTGAAGGATTCTATTTGTATTCTTTGACATCTTTTCTGTTTCTGCGTTTAGCCACATAATATTAATTTAATAGCGAACCAGTGTAGTCCGTGAAATCCGTAAACCACTTTTACAGGATGATCTTTTACGAATATTACTAGCTTTATTACTTGCTTGTTACCTCAAGTTTTTGTTTAACTTTCAAAATCCGCTGCATTCTGTGACGCCAAGTCACGTGATATTTGGCAGGAGAATTTCAGTTGGACTTCGTTAGGAGCTGTAGAAGCATGAAGAACATGAATAAATAAGGAATAAATACGAAATAGATACTAAATAAATAAGGGGTAAAGTAAGAAATAGATAAGGAATAAGGTAAGAAATAAACAAGGAGTAGAGTGAGAAATAAATAAATGAGCTGCAGCATTAATACACCGGTTCATTTCAAAGGAAAAGACACCATGAAAGAGTAAAAGTGAGGCACACAGAAACAAGGAAAAGCCTTCGATTTGGCCAGAGGCCATGCTATGATGGTTTAGTGTCAGAGTAACGGATTTCTAGAATCCATATAGAGCATAATTCTTCCAGAATTTCATGAATAAGTACAATTCTTTGGGAATTGATGCTGCACGGAGAATCCCTAAAAGATGTATAAGATTTGCTTAAATCTACTAGCAACTGATACTTTCTTCTTAATAGAGCTCAAGAAAGACGAGCAGCTATTATATTTTAGTTCGAATCGAATTCGGCTTAATATTGATTGTAACATAAGTTGACAACATAGTCTAAATTCAATCATTTTTGACTATTAATAGTGCCTCTGAGTCCTGTAACTTCACGGACCAGGAAACAGTACGTAGCTGAGTCATGATGTCATCCTTACACAAAACTATCAGCTCCACATAAAATTTAGGTACACTGAAGACGGCATGGAAAATGGAAAAAAGCAGAAAGCCGAAATCAGGAAGACGAAAATTTAGCGGGCAGAAATGAGTAACCTGCAAAGGAAGTAAGCAAAGTCAGTCATTTGGAAAATTAGATGAAAAGTTGGAAAATTTGGAAATTTTTGGGAAAAAAATACACCGCGGACTTTTGGCAAAGTGCTGTCTCGAAAATGAAAAAAAATTTGGCTATGTCGCTCATAATTAATTACAATCCGCTAACCCTCAGCATTTTTTAACCTCTAATCAACACACAAGTCGTCCTAAGGAAAACACACAGATTACACTTAGGCAGATATTTAAGAAGCTGAACAGCTATAAAACAAAACAAAAAAGCAAAAATGGCATACGGAACCAGACAGATCGGATCCAAGAACACACTTGGCTACACAGTGTACGTGGAGAAAAATGGAAAACCAGTTTCTCCTTTCCATGACATCCCATTGTACGCGGACGAATCAAAGAAGATCCTCAACATGATTGTGGAAATTCCAAGGTGGACCAACGCCAAGATGGAAATCAACAAGGACGAGAAGTTGAACCCAATCAAGCAGGATATCAAGAAGGGCAAGGTTAGATTTGTCAGAAACTGTTTCCCACACCACGGTTACATCCACAACTACGGTGCCTTCCCACAGACCTGGGAAGACCCTAACGTCGTGAACCCAGAGACCAACGCAAAGGGTGACAATGATCCATTGGATGTCTGCGAGATCGGTGAGGCCATTGGTTACACCGGCGAGGTCAAGCAGGTGAAGGTTTTAGGTGTGATGGCACTTTTGGACGACGGTGAGACTGACTGGAAGGTCATCGTCATCGATGTCCACGACCCACTTGCTCCTAAGTTGAACGACATCGAGGATGTCGAGAAGCATCTCCCAGGTTTGCTCAGAGCTACCAACGAGTGGTTCAGAATCTACAAGATTCCTGACGGAAAGCCTGAGAACCAGTTCGCCTTCTCCGGTGAGTGCAAGAACAAGAAGTACGCCGAGGACGTCATCGAGGATTGCAGCAACGCATGGAAGCTTCTTATCAGCGGCAAGTCCAAGGACGATAAGGGAATTTCCTTGGCCAACACTACTTTGACCGGTACTCCAACTTACACTGCCCAGGCCAACATTCCACCTGCTCACCCACTTCCTGACGCCCCAATCGACAAGTCTGTTGACAAGTGGTTCTTCATCTCCGGTTCCGCTTAAGTGTGTCCGGCCTTGAGGCCTCAACTCTAATATCTACTTTTCTCTTTCTACCCTAACGTGTGTATTGACTTAAGGATAACTTGAATGGCAAAGCAAGCACTGCTTATGTAGCTGTAGATCGTACTCTTTTCTATTTACATCTATTTACCTCTATTTAAGTACATCACAACGCTTTCTTTCCCGCATTTCTCAAAAATGTCTCGATCTTGCCGTGGTCCTTACTTCCTCCCGTCTCAACACCTCCGCTCACGTCAACTCCAAGACATCCTGACACCAGTAAGGCACGGCCCACATTCTCGGGTGTCAAGCCACCAGCCAATATGTATCGACCGCCCAGTTCCCTGTTGAACTGTGCTGCCTCTGCCCAATCGATCACGTTGCCCTGTCCACCGGCCTCGGAGTCCAAAAGGGGTAGCAAATGCTTGTGAGTTTGCACAGCTCTGGACATGTCGCTTTTCCCTGGAGTGAAACGAGCGATAACCGGCAATTCTAGTGCTGGAACGTACTCTTCAAGATCCTCTGACCCATGAAGTTGCACAATATCAACATCCAACTGCCTGCTTATCTTGATCACGTCCTCTAACGGCTGATTTCTGAAGACACCCACTAAAAACGGCCCGTTCTCTACTATGAGCTTTGAGCACTCTTCAAACCATGATGCACCGGTGCTCGATAAGGTTCGCGCGTACTTGATTAGCTCCGCACTTGTCTGGAACCGTCTATTCAACTTCTTACGCTGCTGACGACATAGTTTTGATATTTCTCTTGCTTTTTCAGGCTCGACAGTCCGCTTTCTGTTTGGTACCAGAATTACACCCAAAAGGTTTGCACCCTGCTGTATAGCCACTTTGGCGGCTTCGGCATCTTTTAATCCACAGATCTTTACTATTTTTTCGCCCATTTTCTTGATATACTGCTGGTTGGTGAAAACATAAACGAGACATAGAAAGTAAAGCTTTAGTTATCTCGAGACGATAAAAAAAAAAAAAATAGGCGCCAATCAGCTATACCAGATTAGCTAACTTTTTCTTTTTTACTCTTTAGCCTTCTTTCTATGCGGACGGTTGAGATGACCAGCACATCCTAGTTAAGTTAGCCAATGAGAGCACAAAGCTATGTGAACACAGGTTTATAGATCTCTGGGAATTATGCAAACTTGCTTGTACAATTTCCGGTATTTCCTGACAAAAGCTTGAGACATATACAAACCAAAGTACCGACTGAAATATCTGAAAAAAAGTATTGAATAAATTTGCCAGTACAGGAAAACTATCACTGCACTAAAAAAAAAAAAAAGAGTTTAATACAGGTTCTCTGGATTTGGGTCTACAAATTAGAATAGCTTCTGCATAATGTTTACCTTTGCAGATATAGAAACAGATGTGGATGAATAGATAAATAAATACAGAGCAAAGCATAAATAAATACAAGGCAAAAACGTACCAATATAGTGCAAAAATGGCAACTGTGAGCAAAACTGTCTTGGATTAAACCAGTAACTTCTAGACACCATTTACAGTCCTTCTTGCTATATAGTGTTATCTGTGGAACACCATCCTAGCAAGCCACAGAGATGCTATCAAAATTAGCATGCTTTATGAATAAAAAGCAAGAGAATAAATATATATATACATATATAAAGTGCTTAATTGAATACCTCAAACTCCTTTCTCCGTTTGCAGAATTTTGGGAGCTGGCTTGATAGAGAAGAAAAAAAAAAGCCGCATTAGAGGAGAGACAAAAAAAATCTGATCGAAAATGCATTTTATGTAAGCTGCTTCAATACTTCACAGCCAGTTCCAATTTTTTTTGGCACTCTTACAATTGAGATTCCTTCCACTGAAAGCTAAACTAAGCGAGGGATCTGGAATGGTGACACAAGTATGGGCTTGTTCGATAAATTAAAGGGAAAAGTTGAACAGAAGCTTCAGGAATTGAACATCAATGAACGCCCCGGATACCAACAACCAATATACAATCCAGGGTACCAGCAACCGGTTTACCAGAATGGTCCACCGGCTGTTCCGCAAAGAGACTATTACAACAGTAACTATAATAATGGCGGCAATAGCGATGTTAATAACTATAATAATAATAATAGTCGTGACCGCGTGAAAAGTGTGCAGAGTCAAGGTAATTTGGGTGACGGGAATGTGGACGATTTGTTTGGTGATCCAATCTCTTCGGATGCCCCTGTTCAACAGATCAAATCTTCAGGCACACATCCAGTTCCACTCCCAGAGTTCTACCAGCAAAAAGGACCGATAGAAACGAACAATTTTTACGGCAACATGCTTGTGGAAAAGCAGAACTTGCCTGTTTGGACCCATCCCTACAGTTTATGGAAGTGTGACGACGATCAGTTCTGGGGTCTTGCTGTTTCGTGCGCCATGGCCAACCAGCGTGTCTTTGGCGACGATCCGAACTCGAATCCTTGCAAGTACTTTTTCTCACCGGTTGGAATTTGCTCGATTTCACTTGGTGCTTCCGAATTCCAACAGGGAATCAGATTCAGAGTTGGAGAGTGCAAACGGTTTAGTTGTGGAGTTGAGTTTACAGCAGCAAACGCGAGAGACTCCGGTGCTAAGATGACATCCAAGCTTGTTCAGGGGATGGGTCTTATAACGGCGCTTTATACAGGCAACATCCATCCTAGGATTACAAGCAAGGTCGGATTTCAGACCCTTGGCCCTAAGGGAAGAACGACCAATGGCCTCAACAAATTCATTCTAACGCTTTTTGACTCATCCAAATGGGTGCTTTTCTCTAGTGTGGACTCGTTCGTGTTGAGAAATGCCAACTGCATCGAGTCTTCTTCACAACTGTCTCAGAGTGGTGCGATCATCCAAGTTGGAAGAGTTCCCAAGAATGGCGATGAGAACGCATATGATTCTGCCGCTGGTGCTTATGTAGAGGACATGACACTTTCAGGAAGCGTAGATGACAGAAATACGGCACAATACTGCTTCAACTATAAAATTGCAGGTAAGTCCAGTTCGGGAAAGGTGGTCCAGTGGGCGTTACCGCACCAATACCGTTCGGCAGATCAGTGCATGAGCCACGAGCGTATTACGAATGCAGAGCTTGATTCTACGTGCAAAGGAGCTATGCAGGCGTATCTGACTAGCCGGTTTGTCATGAACGAGCAACTTCCACCTCAAGAATTGCAATACGATCCTTATATCGAAGGTAAGGGCTGTCCGGGGTATTCCGCACAGGCAATCGAGCGGATCAGAGAGGTTGCAAGGCAAGAAATAGATTCGTTTGATGTTGTGAACGTGTCCAACACAGACTCAATGTACACATCTGGGAAGATCCTCGACAAAGGTGCGTTCATGTTATATGTGGCTGGATTTGTGCTCAAGGACGAGCAGCTGGCCCAAAAGCAGCTTGTAAAGATGAAGCAGGCGTTTGAAAGATTCATCGAGAACAGACAGCAAGCTCCACTAGTGTATAACAGTACATGGAAAGGAGTGGTGAGTTCAGCGGGATTGCAGGATGGAAACTTCTACAGCGATTTTGGAAACTGCTTCTTCAACGATCACCACTTCCATTATGGCTACCATATTCATGCGGCATCTTTAGTGGCCCTGGCGGACCAGAAGTTCGGTGACAACACGTTCTTGAGCAAAAGCAAGGATTGGGTGAACACGTTGGCAAGGGACATTTGCAACCCGAGCGAGAGAGATCAGTATTTCCCAGTGCTGAGGTCGTTTGACTTCTTCCACGGCCACAGCTTTGCGAACGGGTTGTTTGCTCACGGGGATGGAAAAGACGAGGAGTCGTCCAGCGAGGATTACCACTGCTACTACGGTGTAAAGTTGTGGGGAAGGGTGACTGGAAACAAACAGCTTGAACAGCTGGGATCACTTATACTGGCAATCGAGCGCAGAGCGATGAACTTGTACATGCTATATTCGTCGGACAACGACGTGGTCCCTTCGAATTTCAGGGGAAACAAAGTGTCCGGTATTCTATTTGAGAATAAAATAGATCATGCTACGTATTTCGGAATGAACAAGGAGTATATTCATGGCATTCACATGATTCCAGTCACGCCGGTTTCGAATTACATGAGAAAGACGAGGTTTGTGAAAGAGGAGTGGGATCAGATCAGGTTGGGCGATTTGGCAAGAAGCATCGATTCCGGGTGGAAAGGTCTTCTCTATTTGAACTCAGCTGTGATTCATCCGAAGGAAGCATGGAATTTTTTCAATGATGTGAACTTCCAGGATAGGTGGCTGGACAATGGAATGTCAAGAACTTGGTCTTTGGCATACTGTGCAGGGATGGGAGGTAGATAGACGCATTAATCATAAATAGAAGTAAAAAAAAGAAAATCGGTAGCTTTGTTATATTGCTCAATAAAGGTTGAGTATTTATATTTATGTGCTTCGGGTGAGATTTGGTTGCAGAGAATTATCGAGTGAGTGAGTATGCATGTAAATAGCTAAGTTGCTAAATTGAGACAAATAGCGAGCGAGCGAGACCAAAACTTCCTGATTAGTTCTCGATTGGACCCCCGGTATCTTTGAGCAGTTGGAAAGTCACGCACTCAAAAAAATCAACAGTTGAAAACTGCGGGGCAGAATATACAGCTCACACGGCACACCTGGGAAAAATGCAGGAAAAACGGACGGAAGAGGGAAAAAAAGGAAGCCTCCCCCTTCCCCTAAAAAAATATCGAGGTGGTTGGTAGTACACGGCTTTTCTTTCGCACTTGCCACTTGCCACCCCCATAATAAATTATCATGATTTTATTTTCTTGCATTATTTTGCCTCAGTATAAATGCTCGCTAGTATGCGTAGAGTAGCAGTTTTCGGATTGTTGCCTAGCTGAACGTACAAACAGGGCACATACTACTCAGTGAAAGTTAAACGTAGCGTGAACAAGTCACAACCAGTTTTGCTACTCTATTTTGAATCTATCGAACAACACAGAAGTCAGACTATAACCGGGCAATTGTGTGAATTGTGGGGCAAATCATCTATATATTTTTTTATACTTTTTTGTCCTCTAGTGTATCACTGGCATTCTTTTATATATCTGCCAAGTGAATTGTGATCTTCTAAGAAGTGGGGTGCAAAGGCAGAGAATACAGGCGACTCCGACAAAAGAAGCAAACAGCATCTTTTGAAAGCGTCTCCAAGATAAGGAATACAAGATAAAGCGAAAGCACAACATTCCAGGGACTAGTGCAGGAAAGTCAAATAAAAGAGAAAAAATGGCAGACAGAAAGCCGTATCCACACAGAGGCGGCGATCACACGCCAGGGATGTATCCGCCACGTGACTCTGCACCGTTGTCAAGATCAATTTCGGCTGTTTCCCTCTCTAGAGGCAGTTCTGCAGCAGCGTTCGGTATGCCGGACTCCAGAAGGCCGTTTAGTCCAGGTCTCAACAGAGAGGAGGTGAATATAGAGATCCAGAGGCTAAACCGGTACAGATTAAACGTGTCGGACGACGACTATGAGGTGAGGAGACAGCAATTGAGCAAAGACTCGCAGTTCTATGCGACAAAGACGGCAAAAGACGTGAGACCCGAGCAATTGCTCCCGTATCGTACCGAGACGATCAGGGAGCAGTACCGGTATCTCTGCCACATCGTGACGCACATTTACATTGCGATCAAGTCGCTGGATTTGAAGAGCAACATCTCGATCAGCGTTGCAGACTTGGATAAGGCCCGAGGTGCACTTTTGAGCGGCAAAAGCGTGGAAGATTTCATTGCAGCACAGAGGGAGGAGCCTCAGGAGGACGAGGATGTCGAAGGCGAACGATTTGAGACGTTGATGCACACGGAGAGTGAGGCAGAGGAGGATGATGAAGAGGAGGACGAGGAGGACTCGTGGTACGAATCGGATCTTGATTCAGACGAAGACGAAGCCAGTATGTTTGCTTCGACGCCAGTCTCCAAGGTGGAGAACCGTTCAGCGTCGGTGATCAGCCTCAAGTACTGGACCAAGGAGCTCAAGAACCTTCTCACGATCGGGCTTGTGATCCCGGGAACGCTTTCTGCATCGTTGGTTAAAGTCTACTACGCGGTGGTTCTTTCGCGGGGACAGAGCATTGACATCGGCTTCTACACGGACGTGATAGTTGCTTTGCTGAGGGAGAAGGAGGTGCTCAAGGAGGTGGGTCTTCGACTCGACTGGAGACCAATCTACGACGAACTTTCATCAGAGATGGTTACGCCAAACGAATCAAGCCATATCACCGATGACTTGCGGTTCAAGAGGTTGGTTCGGTTCTCCTTGGCCGTGAGTAGCTTTTTTGATGCCGACTGCATTCCTCACATCATGGAGAAGATAATGGGCCGCTACAGCAATCAGACGATCTCGTCGTCGTTTGTCCAGATGGCCGTTTTGTTACCACTCGTGTTCAGGAAACCAGTCAAGGTTTATCCGGATGGATCTGCAGACTACGACAAGCGCGACATCCGTTACTACTTGCCTGTCCTGTTCAGCTGCTGGGGAACACAGAGATCGAACAAGGAGATCGCATGCCTTGTCTCTGTGATTGCAAACATTGCAGAACGTGCCTTGGTGGAAGGTTCCAGGCATCCTGAGAGGGTCAGCATGGGTAAGTATGGAATTTTCACTCGGGAGCAGTTCCTCGTGCTTATAAACCAGCTTGCAGTGACCACCAAAGTCACTCTAGATGAAAAGCAGTCGAAATACGTTAAGTTGCTGGTCGATATCATCGTCCACTCAATGACATCCCGGTATGAAGATGCAGATTCCGGTGTCTTGGACCTTTTGAGAACCTTTGCAAGCTCAATTAGGACATTGGTCCATCCTTCCAACAGCGGCTCCTGGTCTACAATTCTTTCCAGGGTGGTTAAGCGGTTCACAACTGCATACCATCGCCGGCTTTTGCAGGAAAGAGTTGATAAATGTCTCGTTGCAAAGTACTCGGACGACTTTTCGGGCTTGCGGACAGATTGTCGGCTCTCTGAGTCGCTTACTGAAAACTACATCGACATCTTTTTACCATTGATCATGTTTGGTGTTCAATCGAAGTCCTCAAGCCAGAGAAGAAGATACATCACCTCTCTTAAGACGCTTTGCTTTGTGTCTCCTCAAAAAGTCTTGGATACGGTCTTGCTGGACATATATAGCTCGTTTGATTCTGTTGACTCCACGCATAGGATAAACGTGATATTGCGTGAGGTCACTGCTCTTGCCCGCTACATGGTTCAGCTCCCCGTGTACAGAGTACATATACCAAGGCTTCTTTCGATGCTTGTTCCGGGAATCGACTCCAACGACCCGGAAAAGACTATCTTGACGATTGGGCTCGTGAAGTTAGTCTCCCTGGTCGTTCCATTTACAGATTTGACAGATGGAAATGGTGATGGTGGAACGTTGGCAATGGACTTCACCTCCCAGCATATCAGCTACCTGGAGGCCAAGTTTTACGCAGGATCACCGAAAAGCAAAACTTTCCTGATGGATGCAGAGTCCGAGGTTCCTGAAAAGTTTGCTTACGACAGTCAGATGGAACTCGATGCGTTGAAAAGTGCAAGTTCTTCGTTCTCTGAGTTCATCAAGCAGTTCTGTAGGGGATGCTTCAAGTACTTGGAGTACTCTCCAAACGTGGAGAGCGACGAGGGAATGGAAACACGGGCTTCGGTGTTGATTCCACAGGCATTTGATGCTTTGATCGAATCTATGAGTGACGAACTGTTCAAGGTTGCAACTGATGAGTACTTTGAGTACATCACGAACAACGTCAAGCACCCGGTTGCAATCATATTCTCGAACATTGCCGAGCTTTTGGTGAGAAGAGACCCTCATAAACAACTCCCCAGGTTGTACAAGTATCTCATGCCGCAAATTCGGCGTGAAATAAGCGAGGGGGCGGGAGTTTCTCGTAGCCAGGAGGTCTTGACGAAAGATGCCCGGATAGTTTGGTATCTCAAGTTGCTCTGTGGCACATGCCTTGGTGCAGGAAAGTACTTGGTTCCATACTTGGCCGATTTGGAGCAGTTCTTGGTGCAGGATACGGTAAATTTGCGTGGCGAGGCATCGTACAGCATCAGCTTGCTAGTGAATTCGATTTTTGCCAGTGTTTCGTGTGTCAGACCATTGGAGAGAAGACTCATCTCGCCCGACTGGCTTGAGACACATGGCGGAAAAGTCACAGAGGCATGTTGGGGTGGATTTCAGTTCGATCCATACCGGTTTGACCGTTCGAACTTGCAGTTCCAGTGGTATCGGCCAAGTTTCAAGGAGGTGGACCCATTGGTGAACACGTTTGACAAAGTGGTGAACTCAAGCGTGGAGAAGATAGACCAGTTTCTAAACGATACAGACTCACAGCAGAAACTGCCATTGGAGACGATCGACCAGATTACTTATCACGTTAACATTCTCGACGGGTCTGTTGCTGGAATCTGCACTTTGTTCGACCCTTCCTTTAAGCCACACACGCTCGAGCCTGCAAAAGTCTTGAGCCGGAAGTCGAACACAGGTCAGGGATCTAACATAAGCAAAACACCATCCATCTCTGCTTTCCCTTCAACTGCTTCACTTGCTTCAATGGCGGCTGTTGATGGGTCCAGTTCCAGAGTTACAAGCCCAACTCCAGGCGCCCAGGCGTTGGCTTCAGCTCTTTCTCGCATAGGTGACCCAAATGACGGATTGCTAGGCGACAAAAGTCACAACGAGCTTCCCTCGTCCTCAGATGACATCCAGAGCTCGAAGTTCGAGCAAACAGTCATTAATAACGACGCATCGATGGATGCAGAGGCACCCCAGGTTGACCAGTACGTTGTTCCAGACTCGGAGATGCCCAGCGGTGCGGCCACTCCCTCGCTTATGGGTACCGGTGGAGAGTTTGAGTCGATAGACGCGTCCCTCACGAACAGATCCTCCGGCTTGTACACTTTCGGGTACTACTTTGAGGGGAACGCTTTTACCAAGCTTTCGGACCCTTCGTATCTGAAGCTACATGCTGCTAGAGAGAAGATCGGCCACATTTTGCACAAGTTGGCACTGGCCCTCATCCACAGAGACAGTGCGATCGATCTTTTGAGCGATGTGATCCAGGCTATAAGCGACTGGCTCAAGAACTGCGGATATTTCAGCTCGAACAACCCGGTTTTCATCGACAACATTCACCTAGTGAGTCTCTTGGAGTGTGCGGGTGTGAACAATCCGTACTCGAGAGTAGTTTTCGGTGCCAGAGCTGCTGTTTATCATTGCAACCGGATGAATCTTTCTCGGTGTACGCGTTTACCAACCGACACGGACAAGCTGTTGATAAAGGATCTGGTTGTGCTCTCTGCATCGAGCTACGCCGTGACTTCTTACCATGCAAGCAGCGTTTTAACGTCTGCCTTAAGCAAGATCATGAACTGCACGTACCTCGTGTTCGGAATCCTCAAGGAGTGGGACTCCGCACTAGTCAACAAGGACCAGGACAAGCTGAAGAATGTCTTGCGAGTGTTCTCGCTGCGAAAGTTCCGTGGCTTGGCTGAGAAGAACAGCCACTACTTGAAGCGGTACGAAGACTTGCTTGTGAGGTCTATCGAGTTCGACGAGTACCAAATCACGTCGTTAGCCTTGAAGCTCTATGGTTCCATCAAGAAGTACGTGCGTATTCCTTGTAAAGTGTGTCTCATGAACTTTGACCTCGTTGAAGGTATCCGGCCTCCAGATGCAGACATAGACCGCAGAATCCGGGCTTTGAAGCTTGCCAAAGAGACGAAGAAGAAGACGTACTTCACGTTGGTGTCAAGGCTCATGACTAGGACTTTGAGACGTACAAGTAAACACATGTACTGGAAGTTGAGGTTGAAGGCTTTGGAGATGGTGTCGTCTTTGCAGACGCATTTTGAGATGCCACTCAACCCAGAGGTGCTCAAAGTTTTGGCCAAGTCTGTAAATGGTATACACCCTGCAATCTCGAAGAAATGCGTTATCTGGATTGCCTCCGTTTTGGACGTTATTTCCACCAAAGGTCTCTACAACTATGATCTCGACAAGATCCTCTGTGTTCAACCCCCTGAACCGGGCGTGGTTCCATTATCATCCATTGACAACGGCAAGTACTTTGACATGAAGACGTTCTTTGACGAAATGCGTAACTTCGATCATCCGAGGTTCTTTCTTGACAGCAAATACTGGGTGCCAACTCTTTGCTGGAACCAGGACATGAAGGTGATCGATTCGTCTTATTCACGCAAAAATATGGGCTACAACAACTTGGACAAGCGGTCTATCCGGAGATTTGGCCAGTTTGTGACCCGTGAATGGATAACCGACATTTTGAAGTTGCACATCGAGGAGTCGGAATCAAATACTGCCTTCCTACCTGGAATGGCATACTTTATCGCATCTTTGGCTTTGCTTTCCATCCATGGATACACTCCGAAGTTCGAATACGAAGAGTTCTTCGACATTGTTGGCGCATTCTACAAGAAAGATGAGAAAGCCACACATCTCGCTGCTTCTGAGGTGTACACTGGTCTTCTTCTTTCCTGCCGAATTGAGCCTGATAAGTTGGCCATCACAGATAAAAATATTGCCGCACAGTTTGGTGCCATCATCAAGTCGGACATCACACAGTCTACAGTTAACATCTGGAAGATTTTCTGCTGGTGGGTTCCCGGCCACTTTGATATGCGTAGATGCCCAAGAGTGGTGAGTGCTATTTGTAACTTTGACATCGAGAGTGATGGTTCTGTGTCTCCGTTCAGTACGTTTACCCGTATAACACTACTCAAAGCGTACATATCGTCCACTTTGAATACATACCATTGCTTTGTGGGTACCGTTGAACAGCTGTTCTCCGCTCTCTCGCATCCTTACCACATAGTTGCTGAGCGAGTTGCTTCGATTCTCTTTGACTGTCTATTGTACACCTCGACAAGGTCGTTTGACAACTTTTCCAGCTTTATGCGGGCCAACATTGAAGCTCCCAGTGGTGAAGGTATCTATCCATACAAAATGGACCCCACATTTGACAAATGTCTCAACCAGTACCTGGAAAAGATCTCATCACTTAGACACACAGTGGAAGGGAAAAGACCTCAGGAAGTGTCCACAAGCGATTATATGTACACAGTGAGAGGACTCCACTATCTAGTGCTGTATGCATTAAAGACATCGCATGGTGATCTCTTATTCCCATACTTGAAGAAGCACATTATACCGCTCATCTTTGACTTGGATAACATGAAGGATGCATGTAAGCTCTTGAACATAAACACCATGGTGACAATGTATCTTATTGCTTCGATTAGGTACAGCAAATCGGAGATGGCCGAGATGACCGACTTACTTTGTGGTGATCCGCTTGTCAAAAAGCCTACGTTATCACAGTCTCTGCAACTGGTCTCGCTCACTCAAGCTTTCTACATGATAAGATATTTGGTATTGTCGGATGAGCAGCGAGGCAGGTTTGCGGATAAGTGCATTTCATTACTTTATGATGAACATCTTGAAGTTCGTGAAAGAGCATCTGCATTTTTCACCCTCATGGTCCACACTTACATTGCTTCTGATGAGGATAAGTTTATTCACAGCAGTATAAAGCGGTTCAGGAAGTTGATCAAGGCGTACAGAAGGAAGGAAAAACGTGAGAAAGGTGTTAGGCCAACAGCAGAGGAAGTTTGTAAGCTACATGGTGCCACGTTGGGACTTGGCTCTCTTATAGAGGCCTTTCCATACACTACGCCACCGCCTCACTGGATGCCTAAAGTGTTATCGACGTTGGCCAATAAGTGCTCTTCGATCGATGGAATAGTGGGAAGAACTGCCAAGGACATCTTGAGCAAATTCAAGAAGACAAGGCAGGACACATGGCACATCGACTCGAAATTTTTCACCGACGAGCAGTTGGAAGACCTAGAAGGCGTTTTATGGAAATCTTACTTCATTTAACTGAGCATTCCCCGTTCTGTATCAATAATATATTACACAGCGATACACAACTCTATAAACGAAACCTAATAACGCCGAAGTACCAGCATCTAGACACGCACCGCGGTGTCTGATGCTAGAATGTTAATCTTTCCAACTTTCTCGAAACTGTAGCTGTATCATTTGTACCAGACCCATCAAGCGTAATCTTAGCCCGGCTTGCATTCAAGCCTTCTAAAAGAATACAAGCCTTGCATATCCGGTTTGTAGATAGATATCCACATCTCTCGCATCTGTTTCCATCTCGGCTTGGTAACGACACCGAACCATCTGCTCGAACTTCAACCTCGTTGCCAACGTTGTTGGCTTTGTTCGAACTCTCTGTCTTACCGGATTTTCCGCGACCCCGTGTCCTCCTGGAAGTTCTGGCCTTGAGCTTGAACTGTTCACCACTTCGAATGATGTCAAGAATCGAGGACGGCCTAACAGACTCCAAATTCTTGAGAAGAGTCCTGGCAGTGCCTCTGAAAGCCTGAGGCGAGTATGTACATTCAGTACTGAAGTAATCGAGTTTCCTGTAGTGCGCATACAACACGATTTCCTTCTCGTAGGTGTACTTGAATGGTTTAGAGCGCTTAACGGGAGATCCAGACGAATTCGTCGTGATGCTCACCGAGCGCTCAATTCTGGCGGTATCTCCACGCAAAAGATTGAGCAACACAGTCTCTGCCATGTCATCAGCATTGTGACCTGTCACTATATGATGTATTCCAAGCTTTAGGGCTCCTCTGTCCAAAGCTTGCCGCCTGAAAACTCCGCAGTACGTACAAGACGACTTCATGCCTGTACACGCCACTATTTCGTCCATCGTCCAGTTGTAAAGCTGCTTGTACGATACTATCTCAAGGGGCATGCCATACTGAGCACGGTTTCGCTTCACTGTGGCCAAACTATCGTCCCTGTATCCCACTATTCCTTCATCAATACTCAAGAGCACCAACTGTAGTCCGTAATCGTATCTTTCATTAAGCGTTTTCATCACTGCCGCCAACACCGTGGAATCCTTTCCACCGGATGCTCCAATGGCTATCTTCTCACCCCGATGGAAGAGGTTTTCCCGAGTTATTGTGTTGTGGATCTCCTTTTCGAACACGGCTATAAAACATACTTTACATAATTTCTGGAGATTCTTGGGTCTTCTCATCACAGCTTTTCGGCAATGACAGAGCTCGCAAAGAGCACCAACTTTCACTGGACCCTTCATTATTGTTATGTAAGCTGATACTGTGTAGGTTCTTGGTGGCGCAGCCTGAGGCTTTTCATGCTTTTAAGGCAAAGATGAATGTGATTGTTTACTTGGTACATGAGCCTCCATCTCGTACCCCGATGCTAGAAACAGGTGAAAAATTTCAGCCTTGAGACACAGTCGCGACTATCAGGTCGTATTTCTTAGAGGCTTGGCTCTTGACCCTTTTTTTTTTATTTTTTTTCCTTCTCCATTCACTTGGCACGCATGAACAATTCAGTTCGGCATTCGCGAAAAATGAAAGGGAAGCGAGAGCGCATCAGGTGAAAATATTGCGCACTCATATAAAAAGTGTACACTGTCCTGGCAAGTAAACGAATCTCGTTGTTTTTACCTCCAAAACTTTAATCCAAGGCCTAGCAACGGAGAGAAAGCATGCAGTTTAATAATAAGTGCACAGTTTTGCTTTTGTTAGCGTCCCTTTGTGCTCGCATCTGGGCCATTGAAGTGGACGACGAGACATTTGATGACGTGGTCCTCAATTCAGGAAAAAGAACGTTTGTCGATTTCTATGCTTCGTGGTGTGTTCATTGCAAGCACTTGAGACCAAACTGGGATAAGCTTGCTGAGAAGTATGCTAACAATAAGGATGTTCAATTTGTCGAAATGGATGCCGACAAGAACAAGAAGCATGCCAAGCAGTACAACATTGCTTCGTTTCCTACAATCATAGCATTCAATAGCCCCAGTTCTGAGAATCCAATTGGATACGGAGGTCCACTCGAGTTCGATAACTTGGATGAGTTTGTGAACGACAGTATTAACCCACCAAAGAAACCAGAGGAGCGTGAAGTGGTGCCCGAACCAGAAGCACCTGAAGAGCCAAAGAAAGAGGAAGCTACAAATGCCATCATTAGATTGAACAGTTCCTTGGTGGACAGCTTGATTGCCAAGCCAAAGCGGAACGCGTTTATTCTTTTCCGCAACGAGGAAGATGAGAGCAAAGAGAGCGCAGAGCTCTACAAGAATTGGGAGGAGCTTTCAATAGCATTTGCAATCGAATCCAACAAGATTTTGATCGGTGTTGCTAGGCCAGAGTTAGCATCCAACACCACCAGTGTGCAAGAGATGTTCAACGTTACGGAGTATCCTACCATTGTGTGTATAATCAGAGGTAACATCGAGAAGGCCGAGACTTACAAGAACTCAACCTCGGTTCATGATCTTGTGAAATTTTTGAATGCAAAGATGAACACGCATCGGACTGTCGATGGAAGGTTGACCGACGATGCAGGTATCATCCCTGAGTTGAATGAATACATGGTTGCTTATCTACGTGCCGATGTTTATAAGAGAAAGAGTGCCGTGAAGGTCTTGGCCCAACGGATGATGAAAGTCGACAGCTTTGCCTATAAGAGAGAGTTGAGGTTCTACTCAAGAATCATCACGCTTCTACTCGATGATGACACTTCGCACAACATAGAATTGGAGAAGAAGAGACTTCTTACCGCTAAGCGGGAGCCTGACTTCGAGCCTGAGATCTACGATGATATTCAGATGAAGTTGAACATGATCAATTACTGCGAGAAGATCTTGACCGGTACCATCACGAACAAACCTGCCGTCAACACCATGACAAAGGATGAATTATGAGGCATGAGAGACCCATTAAGTATAAATAAATAAATAAGATAAATAAACGGCAATCCTGCCATTTGTGATCATACCGGATGAGGGCACCTCGAGGTATACTATACATATGTAACGAACGCAGATAAAACTAAAGGTCATACATACACGTTGTCGTCTACCATGTGATGGCGTCGTTTTTCTTCACTGTTCTCGCAATATCTGCAAACACCCTTCCCTTCAAAAGCGTCTCCTCTATGATTGGGCGCACATTTAATGGTGTACACCTGGCAAACCAGGCAAACTCACCTCCCTTATTGTAGATCAGCACATTTGCCGCAAACTTATGACCACCCACGTGATTAATGAATGCTACGCACACACCATCAGGCCGCTTATCGCCTGAATCACGATACAAACCCTGCTCTCTTAATTGGCAATCGAACTCCTTCTTCATAAATGGCGCTGTTCGTCCACAACGCTTATCTCTTGTACGGTGTGAGCATATGAAAACATGCGATTTGAATGGATCAACGGAAATGGAAGCTCCCGATATTTCCCTTGGCAACTCGGAAAACTTCTCCTTCTTCAAAACTAGGGCGTCAAGCAACCTTGATAACGCCTGCTTGTAGTTATCAACGGTAACCCCCTTAAGCCACACAAAGTACGGCATGACGAGGATATCTGCCTTGTTGAGTTTCTTATAATCCATGTCCAGCAGTGGGATAGGCAACGATGTAACATTCAACTTCGCAGTACCATACTTTTTGAAGCTGAACGATGCAATGTTCTTGAGAATAGAACCAGGCTGGTCATAAGCATCGGATGGCCAATCATGCCGTCCTGTTGAAACCAAAATCTGGAAATCAAATGGCTTTGCTGTTTCCCAGAGGGGGGTCTTCACATCTTTGAAATTGAGCTTGAAACATTTCTCATCATATGAATTCAAACACTGGGAAGGATCACCTTTTGATGATTCTGTTGCAAGTGGGAGGATTCTGGAAATTTCCTCATCTGGTCCAGTATCACTAGTTAGGCCTAGCGTGCTTTCTAACTGTCTAACAAAGTTCATTTCTTCTTAGTTATGGAAACATTCGAATCCCGTTTTTCTGAAAAATGTCTGCTAAATACCTAGTAGTATCTTATAAAGGAGATACTCCCAAATATCTCCTAATACGAACGACAGGAATATCAGCTACATACATTAAGACATAGCAAAAGTATATATGTATATATGTATGTCCTGAACGAAAAAGTTGGGCTTGTCAAAAAAAAAAAAGGAGAAGAAAAAAAAAAAAAAAAAAATTACCGTTTGAAAACTAATACACGATCCAGCCGGAAGCGGAAATATTCGCGAGATAACCGATCGACATCTCCAGTACCATAAGATCTTACGGCCGAGCAAGAGAATAGTTCGGCATTTATTCCACCTGTATTATCACATCATACTGTCCAAGATATCAAATATACAGTATAGTTAGTTGGCTTTGCAATATACCAAAAAAGATCATCATACATACCACTGGAAATTGTTTGGAGCATTCAGAAGCTGCCGGTCAGTTGACCTAATTAGGAATATTCATCGAGCTCGAAATTCCATGCAGACTAGACGATAATTTGTAAATATATATGGGGCAGATATTGAATATAAATTATACAATTATAACGCATATGTAGTTTCACTCTACATAATATACATTGAACATTGCTCCGATATTGTTTATGGTTCGTTTTGCTTCGAATACCTTTCTAGATGGTCATCTCAAAAAGATATCTTGAACGTGAGAGAAAGCGGAAAGACCTGGTGCTGTTTTCGGGTAGCAAATAATCTACCGGGACTACTTACATGAGATATAGCCTGCTGTGAAATTGGCATTTCATTTATATATATATTTAAGATACCTTGCAGCTACTGTCAAATTTACTATTTCAACCAAAAGAGTCTTTTTACATTTGACAGATGTATCTCAGGAAGCAAAAATTATCTGATCCCCGAAATGGCATTACTTCTTTTGGATAACCTCTGTAGCCTAATAATAAAGTATATAAAAAGATATCAATCACAAAAGCCAGCTACAACATGACTATTTATATACTATATTAACTATAACAATCTGGAGAGACAAAGAACACCAAAGAACAAACAATTCCATATGTATAAATCAAAAAAAAAGACCCGGAAATATATAAATAATTGAGTGAAAGCATTAAAACCATAGACAAAATACCTGTAAAAATGGAATGCATTGTAAGATATTCCAAACCTAACTATTAGCGATCATTATCGCTCCAGTAATCATAGTCAGATTCGTCAGAAATTTGGCTTTCAGTAGATCTTCTAACTTCTTCTATGGTTTTCTTTTTATCAGATTTTGACACCACGTCAACTCGCATCAATACTTTTTTTTGGCTCTGAAATACTACCGTCCGCTTCTGTTTTTGGAGCTTCCTTGAAATCCAAAATCTCGCCTGATTTAGAAGTTTCATCTTTACAGTCTTCAGGAATTGCCTCTTTTTTTGATTCAAGCAAACATCCATAACCAACAGAAGTGAATTCTTTGCAATTTATTGTGTTGATCTTTCCAGAATAGGCAACCACATTTTTCGAATCAAGTAAGACAAACTCACTAATTTGATCAAACGAAAAGTGATCGATATTCTCATTCGTAATAATATCGTCTGAAGAGAGAACGGTTATTGCAGATGCTGTGAACTTTAAAGGACGAGATTTAAGTGATCCCTTCTGACCCTTACTATTAGCTTTAGTGCGGACCTCGACAGTGTAATTCTCCAAATCTTTGTTCCGGTTAAAGATCGTGATAGTTAGAGAGTTCAAAGTTTCATTCATGTAGCATTGTATATCGATCCACTTCAGGCCTTCGGGTGCCTCAACACTCTTGAAACTTGCAATCTTGCTACTGTTGGGAGAAGACTTCGTGGTCTCCAGAGCTCTTAAGAATCGCTTGTTTTGCTTTCTTAGGTCTAAGTTTGCTAAGAGATACTCCAAGATATCTGTTCCAACATTATCACTATCAACAATACGTGATTTTATTGATGCACTCTCTGGGATATCAATATTTATACTAATAGTTTCATCTCGTGGAAGGAACACTATATAATATGCTTGGTTGAGTTTGCTTATCTCTGAGCAATTTGGCAAAATACCGGAACGATAACTGCAACCGTAAACGTATCTCTTCTGTTCATCGTAGCGTTTTGGATTGAACGCTTGGTTGAACGCGTAATCATATTGATCATGGACTGAAACAATTGTTTTAACTAAGCCATTTCCAAGGAGACAAAGCACAGGATTATATTCTCTCATATTTTTGAGATACCTTTGGAATAGTTGAACCATTAAATCATTCATTACTTCAGATAGTTCTGAATGGCCGCCACCACTCAAGACGAATTTGTGATCTAGGATTGACCACGATGATGTGAAAGCGTCCAAATTAAAATAAAATATTGTTTCTTGCATTTTCAGTACTAATGTAGTATAATATCAAATACCCTTGGTACAATATGTGATTATACACGTTCTAATGATGTTCTCTATGAATGGGGTCACGTTGAAACATTGTAGTATTTATAGTTAATTTGGCTTGCTGAGGGCCACCGGCATATATCATTTTTCCAACGCACTTGATAAATAGACAGTCAGCACAAACAATTAGAAAGATAACGAACAATAACAAACCAAAATTGGGATCTTCCAATGAGATCAAGAATTAGCTGGATTGTTAGATTAGTGTGGGGTTTGTCTCAATAATAGCAAACTTTAGTGTGATAATTAAAAAAAAAAAATCCCTAATCTATTTTTGCGTAGATGTCATAATAGGTCGGTTGCTTTTTTTTCTGATGGTCCACATTGACGCGTCGATTTATTAGAGGCATAGAGAATGAAGCTTAAAAGTTACCAATGAAAAGAGTATCAATAAATCACTAAAAATACCTCCAAAATTAGACCCTAGTCTTCCTTGATAAATTTGCAGTCAGGGCGGGGCATTTCCTTAGAATTGAAGCAACCCCCATCAGATTTTAAACGTATTTGGAGAATAGCAACAGAATTCAGCTTTGGCTCAATTTCTGTCATTTAGCTTTTGAGTATACATTCAAGCTATTTAAATTGGCTCGTCAACCTAAAACTAGAATAAAGCCTCGGAAGGGTGAAATAACAAAAAACAAGCTGTCAGTATAAAATAGCAAATATAAAAAACAGAAACAAAGGAAGACTTACAAACTCGTTATCAAGAAACACATAAAGTGATCCACAATTCAATTCTGGACATGGTTAGAATGGAAATGTTTGCTACAGCGTTTGCCGCTTCAGCATGCCTATTAATGGCCAAAGTATCGGCATTGAGTCTCACAGTGGGAGATAAGACATCAGTTTGTGATGCAGCCACATTGATTATAAATGGTATTATGGATTATTATGAGGGTATACGGTACGGAGGCACGGTTGGAATCTTTCAGTCTCCATACTATTGGTGGGAAGCAGGTGAAATTTGGGCTGGAATGATAGATACGTGGTACTTCTGCCAGAACGACACATACGAGGACATTATTAAAGACGCATTGCAAGCACAGAAAGGTTCGGGTAATAGTTTCATGCCCCAGAACCAGACGTTGACAGAAGGTAATGATGACCAAAGTTTTTGGGGATTTGCAGCATTGTCAGCAGCAGAAAGAAACTTCACAAACCCACCTAGCGGTGATCCGGGCTGGCTTGCACTTGCCCAGGGTGTTTACAACACGATGTGGAGTCGTTGGGACACAAGTAACTGTAAAGGTGGTCTCAGATGGCAGATTTTCACCTGGAACTCTGGTTATGATTACAAGAACGTGATTTCCAACGCATGTCTCTTCAACATTGCTGCCAGATTGGCCAGATACACGAAGAATGATACTTATGCCGATACCGCCACTACAGTATATGACTGGCTCAAAGAAGTGGGGTATTTCACGCTTGATGGTGATGGATATGCTGTTTACGATGGTGCCAGTCTCAGCAATAACTGTACAAATATCAACAAGGATCAGTGGTCATACAACCAGGCCACATTGCTTGGTGGTACGGCATATATGGCCAACTACACCGGTAACAGTACGTGGGTGACAGAAGTTGGCCGCCATCTTTCTGGAATGAGTGTCTTTTTAAATAACAACGTTTTATACGAGAGGCAATGTGCTACCTCGAAAACCTGTAACAACGATCAGCGGTCATTCAAGTCGATTACTTCGCAGTTTTTGGGTGCCACAGCACGCTTGGTATCCGAGTATTCAGACCAGGTGATGGAAATCCTCGACACCTCTGCCAAAGGTGCCGCTGAATCATGCAGTGGAGGAAGTGATGGCCATACCTGTGGAATGGACTGGACTTCAGGCTCTTACGATGGAGAGTACGGATTGGGTGAGCAGATATCTGCTTTAGAAGTGATGCAAAATACCCTCGTCCTACAATTTGATGGCCCATTCGACAATTCGACTGGTTCTTCAAAGGGTAACACTGCAGAGGGTTTGGGATACGAATCGAGTTCCAATCCTCATAAGATAACAGTTACTACACGTGATAAAGCAGCAGCAGGAATCGTCACCGCGATAGTGTTGGGCATTGTGGTGGCACTTGGCGTTTGGATGATTATATAGTTATATAATTGCAATGCATTAGCGAATCGGCGATATGGCTGCTACATAAGATGAAATAAAGCAATTCAAAGCACGCTTGTGTAAAGCATAATGAATTAACTACCATCCACTGGAAATCAACTATTCTCAAATATCTGGCTAACCTTATCCAACGAGTTTACAATATAGAACCTTTCTCCACGTTTCTGTATTGCAAGTTCCGGGTTTGTGATGGAGCGATCAACCAGAATAGCACCCATTCCTGCATTCATTGCACACTTGACATCATTCTCATACTCATCACCTATGTGCCAAGATGATTCTAACAGTTTTCTTTTCTCCTCCTGGTAATCAGGGCTTGTTGAATGTATACCCTTTAACTTAACCAGTTGATCGTCTACTATATGGCTGAAGAATGCAGGATTTGGCTTCCAAAGCTCCAGGTCATAACTCAAATATATATGATCTGAATCAAGGAATGGTTCCAAACCAAACTCTTTTATTACTAAATTTGTAACGCCAGAGTCTGCATTCGAAGCCAGGCAAAAGGGAATCCCTTTTTCCCGTACTGCCCACTTGGCCAGACAAACAAAATCCCCGAAAATCTTGTACGATTCTTTTTTGCCAAGTTTGTCGATGATCATCCCTATCATTTCTGATTGCGTCTCGCTTTTCCCATATATTTTAACAAGAATCTTCCACCAAAACTCTTCAACTGTCAAGCCAGCCGCCTTCCCATAATTAGGGTACATCTTCTTTATCGAATGATAGCTATTCAGCCACTTCCGTTCCAGTTGATCCTCTGGAATTTGGATCCCAAAATTTGCTGTAACCTCGTTATACTGCTTGGGTATCGAGAACTTTGGCGCATACAACGTACCGTACGCATCAGCAGTGATAAGCTTGGGTATGCGAGGCTTCATATTGCGACTTTTGTGGGTGGGCAAAAAAAAACGGGATGAACTCACCCTACTTATACTAACTGTAACAGTCTAATAAATCAAGCTCTTATATATATATAAGATACCAAGAAATAAACAGATTCGACAATTTGTACGCCAATTTACGAAGGTGCGAACATATTTGATCGGATCGTTCAGTTTAAGTCGACAAACTTATTTTGTCGCATAACTTTGTATTGTTGTTCTACTTTTTTAGCCGTACATCCCCAAAAGCCCAGTAACAACAATGTGCAAGTTGCGCCCAAGTTGATGAAATCTTGAAATATTCCTTCACCACATAACTAATATACAATAAAGCTTATACATGTACAGAAGGTACGCCACCGTAATGCTCCACTCGTATACAAACAATCAACACGCACACACACACACACACATATTAA
The DNA here is from genome assembly GCA_001754015.1 of Brettanomyces anomalus. NCBI lineage: Eukaryota > Fungi > Ascomycota > Pichiomycetes > Pichiales > Pichiaceae > Brettanomyces > Brettanomyces anomalus. The sequence continues at coordinate 1,147,291 of MDSB01000004.1, forward strand.
TAGCTACGCTCATGTTTCTTGCGTCTTTTTTTCCGGGTGATGTCCCACCAATATTGATCGTGGCATTTATCTGAGCAGAACCATTTTTTCTGCGGATCGGGATCCTCATGCAAGCCAACACATTTATAATGGAACCACTGATACGCGCACTTTGGATTATCACAAGCAACCATCCGTCCAAACGACGGGCCATGACAGAAGCAGTATGTAGGCTCCTGCACAGCCTGATCTTCCTTTTTCTTATCTCTATGATGATGACGCTTTTGGACTATCTTTGGTTCCTTGATAACGATACTGGGCAGCTGTTTTTCTGGCGCTGCCTCTTTTTTAAAACGCTTTAGGTCAATTTTGATCACCATTGCCGATTTATCGTGCTTTTCTGGTGATGTGGCTACTGATTCAGATCTCGCACGTTTCCTTTGCTGGGGGATTGACTCCGAACGTCCAAACTCTTTCACTTCTTGAGAATGTTCAGCGACAAACTTCCGCTTGAACGAATCAAACATATCCCACCGTTGCTTAGGATTTTCGTTCATCTTTATAAGCTCATTATAATCATGCAAAATCTTCAGGTCGTTGTCTATGAATTTAAGATGGCCCTCAATCGTCTGGTTTAACTTATTGGACTCGGCAACTACTTCGTTAGAGTAACGTGTGATCAACATCTTTAATCTCAAAAATTTGGACTCAAGCTGATGTTGACTATCTGCTTTATGTTCCTGGAGTAAAGAGTCCAGCTCCTTCTTTAGCCGTTCATTTTTGAGATTCAATGATTGAATCAACCATAATGAGCGTATTATTTCGCATGGTAGGTGGTCCAAAGATGATATAAACGCATTGTTAGCATTTACCACCGTGTTTACTATATTTTGTTTTTGCTGCTGCTCTTGCTGCTGTAATTGTGCAAATTCCATCAGCTAGAATGTATGCATTTAAAGTGATGAATGAATTTATTTCCATTAGACACTGTAGATGGGTAACAAGTCCACAGTACAGGATAGCTAAATAGGGAGGGAAAAAGTAAATAATGCGAAGCAAAAAAAAAAAAAAAAAAAAATTTCGCTCTCTTGGCACAAAATACACAAATAACTAACGACTTCTACAAATCCATAGCTGGCTATCAGGTAAATAAATAAATAAATAGAAAGTGAATCAACACATGGAAGCAGAAAAAAAGGGCAAGAAATAGTGATTCTTAGTATATGAGCAGAATGAGATCTGGTTTAAAGCCCGTGGAATGGAGTCAGTCCTAAGATGCCAGTTTTGAATTAACCTAGCATTGGCTTAAGAAATAGGGAGGAAGTATTATCTGTTGATAAGACAATCGACGGCAATATATGAAGCAGCATGCTATACAGGCTCACTTAACGCTGTTGATGCTTTTTCATGTTTATTTTTCATTATTTTAACGTCTCTTAGGTGGCTTTGGAGGGTTGAAGACGATCTTTCTGTGCTTAATAGTGGTCCATTTGAACTTCTTCGTCCAGACAGCCATAAGGTATAAGGAACCGACAATCAACAAGGCCTTCACACCCATCTTCTTTCTCTCATCGTGCTCCGGCTCAGAACACCAGTTCAAGAAAGTGACAACATCCTTGGCTTCCTGAGAAGTTGAGGCCTTAGTTCCGTCTTCGTACTCAACAAGATCATCAAACAAAACTCTGGCCATCGCAATGGATCCACCTGGGAAATATGGATTGTAGTTTGCGCCTGGTGCAAGATGAACACCTGCAGGAGGCTCGTCTGGATATCCTGTAAGCAAGGAGAAGATATAATCGCAACCTCCGTGTCTTGCCTTGACGATCAAGGAAAGATCTGGAGGAAGGGCACCGCCGTTGGCAGCTCTAGCAGCCTCCTCATTGGCATATGGGCCTGGAATGTAATCAGTAAGCTTACCAGGTCTCTTTCTTGGGTTTCCCTGGTCATCCGGCTCGTCGTCATACTCGTATTCAGCCGCCATGGCCTTGGCTTCACTGGCAGTGTGCGAGACACCCACCAAGTTTCTCCATGCAATTCTTTCAAGCGAGTGGCATGCGGAACACACCTCACGGTAAACTTGAAAACCTCTTCTAATAGAGGCATGATCAAAAGAGTCAAACATGCCTTTGTGCGACCACTCATACTCTGGAGCCTGCATACCGTGCTCAGCCGCAGTCATGGCCTTACCAGTTCGTGAATCCTGATACACAATATATCCTAGTGTGAGACCTGTAACACCAACCACGCTACTGATGACTTTTTTGGTGTTTGACGAAAGTTCTGCTTTGGCTGATGTGGAATATGCCCTGGCATTCTGCCTGAATGCGGAACCTAAACGGGAAAACATCGCTGCTTTCTGCTATACTTATTGCCCTAGTTTTAGATTGTTCCTGCTAAGCTGATGACCGGATATTGTAACCTCTTTAAAGAAAAAAAGTCACTCTAACGAATCCTGGTGAATAAATATTATGGATGTATATAACAGCGAACTAGCTTATTAATTCTTGGTTCAATAGAAACCTGTCTAGTTGTCTTTTGGGAGAATTGTTAAAAGGATGATCAAGGGGAAAAACGATGTCCATTAGTAACCTAAATGTTTTCTTTTTATTCTTCTTTATTTTACTATTTTTCTATTCTATTTTATTTTTTTTTATTTGCATAATTTAGACATGACCGACGAGACAGTAGGATTTGAAAAAAAAAAAAAAAAAAAAAAAAAAAAAAATTTAACCGAATTGGTGGATTTGAAAACGAGGAAACTTAATTGGTAATTAGTAGGGCGGGCAAAAAAAACATTGGGGAAGGCCCTGAATTTAGTAAAAGCTTAATCCTAAATGCTTTAAATAATGACATTTTGATATTGCATACTTATGTTTGGAGATAAACTAGGCATACTAAAGGAATTAGATATACGGAATCTACATGAAGCATCAGGCTAATATTTCACGTTTTTTTTAAGTGACTTAATGGCGTATTTATTAGTAAATATCTACCAATTGCTTTCCCCTTATTCTACTCCGGCATGTTATACGAATTCCCTGGAGGTTAGGTGACTACCGGGTAGAAAACTAACTTTCTGCGGGGATAAATTATTTCATCAGGGAGCGTAAGCGCGGTAAAAAAATGTCTCCCGATAAAGTTTGCAGCTTGTCCAAAAAACTACCGGAGACGACCCCATATACTCAGTCAAAATGACCAAGAAAAAACTATTTATGAGGAAAGATGTGCTAAGAGCAGTTTATTTGACCATCAGTATATCCAAAATCTATTCATTTTCATTCTTTTCAGTACATTTGTACTGATGATCGAAGTTCTGTCTCCTACCTATATTTTACCGTTGCTTTAGGCCGCAAACTTTTCAGCCAATGATATTGCTGAGAATACAAAAAAAACGAGGGACAAGTTTTTGGCCAAAATTTTATCGCAACAATTTTCTTTCCTCGAGCCATGCTTCAAATAAAGGCTTGCCCAATAATGCGTAAAATAATAATTACCGAAGAATACTTGCTGTATAACTAGCTTTGCACCAAGAAAAGGCTATATCAACTTTTTATCGCCCAATAATGGAGGTAGAAAATATTGAAGTGCCAAATCATCTACTATAGATTGTATACCGTATCTTCTCTAAACACAGGGAAAGTGATTGGCTCAATTTTACATCCCTACATAGAGTTATTCTATCACGTGATCACATGCATGTGATATACACGATATTGACGGCCGGATCTATTTACGCGTCTTGAAAAAAAAAATATAAAATGAATATGGAGAGAGTAAAGAGAAGAAATGATAATTACCCTTAAATAAGCACATATGGTTCATACTTGGCGATTATCATACTAAACTTGAAGATATTTCATAAGATTGCACAAATTAAGTAGGATGACAGATACAAAAAAGGAAGAGAGTAGAGACAATGCTGAAGAGCAGCAATACCTCGATCTGTGCCAAAACATCCTAGACCATGGAGAAGAGCGTAAAGACAGAACAGGAACAGGAACATATTCATTATTTGCACCTCCACAACTCAGATTCAACTTATCGGATGGATCATTTCCACTGTTGACAACCAAGAGAGTCTATTTCAAAGGTATATTGCATGAACTTTTGTGGTTCATCTCTGGAAGTACCGATGGTAAAGTTCTTTCTGAGAAGAAGGTTCACATTTGGGAAGGTAATGGATCAAGAGAATATTTAGATTCTATAGGGCTCACAGATAGACGGGAAGATGATTTGGGACCGATATACGGATTCCAATGGAGACATTTTGGTGCCGAATATAAGGATTGTGATACGGATTACACAGGCAAAGGTTATGATCAGATTGCACATATCATCCACACATTGAAGACAAATCCTTATGATCGCCGGATAATTCTTTCCGCATGGAACCCACCAGCATTTAAAAAGATGGCATTGCCACCATGCCACGTTATGTGCCAGTTTTACGTGAGCTTTAGGACAAGAAAGCCAAAGTTGAACTGCCAAATGTACCAAAGATCATGCGATGTTGGTCTTGGTGTTCCATTTAACATTGCCTCATACTCTTTGCTTACATACATGATAGCAATGGTTTGCGATATGGAGCCGGGCGAATTCATCCATGTGATGGGGGATTCCCACATTTATCGTAACCATGTTGAAGCCATAAAATTACAACTTGCAAGAAAGCCAAGGCCATTCCCTAAGCTTGTCATAAAAAGGAAGGTTTCAGACATAGATGACTTCAAATTTGAAGATTTTGAGGTGATTGACTATCATCCTTACCCTACCATCAAGATGAAGATGGCAGTCTAAAGTTCTTTTAAGCCAGATACCTCAATAACAATAAAACTAGAATACAAATATTTTTCCCTAAGCAAAGCGTATATAAAATGTAGCTATCAATAGCAATCAAGCCACGTCAAACACAGCCGTTGTTACTAACTTCTTATTTTTATGTTTCCTGCGTCTTTTTGTAGTCTGGCGTACATTTTTGCTTTGGTTTCCTGAAGGTACCACATTTTCCTTATTACTCTCATCAGTATTTCCGTCATCTTCATCCAACAAGTCAAAGATTGAACCACCTTTCTTCTTACTGTGACGCCTAGAACTGTTACCACTTGAGTTCCTATCAAGATTGTTTGTAACATCATTGAGCACCTGCAATTTCCTACTGCTCTTTCCGTAATCTGCAACACGTCTCTTTTTGCTGAGGGGACCATCTTTGAACAGGTTTTTCCGTCTAGTATTAGCTGCCATTACTTCCACTGGATCTGGAACATCCACTTTCGCTTCCTTGTAATCGTTATCGTTGTACTTATTGAAGTCAATATCAGCAGATGAAAGATCGTCCAACTCTTCTTTGTTCTCTAAGTCACTGTCAAGCAAACTGTCACGTCTCTTTTCAAGCTTTCTCGGTTTTTCACCTCCATCATCTCTCCATGATAGCGGCATCTCAAACTGGAGATTCTTAAGCTCTCTTGATAGCCCACTCAGTCTCTTTCTCTTTTTTCCTTGTTGCTTTTTCTTTGGTGTCCTCACAATACGAGTTCTGATTTTCGAATCAGGGTCCTTGAATGGGTTTTCCGTCAGTGGTACGTTCGTCACTCCATTGCGGTCATCATCTTCATCATGTTGAATGCTTTCATTATCAAATTGGTTGTCACCTGAGCTCATTCCATCCATTAGATCCAAATCTGAGTCTTCAACACTTGAATATGAAGTGTTTGTTTTCTCTATCTCATTTTCATTCTCATCAATAATATGCGTTTCTTTGACTACATTCTCCTCGGTATTCCCTGGCATTTGCGGCTTTTCAGGACTTTGCGGCAACTTCTTCAATTCCTCATCCTTTTCTGAAAATGAGAGGACAGGAATGCTATTTTTCGTGATACTTTCTCCCAGCGGAGAAAGAGAAACTGGCTCTTTTTTCTGTGGAACATCATCAGACGAATCTTTATATGGTGCTGGAAGAAGCTTAACTTCCTTACTTTCATCATTTTTTGATGTTAACATCGATGTTGCACCTGTGGTGTTTATGTTAGAAGCTTCTGTCTCATCCCATTTGCTTGCTATAGTCGTCGAATTTTCCGAATGGGTGTCCTCTGACTGACTTTCAGATGCAATTTCAGACAATTTTGGACTTTCATCCGAGCTTGTCTCATTTCCATTTTCTTCTGCAATAGGCTGGAACGCATGACCATCTGCTTGATCCTCTTCTTGTATGGCATCACATGTTGTAGCTATAGCTGCACCTTCCCCATCTTCTTTACTGTTACTATTAGTTTTGTCGTTATCGTTGTCGTTATCATCCTTATCAGTGGTTTCGCCTTCTTGTTGTTGACTATAAACAGTGAGCTCCGTCCCAGTTTGACTTTTTGGCACGGAATCCAATCTTTTATGGATATAGTCATTCATTCCTTTCAAGTATCCAGCAGGATCGAGCGGGAAATTACGAGTATCCATCGAGTGGATCTCATGATAACCAATAGGAAGAGGTATAGACCGTTCATATCCTATTCCCAATTGATCCACATCACTATCAAATTGAGCCATCAAATCTTCGAACTTCGATATTATTGTGCGACGAATAGTTCCAATGGATTTCCGGAAACTTCCCTTCATTCTTGCTTCTCTGTTCCTTATCATAGCCAATTGCTGATGCGTGTTAGACATTTCATTTTGGAGAACTGCCACCTGCTGTAATAGCTTCTCATTACGTATGGCGAGTTGTCTGTTCTGTAACTGAAGCCTTTTCATCTCACGACTGTTGTCAAATTGTTGCTGAATCTCGTTTCCATTATTACTTATTCTCGTACTTTGATTATGGTCATCAACCGCGCTTTCGTTATAATGACTTGGAGGTTTTGATCCCAAGACCGACTTCAGAGAGAGCTTAGCCATTGCTTCCCTGTTATTTGAAGTTTGCTGTAATTGAATAAGAGACTTAAATGATTCGAGTTTTGAAGGCTTTAAAGGTTACTTGGGGGGATCCCTTAAATGTTAATGATGAATAAGAGACTTAAATGATTCGAGTTTTGTAGGCTTTAAGGGGACTTGGGTGGATCCCTTAAATGTTAATGATGCTATCCTTTGACAGAATTCTTTACCAATAAAATAAACGCGCTTGTTTTTCTAAATTTTAATTTTTTTCCCCCTATTTTACGCGCCGGGACATTTCTGGGGTGGAAAGTTTCAGGTAGGAAAAAAGTGTGTCACAGGTTAATTCTTAGGAGGTAAATGCAATCACGATGAGATAAGTACTAACATGTATCTTGATTGAGAGTTGACGGGATGAAAGAAAGAGTTCTACAGATATATACATCAAATACACATCAAAGCAGGCACAGCCTACATTGCTAAACCACTAATTACTTTGAGTCTTGACAATATATATATAATATAACAGATTCTCTAGAGTTGCACACTGTTTCACCTATAATCACCACAACTAGCAAATATGGGGAACCCAAACCAAAAAGTGGATTTGGATCAAGTATTGCAACAGAGGCGCAAGGAACTTGAACACCTAAAAAATGTCAGGGAAATCACCGGAAAGCTTTCAGAGAAACTTGAGGAATTTACAGACAACATCAAAAAAATGCAGGACGGCTCCAAATCCATAACAGAAGTTACATCTTTATGGAATCAAATAATATCATCCATAGCATTGGCTGCCGATTCAACGGTGAACATTAAGGAATCGGAATATGAGACAGGAACACCGCTCACAGAAAGACTGGTCAGGTGTAAAGTTGACAAGAATGGACGGATAACAGACAAAACCACAGGTGAATAATTTTAACACTTTATCATATAACATCTTGACCATTTACCACTCGTCATCCCAAGCTGAACCATCTTCTTCATCACTTGCAGTTTCCTCAAGGTTGAGTTTACTCTTTGGTCTTTGTCTAGCGGAAGCACTTGTGCTTCCAAATCCAAGAGATGGGGTATCAAAGTCAGCGTTATTGGGTTCATTAGTATCTGTATTGTCACCGAAATCGTCATCCTCCTCACCCCAGCCGCCATCATCTTCCTCGATCCACTCAGAATCTTCACCTAGAGCCTCAGCATTGTTCTTCATACCCAAACTGTCAGAAGATTGGGTGTTGCCAAATCCAAAGAGCGTGTTTTTAGACCCGATGGACACCTTATTTAGCGATAAGGTGTTAAGACCGTTCAGGAGGCTCTTGGCTTGCTTGTCTTCGGCCTGCATTGTCTCTTCATCGTCAACTGGCAACTTTGAGCTTGCATCTCTTATCTTTTTTAAGTATAAATCTAGCGTTTTTTCAGCCTCAGCCCTGACCTTGGAGGACTTATCCAATAGAGCTGGAGCTAATGCAGAAAGCGCCTTTGAACAGCACACCTCAGGACTAAAGTACTTGACACAATTTTGTAAAGAGACCAAACTGCTCAATCTTGCCGGAACAAACTGATCTCTCAATGCTTTACCAAATGCAGTCAAAAGCACGGCTCCTCTCGAATTGTCATTCATGAATGGAGCAACTTTGGTAAGGCAGACAATCACATTAGTCCGTATTTCAGAGCTTTCATCCGTCTGTAACCGTGCTAGATATCTGAGCAAGTCGTTATTAAGCTGTCGGTTGCTTATCTTTGACACGATCGGGATCACGGCACGGATAGTTTCCTCACGGATAGTCACATTGGTATCGTTAAAACCTTGGAGAAGATTAACGAAGATACTGTTCTGGACCTCTCTATCAGACAACCTTTGAACGAGCTCAGGTAGCCCGTTCAAAAGAGTCATTCTGATTGCTCTATCCGGCAAAGTGAAAGTCTTGAATATGAGAGGCTTGACCAAGCGTGAAAATGAATCTTCAGATAGCGTTTTACTGTGCTTCAAAAGCTGGAATAGAATGATCGATTTTTTGTTGTTATCATTAGAGCTGAGAGCGTTAAAAACAGCACAGAGTTCAGGGAGAATGCGAAATTCAAGCATTCCAGGTGGAAGGTTGTCAATAGTATCTAAAGATTGGAAAAGGTCTAACTTCTCATTCTCACTTTTCAGCGTGAGATTATCGAGCCCTTTCCACACATGTATAAGCGGTGTATCGAAGTATGAATGCTCTCCGAATTTAAGAAACTGCTGAACCGTGTATCGTGTAGCCACTGAAGCTTGTAGACACTTTTTCAAATGCGGTATCATAGTTTTAGGAGTGTTCACAGCACTTGAAACAAGATTTTCGACCGTTCCATCTTTAGTAGAGGCATTATCGGCTCCTAAAAGCTCACAGACTAAGGCACCAAACTTTAAAGCATCAAATTTAGCAGCAATGTTGGGCTTAACACTGGAGAAGTAATTGGAGCCAGATCTTTCAAATTCAGGAGGAATAGGTGCTGAATTGAAAGAGGGACACTGATAGGCCATCGATAAAACCGTGAAATCTTTATCCTTGAGACTGACAAGAAGTTCAAAGCCGCTCACTTTGAATTCACCGCTTTGAGTGACAAAAATTGCGTTTCTGCTTATATTGCAATGAACAGAGGATCCTTCAACATTTATATATTTGAGAGCAGATGCAATTTGGTAGATACCCAATATTAAAAGATCACGGGAAGCAGGATTCTGGTTTCCAGGCTTATACAGTGGTTCGCTCAATAGGCTGAATAATGGTTGTACTCTTTCCGTGATTATGTATATGCCATTATCGTTTTGTATGGAATCAACAACATTCAAAACTCCTGGTAAAAGTGACAACCCCCTTGATTTTTTGAATGCATTCTTCGCCAGAGGCATGTACTTTGCTAATTGTGGACTTTTCAAATCAAATAGGAAAACTGTAACCGCAGATCCATCCTTATCTGATGTTCCATCGTAAACATTCCATATTGATCTTGAGCTTACTGGATTTTCTTCAATGTTCGAAACCACCAAATCTTTCAGCGTGTAGGGAATCGAGTTCCCCGTGAAAGATTCAACTGCTTTTGCAAGGAAGTTCATGATGATGTGCTTATCGTTAGTGTTTCCACAAAATTGTCTTAGAGATCAAGCAATAAAGTCATATTGAAGGAGGACGGACTATCAGGAAAGGTGAAGACAACCGAAAATTGAAAAAAAAAAAATTCGGAAAAATAGTACTGAAATGCAAGCGCCCAAAAGAGATGCGACAGGATTTAGATTGGGACTCAACAATTACATGCCTTTATCAGATACTTATAAATGATCTGTTAGAATCATAATGAGTTAGTAGTTGCTTGATTTTTTATTTATTTGTGCAACCAGTAATATATAATTTATTATATAGCCTGCTACTTTGCACTGGTTCTCGAACTTAGGATGACTTTTAACAGAGTACAGTACTTTTACAGATTAGAGCAGCAATTATTTTAGGAATTACTTTATACTCTAGTTATATGAACTTGGAAAAACATAACACCAACAACGATACTTTCCACAAATTATAGATATTGTTCAGGTGATAAAAATAAGCGTGGCCTTTAAATATGTTTTCAACTCCTCGAATGTAAGATGTTCATAATGGCTAGATTTGATAAATCCCGCTCTAATGAGCATCAACATTACAGACAACAGCCATTTTCAGAACTACTCCCAGCTCTAGTACAACAACACATATAGTACTGATTCTAGTATACACAAATATGGCGCTTATCCAAGTTGCATGATACTAAGAGTAAAAGTAAACAAAAAAAGGCAGAAAAAGAGAAACGAAGGAAGCCCTCAATCCACTGCTAGCAGAAGATTAAGCGATTGAATTCGTTATTATGTAAGCAAATCAAAGCAGATGTGATGGGAAGCCTCCGGCTTTAAAAGTTCTCTGAATGAACGCAAAAAAAGGAGGGTGTAAAGTGAAACGAGAAAAAAAATTAAAGAGACACGAAACTTACTCGGATGCCTCCTGGAATCTATCAGAAACTCTCTGGACCAACTTCTCCAAATCAGCACGCACCTTATCCTCACCTAGACTTGGCTCCATGAACTTCGCGGAGGAAACTTCGTGCTTGACATCAGAAGTTGCTTCAGCAAGTTTAGACCACTGAGCACCACTGGCAACGGCCTTTTGAGCCTCGTCAAAGTAAGCAACAAAGGCACGCATCATGTCGTAGGTCTTCCAGATAGGACAGAAGGCATCGTAAGTAGAGTAACCGTTTTGCTGAAGGAAGTCCTCCTTGATCAAAGTGGAAACATCCAAGACGATCTTATCAGAGTCGGAAAGAGCAGACTTACCGACCAACTGGACAACCTGCTCCAATTCCTCGGCATTAGACAAGATCTCCTTGATCTTGTTCCGCAAGACTGGGAACTCGGGGTAGTTTGAATCGTAGAACTTGTTTAGCACTGTTGTGTACTTCGAGTACGAGATCGAAGTGTTCACGGATGGGAAATGCTTTCTCTGTGCCAACTTCTTGTCCAAACCCCAGAACACCTGTGTAATACCCAATGTGGCAGTTGTCACAGGATCAGAAAAGTCACCACCAGGTGGAGAAACAGCTGCCACAATGGAAACAGAACCTTGCCTGTCTGGAGAACCAAGAGCAATACATCTTCCGGCTCTCTCGTAGAAAGAAGCCAACTTTGCACCCAAATATGCTGGGAAACCTTGATCGGCAGGCATTTCACCCAAACGACCGGAAATTTCACGCAAAGCCTCGGCCCAACGTGAAGACGAGTCGGCAATCATCGAAACGTTTCTGCCTTGGTCACGGAAGTACTCGGCAAGTGTAATACCAGTGTAAATAGAGGCCTCTCTGGCTGCAACAGGCATGTTAGAGGTGTTGGCAACCAACGTCGTACGCTTCATAATAGGCTCCTTCTTGCCGTTAACTGTGGTGTACAACTCTGGGAAGTCCATCAACACCTCTGCCATCTCATTTCCTCTCTCACCACAACCAACGTAGATAATCACATCGGAGTTCGAGTACTTCGAAAGAGACTGCGAGATAACCGTCTTACCACATCCAAAAGCACCTGGAATACAAGTAGTACCACCCTGAACATCGGGGAAAAGAGCATCAAGCACTCTCTGACCAGTGAGAAGCGGATAATCAGCAGACATCTTCTGTGCAACGGGTCTAGGCACTCTAACTGGCCATGTGTGCATCATTGAGTACTCCCTGCTTTTTCCCTCGTACTCAATCTCGATAACTGGCTCTGTAATGGTGTACGAGCCAGGTTCGGCAATCTTCACAACTGTACCTCTAGCACGTGGTGGCAACATGATCTTGTGCTCAGACAGAAGTGAATTCTCGTATGCAATACCAAACACATCACCGCCACTAATATGATCACCAACTCTCAAACCATCGACTGGCTTAAACTCATACTGCTTGGTTCTTGAAAGAGCTGGAGAATCGACACCTCTAGGAATGTAAATCGACTGAGATACATCCTTAATGGCCTTTAACGGTCTCTGAATACCGTCATAAATGGTCTCCATCAAACCAGGTCCCAATTCCACGGAAAGTGGCTTTCCTGTCCTCATGACTGGGTCACCAACTGTAAGACCGGCCGTTTCCTCGTAAACCTGGATAGTTGCCTTGTCTGCACTGATTCTAATCACCTCTCCAACCAAATTCTGATGTCCAACCTTCACTAATTCGTACATCGCACATCCAATCATGTTTTCGGCAATCACCACGGGTCCCGAAACGGAGTAAACCGAACCATAGTGCAACTCATCTTCGTCAATTGAAAGATTCTTGAGCTCTTTCCGTGCGTTTTCTAGCGCTCCTGCCTGTAAAATAAGGTGGCGAGCCATGAAACGAAGTCTGCACAACTAGAGACACTTGCTAACGGGTGGAGAAGGAAAATTAAAAAATGCGGATCCGCAGGCTAACAGACATGCTATTCCACTCTTTATCATCGGTCCACTAACCTGCATGCCTCACGCTTTATCCAATTTTCTTTCATAGAATGAGATAATTACTACTATCTCACAAATCTCACCACATTCAAGAGTATCCCCCAATTTGTGCAGCATTCAAATCATTTTAGCCATATTGTTAGTATTTGGGATGAGATAAAATCGAGGGAAAATGGCAGAGACGCCACATTGTAGTTGAAAACTTACCATTATGTACTTATATTAATCGTCTGTCCTGCTTATCCTAATAAATGGATGATGAATATGAAAACTGGCTGCCTTTTTTTTTCTTTCTTTAAAGGTCAAATGCTATTATAATGCAAACAAAAAGGTTCCAAGTCACCGTGTGTCAACAGTCCACTGAATAGATATTATTACAGCAATCCTCTATTTGTCTTCTATTCGAGCAAGTTGATATCTTTGAAATTGTGAGGTTTATATGTTGTATATCTGACAGAAGATTAACTCGAGGGTACGTTTTTATCTTTTTTCCCCGTCTCTTTTTTTTTTTTTTTTCGTTATTCTACCTTATTTCTATTTCGTTTCTTTCTTCCCTTTCCTCTCTGCTTCCTCTATGCAGCATGTTTTTTTTACCCCCCCTCTCTTCCATGGTATAACTTTCTCTTCGCTATCATTTCACCTCGTTTTTTTTTGCTTCCCTCCTCCCTCAATTAATTTTTGTCCGTTGCTGCTTTTCTCTATTCAATGTATTTAATACCTCGCGAATAGAACAGAAATATATAAATCTCCCAGTCGAAGATCTGAGATATACATCTGTACACCGTTTAGAAGGATCTCTTCATGGAATCGGAGCTAGGTAGCTGGCATGATAAGAACAAAGAGCAAAGTATATATACTGAGCAGGATCCAGAAATTGAATAGACAGGATGTTACAAAAACACTGAAGGGAATCTAACCAGAGATACAAAAATATTTGTATAATGAGGGCAGCCCATGCTGTTTTCTATGAACATCTACACATGTGATGACTAACAAGAAAGTAAAGAAAACAGTCTTTTGGGGCCATCTCAGGCAAAGACACGACCTTGAATTAAGCTAGAAGCGATGCTCTCAGAGGCGTTTAACTACTATTTATTCAACTTCTTAAGGTTTCCTGGACAATCAGAATTGCCGTAACTAGTATATATATATATATATAATTTTTCTTCAAAAATTTTTCCTCATCTATACTTAGCTAGACACACACACTCTCCTTTAGGGTGAAATACATTCTAATTCTTACTTGACAAGTAGATAATTTTTACTCAAAACGCTTCTGCTCAAAGCAAAGCTTCCATCTTTGTAATCTCTGGATTCTCATTTTCCAAATCAGGCATCAAAATGGGGACTTTGGCTTTAATATGAAGGCCTACGGAAAACACTCTGGGAAAGCTGGTCAGAAGAAAAATGCATGCCACTTATCACAGCCTTGATTGTTGGATAGAAGATACTAAAATCGCAGAAAAAGGCAAAGGAACGGCGACGATAAGAAAACTTCACCAAGATTAAGAGAAATTTTAAGTCTGACGGAGATCATTCTTGATGGCGGAACTGATATAGAGTAAATATTGGTTTAGGAGTGATGTAACACACCTACCAACACTTCAAATAATAGGAAATAAATCAAAGAAATAAGGTCGGAAAAGGTGGAAAACTGTATTGTTATAAGCCGGTGGATAACTCGAAGAAATAAGGTCGGAAAAGGTGGGAAACCGTATTGTTATAAGCCGGTGGATCAATATACTATTGGCGATAATGAAAAATATCCATCATCTTTTTGATTGGGTGTAGTAATTGAAGTTCGGATTTCCTCGGTCGCGCTGACTGAAATTTTTCCGTTTTGAGGTGCAGACACAAAATCACATTGTGCTTAACAATACGATAAGAGAGTTCTGAATATCTTTGAAAAAAAAAAATAAAAAAGAATCAGGGACGAGTAAAGCCGAGTTCGATAGAGTAGCTTGATAAGGCATTTTTGGTCCAAGGGTCTTAAAGCGTTGATTCAGAAATTATTATCAAAAAATAGATAAGATGTGTGACTTTGGAATATGAAGAACAGATACTTGACGAAAAAAAAAATTGAATATATATTAGGGTATATATCATCAAATGGAACATGGTATGAAAATCGCTGCTACCATTACTGTGTTCAAATTAACCTGATCCATATAACATCGGAAAGATAAATTTAGTACTTGGTTGACATCGACTAGCATTTGACATTTGAAAACTCGCCATGTCAAGTTTGAACAATAAGTCGGATGTGCAGAATTCGGACTCACAGAACTCGCTGAGTTCGGAAAAACATAAGGAACAGGTTGAATATTCAGTCAAAGATGCAGAGCTATTGGAAGATGGTAAGGGTGTGATGATCAAGGCCGCTCAAGAGGATATGACCGAGGTGGAGAGTGATGATCCCGCTTTATCGGCCAAGATCCATTTGATTAACAATGCCTTGGATGAGATCGGATTCACTTGGACACACGCAGCTTTGTTCTGCATTGCAGGTTTCGGTTACTCGGCCGACTCCCAGATGGAGATGATCCAGTCTTCGGTGTACACATATGTGGACATGCAGTACTTGGGTGATAATAAGTTCCCAATTGCAACAGAGTGCTCATATGCGGCACTTATTCTGGGATCCTTTATCTTCGGTTTTGGTGCCGATTTGATCGGTAGAAAGCTATGCTTCAACTCCTCCTTGCTTTTGGCAGCCGTGTTTGGCTTGTTCACAGGTGGTGCAAACAGTTATGCTACATACGTGATCTTTTACTCTTTGTCGGAGATTGCCGCTGGAGGAAACTTGGGTACTGATGTTGCTGTTTTCATGGAGTACTTGCCTAGCAAGTATCAGTACTTGAACACAACTATGGCAGCTTGGTGGGGTGTTGGTCAGACCATTGCTGCCGTTCTAGCCTGGGCCTTTATGCCTAACTACTCATGCTCTGATGCCGCTACTTGCACTTCTTCCAACAACAGAGGCTGGAGATATAACTGGTATGTCAACTCTGGAATTATCTTAATCGTTGGTATAGTTAGACTCTTCGTCTTGAAAATGAAGGAGACTCCAAAGTTTTTGGTGTCCAACGGCAGAGATGAGGAAGCTTACGAAACAGTCATGGCTTTGGCAAAGAAACACAACCGTCATTGCTCTCTCACACTTGAGGACCTCAAGTCGTGCGGTGAAATTAAAGAAGACTACTACAATCCCCAAAAGTTTGGTCATTCTTTCAAGAGGCTTTGTACCACGACCTGGACCAATATCAAGATTCTTTTCCAGTCAAGGAAAGTTGCATACTCCACTTCCCTTATCATACTCTCTTGGATGATCATCGGTCTTGCCTACTCAACATTCTACAACTTCCTTTACACTTATATTGCCGAACATGGTGCAACCGGTCTCGATTCTACCTACGTCACCTACAGAAACGGAACAATCGACAACATTGTTGGAATTTTTGGCCCTGTGGCTGCCGGCTGGCTCATCAAGGTCCCGTATTTTGGAAGAAGAGGAACTATGGTTATCGGTGCACTAGCAGGCATGGCAATTTTATTTGGTTACACAACTTGTCGTACTGCAGCGGCAGATGCAGGCTTTGGTTCTGCGACATACTTCCTTATCAACGTTTATTATGCTTGTCTTTATGCTTATACATCTGAGGTGTTCCCAACTAGGGCCCGTACTACAGGTGTGGCCTTATGTATGGCTTTGGGTAGAGTTGCTGGTGCTTTTTCTCCCGTCATTTACTGGTTTGCCTCTTCTAGTGCTTCTGCTGGTCCTATTTGGGCCTGTGGTGCTCTTATTGGCTCTCTTGCGATATTGGCATTCCTCATGCCTTTTGAACCATCCAAACAGAGAACAGTTTGAGCGAAATAAGATATTTGATAGTGTATATACTTTAATAGAATGATCTCAAATAGTTTCATATACGTAGCCAAATTACACACTGACACTCTCACTTCATTATCTGATTTAGTCTAATTGTATTATTTAAATTATTCATTATTTGTCGCTGTATATAACCTTGTTAGTCTATTAATTGCGAGCCAAGGATATCATTTTACCATTTCACAAAGCCTTTTAACCTAACGTAACTAAGTGCCATTATTGGTTTACACCACAACCCGCACTTTCCTGCCGACAATGCTTATTCTACTAAGGATGAAAAAGGTAGTGGCAGCAACACATGTGCAAGCAGCAAATATAATCATCTTATTATAGTCAGTGGCCGTTTTATGCTTGATTAACGCTCCAGCAACAGGCAAAGATAACAAATTTCCAAACGAAACAAAGGCATAAACTGTTCCGTAGTGTTTACCAAAGTCCTTTGTTTTTCGTGTGATGGTACTGACAGTAGCACCGACTAAAGAATAAGTAGCGGCACAAGTAAACCCAAAAATCACGATAAACATGTAAAGCGCTCCTTTAAACTTGCCAAATGGGAGCCATATAACAAATAAGCAAAATGTGTTTAAAGTTGACATCACGATAATTACATTGAAAGAGCCGTAGTAGCCTGCCACATAATTTGGAACAAACCGGCCAAAGACTCCGGAAAGATTCGAAATGGTCAACATCTGGTAACTCTCGGCTTGTGAAACACCTTCGATCATCGCATATGATGCAATGTACGTGAGTGTAATTAAAAGCGCAAACTCATTTAACATCACACCACACGAAAGTAACGCAAATTTTTTGTCCTTAAATGCCTTGATATCAAACGAATCCTTGAGTTTGTCCCAAAATGTTCCGCTGTCTACATCTTTGGTCTTTAACCTAATTTGCTTTAAGCGGTCACAGGCCAAAAAAGAGCCAACGGATGAGATTCCAAGATTAAGTAAAGCAAGGATTCTGATCGACCAAACGAAGCCATAACGTGGAAATAGTGCCCTAAGCATGATAGGGAACACAACACCACCAAAGGAACCTCCTGCCATGGCCAAGCCAAGGGCAAAGGATCGTTTTTTTTTGCTGAACCAGCTGGAAACGGAAGAAACAGAGGGAAACATCATGAAAGCTGCACCAATTCCATCGCATATGCCAAAGCTGAGAATAAACTGATAGACCTCAGTGGACACAGCCATCGTCATTAGACCGACAAAGATAAAAATTGTTCCGGTAAGTAAAAGCCAGCGTGAACCAACAACATCGTACAAGGGACCGATGAAAAGACCAGGAAATAGCGATATGAACATGAATATAGAGAAAATCCACGATACGGTCGAAACAGACGAAGTTTCAAGTTGATGATTTTGAATGTACGATTCCATCACTCCAAGAGTATTCATGAGACCGAAAGCAGTGAGACAACATAGAAAGCTTCCTAAAACCACACTATAAGCTTTCCATCCTCCATCCGGATACAAGTCTGGTATGTTTCCATCATCCTGGTCACTATCAAAATCTGACCCAGCATCAGCTTCAAGATCGCTTTCGCTGTGGCTATCCAATCCATATGTTGTTTCCTGAGTTTTCGAAGCTGCAACCGAATCTTTCGCTGTAACCTCCTTTACATGTTGTGATTTCCGCTCTGCCAGCTCAAACGCATTCGTTGTATCTTGCAAAGCTGCATCCTGCAACTGTGGACCATGTGTAGACATTAAATAACACCACCTACCAGAAGGGTGACCCTAATTTCAAGAACGTTAGTGAACTTTAAGTGGATGCAAATTGAGTCTTCCTTTCAGCCCTAGATAACCTCTGCTTGACTATAAATATGACTTTGATTGATGCTGACACCGAAATTTCAACTCAGGCACTTCTCTTATAACGGGACCTTCAATTTATCTAATCGAAATATCCTCGCTTGATGAATACCTCTACGAGTTTAGTTGCAAACCAAACTTTTTTCTCAAGATCCAGTTAGTAGACCGTACAAACTGAGAATGTAGACCAAAAAAAAACGAATCAATGAACAAATACATGAATCTAAGCGTTAAGCAAAACTACATTAAGCTACCATGGATTGTGACGGGACTTGACTGACTATTTAAATACTATAATAATACTATAATAAGAAAATAGATGGGGGGGGTCCCGAAAGCTTTTCTTTCTTGTTTTTTCAGTGAGATATTTCATATCTCTAATTTTTTAGATTTGTTCGGAAACGCAGTCCGGTATTACAGATGACCCTTTTTTTTACGTCTCGTTTTGCAGAGTTACTTTCAAAATGCCACATGAAAAGCCATGCAGCTTTATTCAGTATTAACACTCAAAAAAATATTTTTTTGCAAGGCCCATATTTTCCCACCGAGAAAAGCCGAATTATCATGGATCAACAAATTTCTTTTTTTTTACAAAAGCCGTGCAGGTAGATTTTTCGCCAGGCTTTTCACATCAGTAACTGGGCTATTTATATAAAAGACCATATCTTTTTCCTCTAGACTCTTTTCCAATTGAAACTGGAATGAAAATACTCGGAATCACATTCCGCACACATTTGCTTTTAATTTGTTGAAAAATAGGCACTGACAGTAAAGCTAGCTCAGGACCTAACCCCTTCAATAGTAAATCAGTTTCCATGAATGTTTGATATCGAGGATCACAAACACACTTCTCGAGACTACAAATTTAATCGGTTAAATCTTGGCACTGCCACATAATAGAATACTTTGCTTGCGCAACGACCCAAGGCACTAACCCAATGGCTGTCAATTATGTGAATATTTCATAGTCACAATAAATTTCTGCTGCACAGACAGACGATATCATGAATTTGAAGTTTTCCGTTTTATTTGAAAAACTTGTATAGATATCGGATTAAAAGGGGAAATCGACATCCTGCTGCACAGACAGACGATATCATGAAATTGAAGTTTTCCGTTTTATTTGAAAAATTTGTATAGATATCGGATTGAAAGGGGAAATCGACATTAGATTCAAACACTCACTATACGAGCAGAGAAGAAATCAGGATATATTTCAAGTATAAGCAAAAGCAACTACTATAAATACCTAAGTAAACTGTCTCTTTATTGTCTCCTTCCATTCCTTGGAGAACACCTCATGCTCCTTATCCCAGGCTTTGATTTCTGCTGTAACGTAGAAGTTATCCGCATCACAAGTCATCACGGCTTTAGTCTCCATCTTGATGTCCCAGTCATCACGCTTCCTACCAAGGTGGCAGTTGTATATACACTCATTGTAGGCGCTGAGTGGGTCGAGGGGGCTAATACGCCATATGTTCTTGTTGTATTCTCCATAATAAGTACCAGAAAGCTCGTCATAATGGTCTATTTCGTTTTCTCCACCGTCCTGAACATCGATTAGGATCCACTCATCTTTGGCCGCGTCGTATGTAACAGTTTTCACTCTATCCTCCGGAAGCACAGGCTTAATCACCACGCTTCTGTTGACAATAGACGGAGCTTCGAGGTCTGGAGTCGTGATAACAGAGCCGGGCTCCAACTCTGGAAGAAGGAGTGCTGCTTTATGGAGAGTAAGCTCTGGTATTTCAGGGGTAGGCCATGCTGAAGGCCAACTGACAGTTGAAAGCGCCAATCTTAGTCTGTGGCCTTTCTCTATGACTGTTCCAACAACATCTAATGGAACTGTGACATCATAAATCTTGCCTGGAACAAGATACTCTGGACACTCATGAGAGCCTCTGTGTGTGAGATTGAGATTTCCCCACGAGACAAGAACATGCTCACTGTCATTTGGATACACATCTATCAAGCTGGCACATAAATGGGCCAACTTCTTATCTGAAGACACGCTGGCTTGCAAAAGAGGCTCTCCTAAAAGTTCGATTCTGCTTTCTATAATACCCGAGTCGAAACAGCGACACTTCCCGTCCTCATAACGCTGATCAGATGGGAAATCACCAGGCATACCAAATGGACACCAATTTCCTCTATGCATGCCGTGGGAAAGCGTTCCTTTGAAGCTGACGCCAATCTCATTAACTAAATCTTCCTCTGGTTCCTCGCATAAGCCCTGTTGTGCGGTCAACGCAAATGTCCTGTACCTTTTGACATCCTTCTGATTCTTGGAAACCCATCTTCCGTCTCTTGCTGGATAAGAGTCTTTGATTGTCGATGGCTCTTGCATGTATGCGGTTAATCGAGGCATCTTAAAGTCCTGGAACTCCTTGCTTTCTGGATAGAGGTACTTCTGAAACCAGTGGAGTGCAAGTTGTTGGAACCCAACTTTTGGACCTGGGCTGGCAACTTCTGGGAACTCGTGAACCCAGGGACCAACCACAGAGGAGATATTCTCACGAAGATTCTCGACAAGCCGGAAAACTGGAGTTGTATAACCATCACGCCAGCCACCAAATGCCAAAACTGGAATGTCTACCTTGTTGTAGTCCTCACAGACAGAGCCGTGCTTCCAAAAGGAGTCACGTGTCTGATGCTCGATCCAGTTGAAGAGCATAGGCTTGACATTCAGCCTCTCGAGCCAATTTTTCTTCCACTCGGGACCAACAATTAAGGGATCCTGAGGTCTAGGACCATAGCATAGCATTGTAGTTCCCCACCAGAGCATATCGGATGCCAATATGCATCCTCCCCTGTAATGGACATCATCAGAGTACCGGTCATCAGTAAACATCAAAGGAATAGCCGCTTTTAATGCTGGATGTTGCTTTGCAGCAATCTGCAAAGAGTTAAATCCACCCCAGGATTTTCCAAAGATACCGATGTTACCATTTGACCATTTCTGCTTCACAATCCAGTCAAAAGCATCAAGTGCATCCTGCTGCTCCTGTTCTAAGTACTCGTCGTACAATATTCCACCAGAGCTCGAGCTTCCTCTCATATCGATTCTCAATGATGCGAATCCGTTACCTGCAAAGTAAGGATGTCTGATCGAGTCTCTAACGATAGTCACATCTGTTCTATATGGAATATACTCAACAATAGTGCCAAGCTTAGTGCTGCCTGCCTTGTCTTCCCATGCTTTTTTTGGTATCCATAGATGACCCTGAAGCTTCACACCGTCCTTTGTAGGAATCCATAGATCATGGATCTTCACTATCTCGTACGGAAGATCTTTCTCATCCACACAAGCAGTCTCTTGATCTGCCTTTGGTTGTCTCATTATGATACTAGAAATCTAAATTGTTGACCTAAAATGTTGCCTCGTGAAAGCAAATGTCTTGAATATAGTTAAGGAACTTCTTTCAAGTCTCAGGCCACTTCCTGTGAATCAAGTCTGTCTATTTAAAATGCGATGAATTATCAGTATCAAATGAACCCAACTGACTTTACTTTCTACCTGATTCTTTTCGTTGACTCTATCTCCAGTTACTTTTTTTTTATATTTTATCAGTCACAATTATCGTTAAGTATGTGCTACTGTCTGGAGGCCCTGCTTTTAGATTACTACACAATCGCATTTCTATAATTGACCTATCTTTATTATCCACCCGCCAATTCCTATCAATGCGAACTTTTTTTTTTCACGCACTATCTATGATCGGTCCAATCATATTGAATGCCGAGCTGATACGAGCCCGCGGAACCACTGCACAATACCCAGGAATGCAAATTTCTGTGTCCTCGAAAGTTGCAGTATTTGGCGCCGATAAGGTTTTAAGTTCTTTTCAGATTTTCAAGATTTTCGAGATTTCCTAGCTTCCCAACCCTACTCATTCAGCTCACTTAATGAAGCCAAAAATTGGTTCCAGCCATTATCACTTAGGATATCCTGGATAGTGTCCTGTATTATATCCGGTAGGGGAGCAGAACCGATCTCAATTTCTGATAAAACTCCTCCTGGGCCATCATTTTTTTCTGCAGCTTTCCTGCTGTCAAAGTAGAGCTGTTGCGATTGTAAGAATTCAGCTCTGTATGCAACTTTTAGTTGTTTCATTGCATCCAACCGTTCGCGCGTTGCTCCCAGGCCTTTCTTCGCAAGTTCAGGATTCAAGATATGTGGATCGTTGTAGCCCGAGGTATAGCCAGTACCATTAGAAATGCCAGTTATAGGCTTGCCAACATCTGGTTGTAGTCTCTGACCAGCGGAGGTATATTGTCTAGAAATAAAGCGTTGAGGAATTACACGCCCTCTTTGAATCTGTCTCTTCCCCTTAACCAAGTCGCATAGCCGTTGAATCACGTATATTCCTCGAATTGCTGGTCGAATTACTATTTTGTATGATCTGAGTTGGTCAACCACTTTTTTGGCCTTTCCGAGCACCTCACACTTGTACTTCCTGCCTGAGGAGGCATCAAGAAGCGAGTCCACAAGGAGAAAGACCACCGCAGAGACAACAAACTCGGATACAAAGTATGGCTTCTTGAAATGTGAAGGGGTCTTAGATGAGCAGAACATACCAATCTGTCTACACGCCATAGTGTGACACTCGGGAAAGCATGCTTTCCTCCATTCCGTGGCATTCATCAACGCTGACATTCTTCTGTTGACCTCCAGCAACTCATGGAGAATCAGGATATTGGCTAGAAATTCCATATATTGAGTTGGCGGATCTTTTATAGCTTTCCAAAAATAATGCTCAGTATCCACCTGTAGCAGTCGAATCTGCAAGTCTGTTTCTTTGAGCGCTTGAAGAGACGGAGACTCTGAATTATCACCAAGCCAGGTCTTCCGTATGCTTGCAAACCGTACGCAAAAGGCAAGAAAATACTCACAAGAAGAGTATGGAGGCTTTGGGAGAGGAGTGGTGAAACTATCATCTGATATTAAGCGCCTATTTCCAGAGTTCTGGGTCCAATCAAACACCGTCAAGTTCCACCATAGGCAGGCTCGAACCGGATTTTGGCTTTCGTCATCTGTCTGGGAGTCCAAGCCCAGCCGCCGTGCAATGTAAACACTTGTTCCAAAGAGGCAGTGCTGCAAGTCAATTCCACCTAAAGCCTGCGCACACATGTTCATCAGGGTCATGACCTGGAGATTTCGAAGGCTCATGAACGTCATAAACCGTCCTCTGTATAGACACTCTAACGTACAAGAAAACAATACTCTTGGAAAGAAATCCCAGTCCTCGTCCGTAAACTGAAGCTTTTCTTGCAAGCTGTCCTCACAGTAATGAATCGCGATACACATTAAAGCGTATGACTCGCCAAGAAGCATGTACTTCTGGGGTGATTTTGAATAGAAAGGCGAAATATGCTTCTCACTATCCTGCTCATCCGCCCAGTATGTCTCGTATTCCGTCAGGAATAACTGCTCGTCTATTATAAGCATCAAGAACGGCACCTGCCGAAATGCTGCCTTTATCAAAAAGTCCGACTCCGACTTGGTTACCGTCCGTATCACTTTAAGCTGATAATTCCACACATCCGACCGGAAATCACCCCACCGCTGTATTTTAGTTGCCGTTAATGGATCATTCACGGTAGCCCACTCCTCCGTATTGCTTTCCAGCTTACTGGCCTCTATTTTTGTGTCCATAAGCCCCCCATTAAGCAAGCTCATCGTTGCAGAGTAAACGTCCCAATGCGAGTCTATTGTCGGTATATCTGAGCCCACATTCCCCACAGGCACGGTAGAATCATCCAATGGAGAATTTCTGGAGCCTTGCTGTTCATCCGATATCTGCTGGTGCTGCCTAGATTTTCTTCCACCGGCCCCAGTTTTGCTGCATATCAGCTTTTGGTAAGCGTACCTGTTCTCAGCCGTTACACCGTGATTGTCCAGCTGCTCTCTTAGACGCCTTACTGTACTTTCTAGGCTTTCTATTCTACGCCTTAACGCCTCATTCTCTTGAACGTATTTACTGTACTTTCTAGGCTTTCTATTCTCCGCCTTAATGCCTCATTCTCTTGAACGTAGGCTTGTTCTGTAGGTCCACCGGTGTTCATCTGTAGTCCATCAATCACAATTGGCTCTCTTCGACATAAGTGTGCCATTCCACGAGCTATACATCGATCGCATGGAATTTCAAAGTTGCATTTCACTTTTCTTTGATGGCAGCTAAAGCATGCCTTACCAACCCGATTTGTTCTTCTCAATATCTGCTTTTTTGGCTTGACCTTAAATCTGGTCTGACTCTGTCCAGCAACTACCTTTTTTTTTTCAGTCATCAGATAAGTTTGTCTCTAAACACACGAAGCTTTGCGAATGACTGCTAATCCAAAGACAAGTAGGGTAAGTCACACCGTTCAAGGCCATGATAAAGTGTGCGTGGACACCTGTATTTGTTCTACCGAGGCATATAATTTATTTGTTCATACTGGTAAATCTTGTAAATTCGAGATCTACTTGAAATCCAGATCTGGTCAAAATTATTTCATCTGCGTATCGAGGCACTCCAAATATATAAGAATAATATGGAAAAAGAATTCAGGGGTAAGATTTATTTCAGTTCTCTATGTTTAATGATAGTAAACTGATATTAAATACTAAAATATTTACTGATACGCCATATGCATATATTCAGTTGTTTATTTATTTGTTGATACCGTGGGTTTATTCACTGGTACCGTGTATTTCATTATTGACACTGTGCGTTTATTCATTACTCATGTTGTTGGCTTATTCTTCAAGCTTCAGTTACAGCCATCAAACCCAAAAACGAATCAATCACCTGAGCGGCTAAAAGACCCGTGTTGTCAATGTTTGCACTATTTGGCGGTGTACTCACCTCAACGACATCGCATCCGACAAGATTTATTCCCTCTAATTCATCCAATATGAACTGTACTTCACGTGGTGTAAGGCCCCCTGCCTCAAGAGTGCCTGAATTTATGTACGGTAGGTCAAAACTGTCCATGTCAAACGTAATGTACACTTTTCTGTCTCCAACTATCTTCTTGATTCTCCTACCCACACCTCGTGGTGTGAGCGTGTCTACATCCTTTGACGTGATCATTTTGAAACCGCAATCCTGATCGTGCTGGGAATCGCCAACCGAAATATATGGGGCTCTAGTTCCAACATGGACCGAATTATTGGATGAAACATAGCCATACTCGCTTGCATAGTGGAGAAAGGTCCCGTGATTCAAGCTCGCATAGTTGCTGATACCTCCACCGAGAACTTTCGGGTCCCAGGTGTCAATATGAGCGTCGAAGTGAATCACCGCCAAGCTCTCGTTTCCTGCAGTCTCATATGCTGATCTAAGATTCATGAGTGTCACAGTATGGTCTCCGCCTAAAGTGATTATCCTGGGGTGTTCTCTGGAATACAATTTTGAACCTTTCGATGGCGTGTCTAACCCATGAATTCTCCTTTCACCTCTGTAAAGTTGATTTAAAGCCACTCGAGCATCAAATGGTGTCATAGGAACGTCTCCACAGTCCACTATAGTGAGATTTGCATGATAAGGATCAAGATGCCGTAACTTGGACTCTGCATAATTGCCTCTTATGGGTGTCAAGCCACCACCTAGTCTTCTAGAGCCTTGTCGAACTCCATTAGGTCCAAATCTTGCTCCTGGACAGTATGATACTCCGGAATCGAATGGGGCCCCAACTATTGCAATATCTGCTTCTACACTATCATCAAAAAAGCAGTTTGCCTGTGGAAGATGTGCAAATGTTACAATTCCAGAATATAGTGGCTCATACTCATTAAAGTCAGATATATCATCGTCGTTCGGCAATTTGAGTCGGTTTTCTCTGAAAATTCTGTTTGCAGAATTGTCTACCGCACGGATTTGGATCTTTCCAGTCTGCAATCTCTGATTTCGATACTCATTACTTGGAATAACGTCTCCAAAGATGTTATCTAGGAAGGATTGTCCAAGTTCTGTGGTCCTCGCTTTATCCAGCAAGGTGGATTGCACTTCAAGGCCCATAATTATAGGCAACAGTGCTAGGAATGACAACATTATCACTGATCTAATAGAATGTCCATCACTCTCTTTATCCACCTGAGAAATATACTGCTGGAAGTTATACGATATTTCAAATTGTTTGCGTTTATATACTCTTTGGATGTATGGTTTCGTAATTTGTCTAACAAGATTGCGGTATCCGGATTAGGAAGCTGTAACCGCTCAATAAGGCATGAGGCAAGCCAATGCTTTATAGTAGACTAGGTAAATATATATATGAGCTCAATAAGGCATGAGGCAAGCCAATGAATGCTTTATAGTAGACTAGGTATATATATATATGGCACAAGGATTATGCAGGGTCAGCCTGGTGATGCGGTTTTTGTAGTTATGCTTTAATTCTAACTAATAATTTATTGATAGTGGGAGTTTTGGCTCGTTTGAGCCTATCTTATGAAGAATGTATAATTTGTTTGGCTGTGTTTGATATGATCACTAGAACACTGCCATGATAGGAAAGACAGATTCGTGAGGAAGCGTTCGAATTTTTGAACCTTCCCGGCTACCCCTGCCATGATAGGAAAGACAGATTCGTGGGGAAGCGTTCGAATTTTTGAACCTTCCTGGCTACCCTATGAAATCTTTCAACTGAAGTTTTCAGCAAAAGCAATGGCATGTACACAAGTATATGTAAGTTAAAGGTACAGACGCAAATCCTTTTTCAGTTTTTTTTTTTTTTTTTTCACCTTACCTTTTTGATTCTCAGTTCTTTGGATCGTTTTTTGTATGGTTTTTTTTTTCTTGTTCCTACATTTATTTATCTTTCAGCCGCATCATTATAGTGGTCATTTGTAGAGATATTCCCGGATTAACGGGACAGGGAAATTTGGGAAGATAAATACATACGCAAATAGATATATAAATTCGGTAAATCCATCACTTTTCTCCGAGTGTTAACAATTTCTCTTTTTCGAGTCTTTCACCATCAAAACGATCCGCAATTAAACAAATCTGGCAATGCAAGCGGTGAAGCAACCAGGCTTGCGGCTTAAAGCCATTGCGTCCAGTTTGGACTCTTTAATGCCATTCCAGCCTCTGTACTCTGATTTACTCAACGAGCAACATTTTTATCGCAATCCATCAATTTTGGAGCTAGCAAATAGACCAGTCCACCCTGTCACACTTCGACAATTGGCCAATTTTGGGCACAAGCTAACAGAGAAGAAGCTTCTTTCGAGTGCCAACTTTGTGAGAACCGAGCTTCCCATCAGATTGGCTTTAAAAGTGAAAGAACTGCAAGAGCTGAGCTTTGGAATCGCAAACAATTATCACCTCAACCAGGTGTACCAGAGTTATTGCTACTGTGTGAATGCATTCAGAAGGGCCCCAATCATAAACAGTCTCGAGGATAACGACAGGTTTTGCCGCTTTATATCACATGTCTTGGACGATCACTTGATTATATTGCCCCATCTAATGATGGGAAGCTTGGAGGTTTCAGTTTTGAAGAGTCTTTCACAGGAAAAGCTTGATAAGTTCATCTCCAGTATGATCCGCTCCAGAATTAGTAGGCGTGTGATCATGGAGCAGCATTTATCGCTTTCAAAATCTTTTCAAGGCCAGTCCAATCCGGTTCTAGTCAAGCCTCAGAATTACATTGGTGAAGCTTTTGAACATAGTTCGATCTATGAGCATCTACAGCTCACAGCAAACGTGGTTCGCAGCTTTTTGCAAAGCATATATCCAGGTCTGAAGATGCCGGAGTTGCTTGTTCAGGGTTCCGACCTCAAGTTCGAGTTTCTTACCTCGCATCTCAACTACATCTTCGAGGAAATCCTTAGAAATGCGTTTAAGGCCACCATCTCTGCGATGCTCAAGCGTAACAAGGGGCTTTCGCAGGAGGAGCTTAAAAAATTAACTCCTCCAGCAGTTATAGTTCAGGTTGTTCCACGAAAAGATTCGGTGGCAATCAAGTTTTCCGACCAAGGAGGTGGTATGCCAAAAGATGAGCTTTCTAAGGTGTGGTCGTTTGGAAAAAGCCCAGAGTTGGCATCACAGTACTTGAAGAATTTCTACAAAATGTCGCGATACGATCTTCCAGACAGACCGCCAATGAGGGACCATCAGTTCTGGAATTCTGGCAACATTGGGACAGTTGATGAGTCGCATGCAGCAAAAGAGACAGCAGACTCAAGCACGGGAGAAAGGAAAGACTTGGATGGAGTTTTGGGAGATCTTGGAAGAATGGAATCAAGCAAGAAAGTGCAAAAGTCCACGTTGCTTGCTTTGGCAAGAAGGCCATTTGAATATACACTAGGAATATCTCTCCCAATGTGCAAAGTGTATACAGATTACTGGAACGGAACATTGGAAATATATTCAGTTGATGGATATGGCTCTGATGTGTATCTAACATTGGGCAAGATTGGAACGAATCATGACAAGTTACAGCTTGACCGGGCTTAAGGTAGTTTGAAGGTTGCTGTTATGCTATTTATTATGGTGAATATATATTCAATAACGTATTTCCTGGTTGATCTTGTAACGAGAAAGATTTAAATTTTTTTTTTTGTTGTGTATATATTTATCGGATATCTTTCTTACTATGTCTTTGTTCATAGATCTTTTTCACTATATCAATTTTTTAATTTTTTTTATCATCTCATTCACACTAAACCCATACTCCTCAAACCTTCGTTTTGTGTACTTACAAATTGCCTACATTTTATTTTCAATTCATCCCGACGATTGCAATTTCAGTATCAACCAGAGGCGAATTCTCACTGTTGCATCTTAGTGTGGCGATTCAAATTGATTTCTATGGTTTTCTTAGCGTGAACGGTTCTACATTTGATACGTCTAGCAATGAGCAAGAAATCAACAATATACTCCCTTCTTTCCGAGGAAAACACACCAAACGAGACACCAGTCCAATCACGATCAATTTCAGCATCACCTCGCAGCTCAGCAGGCTTTTTTGATCCCGTAAAGAGTGTTTCAAATGCAAATGAAGGTGGGAAATGGCGCGCAAAAATGTCATTGAGCGAGATCATGAACAGCAGCACTAATAGTGACACTAAGGAACTGAATGGAGATACAGATACAAAACCAAATGCACCCAGTGAAAAAATTGCAGAAAGCAAGATAATCTTGGGGGATCAGGTGATAAATGAGAAACAGGACAGCAGGGATGACAATGACTTAGATAAGGATACCAAGGACACAAAGCCAGTTGCAAAAATGGCAAGAAGCCCAAAGAGCCCGCGGAAAGGGCGGAAGATTATTCCACTGATCAAGAAAAATGGCACTGGGAAACTCACATTAGGTGCCAATGGACTCGGAACTTCCGGAAGTCTTATGAGGCAGGGATCAGGCATGGAAGGGCCGGATTCAGACATTCTGGAGGGAGAAGCTGGAGAAGGGGCGAACCAGAAGGATGTACAGCTTCCTATAATCAGCATTGAAGTGCCGGTGGCTGCGCCAGGTGCGAAGACAACCGACCAACAGATCACTTACAACGTTGCCAGTTTGTGCGAGGATAAGTATGGATTCAATGCTCTGAACTCGAATAGCAGACTTCCCGTAGACTTGGACGACGACTTGGATGATGACATGGATGATGATGATGATGATGTGGCAAACAACGGTGTCACGAATAGCCCGTTGCCATTGGCAGGGGTAGGTACAGTAAATGCAGACGAGGAGCATGATGATGCCGCTGACATAGTCAACAAGCTACATCTCAAGTTTACAGCGGGGATGACTGATGAGGAGAAGGAGGAGATGGTTTTAAAGGAGTTGCACAGGAGGCGGATGGAGGATAATAAGCGAATAGGTAAGTATGACATTGACGACCCGTTCATTGATGATGAAGAGCTCCAGTTTGAAGAGCAGACTAAGAACAACAAGAGCGGCTTTTTCGTGTACCACGGAGAGTGGACAGACTCGGATCAGACTAAGAGCAGAAGAAGAGGTGGTAATCCATCTAGAAGGAGACCTCAAACGTCGAGAAACGCAAAAAGAAGAAGAGTTTCGCCTGTTCCGAGAGGCCATATGCAAAGAGTTCATCCTGGACACAGTCGTTCTAGTCGGCCCTTGATCCATGGACATTCCTCGGCTCAGAGCTCGAGATCACACTCCAGCAACTCAGACACCACAGCTAAAGTTTCAAACGCTGTCAAAATAGCACCCAAGACTAATTCAGTGTCTCATACTCCAACTGATACACCTCATGGATCATCGAATGGCAACAGTTCAAAGAATAAGGATTCTAATGGAATCCTTGTTGGTACGGAGAAGCCGGTTATTGCATCCTCGTCTACAAGCAACAGCAAGATCATCATAGGCTCCCTTCCTATTGGTCAATGAGCACAATAATTAGTGCCCATACAAGCATTTACATACGAACTGTTGTCGTTGTACAGACGGTCAAAATTGTATTATATTTTCCATAGATATGGCATTTTTCATCGCCAGTATACGCTCTAAATAGCTCGGTACATATATATCTGTATATATTGTATTTCTAGACATCGATGAACACTGAAAACTTGCCGAATTTTGTAAACTTCTTCATTTAGTCCACATAACTGGTAACAATTTCCGTCTGGACATTGGTAGTCGTTCCTGTTTCATAAACTGTTGTGGATGGTTGGGTCCAATTAGTGTTACAAGTGTTGTAAATAGTGAAAACTTCGCTGCTTTGTGTATCATATGTAGTTGCTGGATAGCATGTCTTTGAAGTCGATGTCGAAAATATCGTCTTTTCAACTTCACTTGAGAGAGTCACAGTTGTGACCGAGGACGAGTCCGCGGACAAGACAAGAGTTGTCAATGCACTGAATGTAAAAATTGCTTTAGAGAACTTCATCCTTATTTTTTGTTCTGGCCAATGATTGTGTTTAGTTAACTAGGTTTGAGATTACTGTTGAGAACTAAAAATTGAATATTGTGTACAAAGGCCACTTTTCAGGTCTTGCGCCCCTATATACACCAGTCTCTATCTTTCCATAACAAAACTTCACCATTCTACAGCTTCTTTATATGTTTTTCAACCTTATAATATGTTTTCTCCTGGAAATCTTGAAATCCTTAAGCATGCTATGCAGTCGATGTTTGGCGCATCGCTCGAATTGCCTAATTCGGAACCCTCAAGAAGCTCAGCACTAAATCTTTATTATTGACTTTGTTCTTTGCTACAAAGAGCTCACTCGAAGTTATACTAAAATCATTGTTCATTGTATGTTTCAGTTTGATACTTCTACTACCCTCTTGCGGTATGGAACCTGCCTTAGATAAAGCTTCAAGGCGGTGCAAGCCTGTAACGCATAAGTCACTTGAAAAGCTCGAATCATCATTTTTTTTTTCTCACTTTTTTACTTTATTTTATGTCTTCTGCTATTCCATTTTGGCATTGATGTTTGTCCCATAGAATTTTTGACAAGAGTCTGTTTACCTCAGACATCTAGTTTGCCATAATTTAGCTGTTCAATACTCAAACATGAATGTAATCAATAGGGGAGGATGCACTTTAGTTAGGCGTAATCTTCGGGTGTACTGAGGTACGCTGAGTAAAATTTTTTTTCTTGCACCACTATCTGGCTGAGAAAATCGAGCAACGGAGGAAACCCCATAACAGGGAGTACCAGAAAAGAAGCTAATCTGGATAAAATAGAGCTACCTTAAAAGAGAAGCTTGAGAACTGTGGGATTCCTAAAGAGAATCAAATTATGTGATAACCTGAGCGAAATACCTATTAAGCTTCATTTATACTATACGACTTAGGGGAGATCAGCAAATGGCAACTTTTTCTAACCAGCTAGCTCTCTTTGGATATTTGCATTAATATACGCTGAACTATTGGGATACAGAGCAGGTAAAAGAAGTGCTTTAATTTCATGTATGCTGTTTATAGGCTGAGAGAGTAGAGAGACAGAAGATATGCATTTTAGGGCATGCAGTCTACTCTGATTAGCGCAAAAAAAAAAAAATCAAAAGATAGTTATTAGTTACCAGAATTCCACGCACTTTTTTTTTTTTTTTTTTTTTCCAATGTACAGTTGCGCTCCCATAAGTAATCTCATATGCAAAGTACTGCCAGGGGAGATCTTATGAGAGATTCAACAAGGCACCATACGGCAAGAAGCAGTCTTGAAATTTTCAAGTGGATACATTTGACATTGTAGATTACCACAGAGACAGTTTTAAGGGCCGGGATAAGCTCGATATCGAATTACCTTTGGGGCACTAACAAGAACAAACGGATCCCAGAACTAAGATGGCATCGAACTTTATTGCAGGCCAAGATGTTCACTTTGATTACGTATCGGGGGCTCAGGCAGAGACCAATTCAAGTAAAGGGCATGGTAAGAAGAACAAGCGTGGGAAAAATGTGAAAATGCAAGCAAAACTCAACCGGCCTGGGGATGATTACCCGACATCAAGGGTGATTAGACAAGATGCCAATGGAAATGTGATAGTGTCGGAGTTGCCCGATGAGACGGGCGAAAAAAATGCAGAAAAGCCCCGGCACATGCACTGCTGTCGGTGTGGACGATGTCTGACTGATTCTGAGTATGAGGAGGAGGAAGGACAAGGACATCATGAGCATGTATCTAGTGAAAAAATTGCAGAGTGTGATTACGAGTACGAGGATGGAGAAGAATCAGAGTATGGCGATGAATATGACGACAAGGAGCATTGCCGTGCCCCAAACCGCAGTAAAAACTACACTCACAGTCATAAGCACAGTCGTAGTCAGAGCCATAGTCGCAATCACAGACATAGTTACAATCATGAGTCAGATTACCACCACCAGCATGCAGCCGATGGACAAGACAACGGTTTGGAAGATGGCTATTTGGAGAACGAGTACACGCCTGGGAGCAGCGATGAAGGTGAGTATGATGATGAAGATGAAGAAGAAGAGGAGGATGACGACTACTTGGGATTAGACGAAGAGACAGACGGTGAGTATGAGGAAAACGATGGAAATTATCATTATAGGAGTCACGGCAAGGTCCATCTTTCGGCTCACCAGTCGCAAAATGCAAAGAGATACATGGAAATATCGTTGAACCGTCAGCGGATACTCATTGCTCGCTGTCTCATGTGTCCGCGTCCAGGAAACTACTTATGGCGTGTAAAGCTATCATCGCAGGACAAGCGAGGCTTGCGGCGTTTTTGGATGGAGGCTAGCGAGGAGAAAAGGCGAGAAATTGCGTCTGTTTCGACTGAGGAAGTGATGAAAATGGCAAGAGACGACCACGAATTCAACTGTAACTGCCGGCTGTGTGGAAACAGGAGAATCATATTGGAGAGAGAGTTGCGAAAGCTCTACTGTAGGCATCGGCAATTATGCGGGCTGGATCAACGCAACTTGGACTCGTTCCAGGTGAATGCTAGGATTATCGATCAGTTTTTGCACGTTCCTGCAGACTTTCGGGTCGCTCAAGATGGACTTATGCCGGATGAAAAAAAGGAAGAAGAAGGGGAGGAATCATTTGGCGAGGTTATCTCTGTGGCAGAGGACATTCTGCGAAATCAGGGCCATAATTTCATCCGCACAGTGGAGCAGTTTGAGAAAGAACCAGAGGAGATGCCCAAGCCAAAGAACGATAAGAAAGCGCGTGATTTTTTTGAATCATTTATGAAGATGCAACTGGATATAACCAAGACTCAAGAGAGAAGACAAAACGCATTAGATAATAATGCCAAAGAGAGCCAATCTCAGCAAAAAAGTAATAAGCAGGCGACACAGAATAAGGATGGAGAACCAGGAGATTACTATGAGGACCAACTGGAGGATGAGGTTGAAAACAGAAGTGGAGATGCTGTTGATGTCGATGTGGACGTTGATTTGGACGTTGATGAGGAACGAGAGGGTGAAGAAGAAGGAGAAATCGAAGGTGAAGAAGAAGAAGAAATTGAAAATGATGAGTATCTTGATGATGATGAGGATGAAGGTGATGATTACGATGACGAAGATGCAGGGCCAAATCAAGTGAAGTTTCGAATGGGGAAGTTGGAGAAACGACTTATGGAGACCGCAAATTTGTTACAGATGATGACTGCAAAGCTTTTGGTGAATCGATTAATGGCAGCATACAAGTATAAAGTTGCCGAAGATAACAGAAATGAACTTTTAAAGGAGCTAGAAGACGAGGAGAAGCGAAAGAAGGAGAAGGAGGAGAAAGAAAAGAAGCGCAAAGAGAAGCAAAAGGAGAAAAAGAGACTTCAGCAGCAAGCAAGAGAACAAGAGAAGAAACGGAGAGAGGCAGAAAAATTGGAGAAGGAGAAGAAAGAGAGGGAAGAGCAAATTAGGAAAGCCGAAGAAGGCCGTAAGAGGAAAGAGGCCGAGAGAAAAAAGAAGAGAGAAGAGGAAAGGTTGAAAAAGAAGAAGGAGAAGGAAAGGAAGGAAAAAGAGAAAAAGAAGCGAGAAGAGAAGAAAAAGAGGCTCGAGGAGGCAAAGAGAAAGAAGCAGGAAGAGGAGAAGAAAAAGCAGGAGGAGCAGCAAAGAGAGCTAGCAGAAAAGAAAAGGCTTGAAGATGAAGCCAGAGTAAAGGCAGAAGCTGAGGCTAAAGAAGAAGAAAAGAGGAAAGCTGAAGAAGAAGAAGCAAGGCAGCGGGAAAAAAAGAGAGGAGAAGAGGAAGAGAAGGCAAAAGCAATAGCCAACTCACAAGCAAGTACGGCCAATGAGAAACCTGTTGCACCACGTTTAGAAAGCGTCCATAACCCGCTTCTGCAACCAAATATTAATGCTGAATCGGCGTTTCCGACTGGTCAAAGTGGTGCGAATGACAATCCTTTACCTGCTACTGTCAACCCTGGATCGTTTGGCCCAATTGGAACGCTTGGAAACCCCGCTATTTCGGGATCTCCAGCTTGGAACTTAACAAACGGCAAATTAACGGGTTCTCCGTTTGCCATGAACTCAAATGCAAACCCGACCCCGTCTTTTTCTGCAGATTCACTCGCCAGGAATTCACTCCTGGGCACAAATATGACAAATTCGCCGGTTGGTGGGGTGGACATGCTTTCGCAGTATATGGCATCAACTACACTCAACAATGTTGTTGGAGATAACAATTATTTGGGCACACATGTTTCATCGACAAATCCGCTTCTTAGCAGTTCATTTTTCACCACAACTAGCTCCACAACTGGAAGAGCCGATATTTGGGGAAGTACACCATCGAATTCTAGGATTTCCACCTCAAGAAAAAGCTCCATCTGGGGAAACAGCAACCCGCAGTTAGCACACACTAACGTGACAAATCCAAACAAAGCTCCAGGGTTAGCAGCAACCACTTCTGACAAACTTGAGTTTCCTGGATTGTCTTCCAACGTCATTGGGCCAGGAAGCCTGATGTCCAATTGGCGCTCTGGCAATGATCCAGCTATGAATAACGGTCTGAGATCACCATTGGTCGAATCACCACTGGTTGGAGCTTCCAAGATGAGTGTGCAAGATGCACAGAGAATTCAAATTGAGATTTTAAAAGCCGCCCCTCATTTGCCCGCTGAGAAGAACGGTTTTTACTCGATTCCACTTCTGTATCACTACTCCAGGTCTCTGCTCTCGTCACTGCTTCCTAACTTAAGTTTTGACCAGTTCATCAGCGCCTTGAGCATCCCATTGGAAACCGTTGTTGGCGTCTCTTTCCAGGTGGCTAAAGACGACCTGGGAAATCTCACCTTCGTGAAGTTGATACCAAACAGCCCTGCTGATATCAACAAGCAAGAGATTCCCGTTCGCCAGTCGCAGCAGCTGGGAACTATGCCTCCGGGATTAAATGGGCAATCTTCACTTTCGATGAATCAGATAGGTGGTCTTGGATCCAGCATAGGTGCAGGCAATGATCTGAATAAGCCACTGGGCTTTGGAACACCAGCTTTTGCTGGTTCCAGCATGTCGCAGAGTACGAATTTCCCAAATACGTGGTCGTCAAGCTTGAATTAAATTCAAAACTAAGGTATCCTGTGTGCTTATCTATCTAGTTTGCGTATGCATTTTCACTTCTTATGTCATAAATGATCGTATTCCGTATGCTACTCTGTAAGCAACTGCTCTTCCTGCTCGTATACAGCCTTTATCTGAATGCATGCTTCTTTTAGTAGCTTCAATACCTGCATTCTATGCCAAGTTGGAAGCCCTTTGACTCTGGAGTCAAACCTATCTCCTAGAGCCCTTCGTTTCTGCTCAAAATGCATCTGAATT
Source organism: Brettanomyces anomalus (assembly GCA_001754015.1). Lineage (NCBI taxonomy): Eukaryota > Fungi > Ascomycota > Pichiomycetes > Pichiales > Pichiaceae > Brettanomyces > Brettanomyces anomalus. The sequence continues at coordinate 1,184,004 of MDSB01000004.1, forward strand.
TCATCTAATTTTCTCACTTCTTCATATATCTGAGATATTCCATACGCATGAATGTTTCGTTCTTCTTTTTTCCTTTCTTGATAAATAGATAATTTTCCGATTGTAGAGCTAGTAGGGCTCATGCTGTCCTCGATTGTAAGATTAATTCCTGATGTACCAGGTGTAATATCAGAAATTTCCACGCTAGTGTACATATCAGTATTTTCTCCAGACCAACTTGAAGGTAGGATGATCTCATTTTCAGCCCCAACTTTCTCCTTTGCTGTAATACGATCAGTTTGATGAGAATCTTCAACTTGTACCAAAGGAAATGATCTCATTTTCAGCCCCAACTTTCTTCTTTGCTGTAATACGATCAGTTTGGTGAGAATCTTCAACTTGTACCAAAGGAGGCTTTGTCTTGGCCTTCAAAACTTTCTTACCAATCTTATTTCCCCTTCTTCTTCTTTCTTTTTTCTTCATTGTGTATCGGATTTCAAATGTATGGCCGGTTTTGTATCAAAATAAGGAAAAAAATGAAAGAATCCTAAATGATTTTGCAAAGAGTGTAAATGAGTAGAAAGTTGAAAGGCAAAATAACAGAAAGGGGAAAGATGTCTATATTTATAGACAGAAAAAAAAAGGGATTTTGTAAAAGCTTTCATTCCCCTTAGTATACAATAACACAGTCTCTTTACACAATTAAAAAATACTTGTTATATTCAAAATATTTCAGATAAGATAAGATGAGACAAAGAAGTAATAAAAATAAAATAAAAAGATAAAAGAAACAAAGAAAAGCCATCATCTTCCTAAAGAGTGACACAGATGGAGTCAGTCTGAAAATTCCCATACCGCTTGGATAATACTAATAAAAGAACAGCAAACAAAAATAAAAGAGTACATTGCGTGGTGGTTCGCATGTCACCACTAATGCCAACACCAGCATAACTGAAGCCCAAATAGCTTCTAGCAGGAAGATGTCTAATGATCAGGATGCAAGCTGCAAAGGGAAAAAGAAAGACACAACGCAATGCAACGCAACACAAACACAGCACAGGGATAAAGAGAAAAGACCACAACTTTTTTTTCCATATGGTTGCCGAATAAAGCAGCCATGTAACAACAACGACAACAAAAAACTGACAGAAGAGAGGCTAGCAACACAAGATTGTAGAGCGCTTCAAAAGCAGGTGGAAAGCAGCTCAAGGCAGGGACAAGAATATGGAAAAAAATAAAAAAGATAAAAAAAAAAGTTGAAGATAGAGTAAAAAGAAAAAGATAGAGAAAAAAAAGAAACCCCTGAATCTCGTCCTAATTTAAACCGGAACATAAGGATAAAAAGAAAGAGACAGAATAAAAGAGCGCAGCAAGTTCGCAATCAGTTGTAAAGAACGAATTTAGCCTTACCGCCAGTGACGGCAACGGTACAACCGTCTGAGCCATCACCGTTATAGCTACCATTCTCGTAGACACAATCACCCTCAACATCACCACCGTCTGAGACAATCTTGACGTTGAAGTTGGCGGCATCCAAGTTGTTTGGATTTGGAATCAAGGACAAGTAAGAGATACTACCTGTGGCACCGGCACCGAAGTTCAAAGGAGCCCAGTTACCGACGCCAGAGCCGGAAGTACCCCAAAGACAGCCGTCCTCGTAAGAGACACCAGCATTGTTAACGTAGTACTGAGCAGATGTCTTCTTTCCTTCCCACTTGTAGTATGTATCCTCGTCGACAACAGTGAGAATGTTGCTAGAGCCAGCATCGACAACGGTTGGAATAACCATGTTCTCGGTACCAGGGTAGTCAGTTCTGCAGATAGCGACGGAGTCAGAAAGCTCAGAGACGACGACAGCGCTGTCAACACCCCATTCGCAAAGATGGGTAGTATCGGTGTTCGTCCTGTAGAGGTAACCGTTTTTACAGTACAATCCTCCAACAGAAACACCGCTAGATGGCTGGTCTGAAGGCCACTGGGTCTTCGACATACCTGGCTGGCAGGCGTATGAGCAGTAAGTTCCGTCCTCACAGCTTCCACCAGTGGAAGTATCATCGTGATACAATCCAGACCATCCTCCAAATCCAAGCCAGTCCAAAGAGATGACACCGTTTCCTGATGGGAAGTCCGAGCAAGCAATGGTACCGTCCTGGAAGTCGTCGGATGGATCTTCGAATGCACTCAAGTCACCGCTGATTCCACCAGAGGAAGAACCCGACGAGGAGGATGAGGACGAAGATGATGGAGCTGCCGAGGAGGCAGAAGTGGATGAAGCAACGGATGAAGCTTCAGTAGTAGTAGCTGCAGAAGAGTATGATCCCTCGACCTCAGAATATAAGGCAGAAGACCAGCCCTCAGCAACAGAGGATGATGGGGTAGGAGCTTCAGAGAACGAAGAAGCCTCAGAAGTTGGGGTGGAAACAACCTCAATAGTAGGTGTAATGGTGTTTCCGTCACCGTCAACCGTCACTGTCACGTAGACGTAATCGTAAGCGACAGCTCTCTTGTGTTGATGGTGCCTGTGGTAGCTTTTCTCCACAGAGGTGCAATCGCTTGATTGGACGGCTTTGGAAACAGCTTCAGCGTTGGCCATTGGTGCAGCTGCACAAGATGCAGCGAGGCACGAAGCGATAGCGGCAATAATTTTAGTTGTCAACATGTCTGTATTATATTAACGTTGGTGTTAGAATGTATACGCGGGAATGAATGATAGCGAGTTTCAGTTCCAAGTTGTAGTGTTTTGCTAGAGATTTCGTAAGCTTTGCTTTGCTGGCCTTAAATTTATCTGTTCGGTTATTCAGCACACTGTCTGCGTAAAGGAGTGAATGCAGTTGGTTATTCTGAATGTGCACAGATAAGATATGCTTTGTGAAACAATAAGTATAGAAATGAGCGGATTGACTGACAAAACGTCCTTTTGCTAAAGTGAACGAAGCTGGACTAGAAAAATCAAGAGCTGCCAGGATCGAAAAAAAACCTATACCAAAGAAAAACGAAGAAATGAGAGAAAAAAATAAAGAACGTAAGGTAAACACCTATTATTAGAATGGAAATAATGCCACAGCCAAAAAAATTAAAGAAGAAATCTCAAACAGATCATTCTGCAAAAAAATGGTAGGCTTTATTCCGCATTCGAAACACGTAAGCGCTCAATTATTAAGAGAGCACATCCCACTCCACGACCCCTTTACTTATTGATCTTAGCAACAATAAACAAATCGAGAAGCTGTCCGCGTTCTATGAAAATAAAAAAATTTTCCCAAAATTTCTTCGAACTGGAATTCCAAAAATGGAAGCTTCCGCGTTTCAGCCCCCCTAAAACTTTTATTTCTTCTCACCTCCAATTAAAAATCGCGACACTTTTATTTTCTCCCAATACCGGCACTACTGAACATTGTCCATCTGGTCGACAGTGCAGTTTCGCGGTAACAAAAAACTAAAACAGCATGATAAAAAAGGTCGCGAGGAGCCACTTGCCAAAAAAGTGCACTTGTAAGATGGCTTGTTTTCAAACGGAACAAGGCCATCGTGATAAATTACCAAATCTATAACGACTCATAAAAGAGACATATTAGATTGTGTACTAGTGCCCTTTATTAAACGTCATCGCACCTAAATTCCGCAAAGATAAAGCACTAGCTAGCAAACTATTAAGACCGAAATATTTGAAAGCGGATCATCAAAAGCGGCCCCTTTAATTAAGGCCCCATTAGTTGCTTGCTCTTCAAGTGCAGTCCCTCCGTGAAAAATAAAAGCACTAAGACTTTAGTGGTTGTTATGTCCCCCGCCTCGTTATCCTGTTTGTATGCTGCATGAAACCAGCCACGGTGATCGTCGAAGAAGAAAAAATATAATGTGGCACGTAGAGGTGGAATCCAAGAAAATGTTTTAGGATGCCAAGCTGAAGCTTCAACATGTAAGGTAAGTCACTGAAAGAAAGTCTAAAAAAATAATAAAGAAAGCTCTGTATGTGATATAGGCTAGTCTAGTCTTGTTTTCCTGCTCATCTCATATTTGTACTAAGTGTGTATATTTGGAAAGCTCGATGTTGTATCAAGTAGATTCTGTGCCGAATTTATAGCTTATCGTGTAGCTTTGTATCTGTCCGAAAAAGCACCCTGTTGTATTGTGTGAACATTTGCCATTTGAAAATGCTTGTGTTGTCTCAAGGAAAAATCGCTCTGCAACTATTGTCGCTGAAACTCTGATGTAAAGAACATGTTATACGTACCTTAAAGTAAAACTGGTTGTTAAAAGATATCTCAAATATAAGCTTTCTCTTGAATTTTCTTCTTACTGGGTTTTGTTTTATTAAAAGAAAGTAAGTAGTTGGAAGGGGCACAAAAAAAAGTGAAGATTTGCTTTGCAAGTTTTTGACTAGATCAAAGGAGTGACTAGAGGTGAGTTGTTCAAAACTTGTTATGGTTGAAGAAGAGCTTCAAAAGAATAAAGTATGTTATCAGGAAGAACGAGGTGATAGATACAAGGTTAGAAATTTTGTGCCTTTCGACATATGTGCGAGCCCCCCAGAGCTAATTTCTTCTACTATTTTTTTTTTTTTATTCCTCCTGTTTGTTTATTCCTACGGTGCTGCATTTTCTTAGATGCCGTAATTGGTCACCGAAAGATAATAAGAGAGAAAAAATTTTCTGTGAGTTTGAAAAGAGAATCCAAAAAAGATCTTCCCACTGCTATGCAAGGGAGCACATAGAAAAAAGAATTAGAGAAAAAAAAGGTTTTCTTACCTAAGCGTGCAACAGCAAAAAAATAATAATAAAAATAATAATAAAAATAAAAACAAAAATGAAAATAAAAGATAAACTTAACTACTCAGGAAAAAATTATCTGTGCTTTCCTTTTCTCATTCCATCTATCTACCTGTTGCACCAGCTTTCGGCGCGAAGTCATTTGAGACTCCGGAAAAACTTTTTACTCGCTGAGAGCTCAATGCCATGCACTCTTACGTAATTGCCAAGAAAAGCAAAGAAGTCATCATCTTTGGACAGCCAAAAAAAAAAATGAATGAATACCGCAATTCTCGAGAATTCCTTCCTCTCTCTATATCTTTTTCTGGAGACTTGCGTGGTCCTAAATCTTGGCATCGCAATTTTCCGGATCGCCTCCCGTGTCAATATCGGTTGCAATAGTGGCTGAAATTGTCAGAAAATGTACAACATTGAGAGCATAGCAGGAGTTAGCATTTCCGTTCTTGAATATGGGTCATTATATAAGCCGACACGGCACCAGCCCTCTCCATAAAAATTTCGAGGCTCCGAGAAACACTAGAGGTGTAAATTTTAGCGGGGGACAGGTGTCTTTGGCTGCCAAGTTTGAAAAGGATGGATGAAGGATTAGATCTTCCAAAGAAGCATGTGTGGTGATTACCGGCCTTTTAAATAAAAGCGGATGCAAAAATGAAAGTAGCAAGGAGAAAGCGAAAAGGATGTGGGGCACACGGTGGATGCAGGTTGCAAACAATGTGTTTCCATGCACTCACATCCTAGATAATCCGAGACTAGTAAACATGTCAGGCAATGAAAAAAGTTGGAATGGGGTGGGGGCCATAAAGCTCCACAAAAATTTGGAAGTCGATACACGGTGCATCTATTGTGCATCCATTATTCTGAGAACTGCATCGGCTTAGCGCTGTAGGCACCTTGTGCGGGATTATCCGGTTTTCGTCCAACCTGCTTTATGCTGATTTGGGTATGTAGTGTGTGCTGGTGTAGGAACGAGTCTCTGGGTACGCTTTCACTCTCATGATGTTATCTGTTTGGTGTAGAAAGCAGGCAGGTGCGCGGAAAGCACAATTTTATCCCCACGCTTTACAGGCACCCCACCTATTCACGCACCCCACTTATTTTTAAGCACTTTTCATGCACTCACGTACGTTCTTCCGCATCGTCTGTGCCCCGCTACTCTCAGCATGGTCTCTCTGTTGCACTCTGCAGCACATTTGCTCTGTGAGTGGCACCAAAATGCCCGGATAAACGTTCAGTCGCGGAGTTTACCGCCGTTTGCCACGTTCATAATTACACTTTTCACTTATTCATAACAACATTCATCACCTGGCCGCTTCGGTGAATGCTTGTTTTGTCAAGCGGCTTGACAGCGATTTGCATCAGTACCGTTGAGGTGTCCTTCGAAGCTTCGATCGTCCCAGAATCCGGTACTGATGGTCCAGTTAGCTTACAAGGTCTGTGGTATATTTGCAGACGCGCCGATCGACGCGCGAACCTCCCTGAAATTGGCCCGTGCTGTACGCACTGCTCTACTTAATATTTGCACACATGTTTCTCTTCCTCTACGTAATATTTCGCGACTTCTCTCTCAATAATTATTTTCTTATTTCTACTTTTTTTTTCCGCACCATTCCTATTCATCGATTCCGCTATCCAATTTGCAATGTTTACCTCACGCACTCTTATTTTATTTTATTTTTTTATTTCTCTCTTTACTCCCCCTTCCCTCATACCTCGTCCTCGTTGCAATAGAAGTGTATATCTCTTTTTTCGAATTGGCTATTTTGGTTGATTTTCACAGCCTTCCGTATTACTACTTCCCACTATTCCAATAGAACTCGGTTCGCCAAGGCAACAGACATCTTTAGATCCTGATTGCAGTGAGATTAAATAAC